>MU624232.1:0-85510 GCA_025201745.1 Xylariaceae sp. FL1651
CTTATTTTTAACTATTTTTGTTGTTTTGTTATTAATGTTATTAATGAGTGGCCAGGGAAGGGGGGGGTGGCCAGGATCCCGGTCGGGGACTCTAGGCTCCAAATGCCCACCTTGAGGTTCGGGGTTGCCCGAACGGCCACAGAACAACCGAAATCTTCCGAATGCCGAGCTCAACTTGGGCTGTGTGGAAAAACTCCATCTCGAACACAGATTTAGGGGTGTACGTAGTAATATGTGTCTAGATGGCTTGTTCAGCTAGATTTCCCATTCAGGGGCTACCTCCTTGACCCACTCCCAATACCGCACACTTTTTCCACCTTATCTATCTCACAGTTGGGGCGATAGTCGTTCTCCCCATCTGCATGTGCTCACTACTTACTTATAAGGTAGCCGCTCGGTTTAACAATGTACTTGTAATCTGATGTTCACTGTACTTATTATAGATCCTTCAAGATTACACATTCGAGGAGAGCTGCATAGCACCTCTGCCTTTAAACCAGTATGCTTCGAAAATGGGGTAGATCACCTGCAATATAACGGAAATATCTAGCACATGGTTGCGCATTGCATATTTATGGCATATGCAGTAACTACAGTAGGCAATTTAGGTGTCATTCTTTACACGAGTACAGGTCTTTTTAAAATTCCTTGTTCAAGATATTTTACAACGCCACAAGTTAAGACTTTCCACCAATGCTTTTTACTAAGGCTTTAGTATAACTATTAACCTTTTGCTTAGCTAAAATTGTGAAAAATAAAACGTTTATATTTATAAACTTTTATATATAAGCTGTTAACGTTATATAAGCATTTACCGTTTTGAAAAATTATATCTACAGTTTAGTACTAAAAGTAAATCTAGTTTAAAACATGTACTAGATATGTAATTAAAACAATTCTGCATTATAATATATTCAATATAACCCTTATGTGCTTACTTAAAATCAATGTACTTATTTACTCTAGGTGTAAGCCTTACTTTCTGTTCAGCCCTAAGATATTGCCTGAATGCATCGATAGTTACAATTACCGCCACTCTTACCTCCCACTCCTCTCACCACTCACCGCCACTTTTACTATCGTCTTTATCATCATTCTTGTCCCTACAATCGCTTCTGATGCCAAGCGACGTACACTTTAAAGATCACAAAATTTAGACAAGTTGTTAAGGCCATGCTCACTACAGCTATTTTAAATCCCGCCTAACTGGTATAGCGTCTAGACAAGTTGCTTGTACACTAGTGGTACAGAGTAGTTGTTAGTCTCGCTTCCGCAGCTTAGCCCTACAGATCGAGTATTTCAAGCGACAATTATCAAGGCACAAGAAATTTTTGGCAGTACATGATTCGCATAGGTGTAAAAAGAACCATAAAAAGTCTTCTACAATAGATAAGGCTTTAAAGGGTCTTCGTAGGGGTTCGTACGAGGACTTCCGGATACCAGTATTTCTAAGCGCAGAAGGATTCTAAAAGTATTCGAAGTGTGGAGTACGCAATGTACCAAGACATGCTTCCGTTTACCTCTTTTGGGGAACAGGCGAGTAAGGTGAGTGGACAAGGCCTTGATCTGTGAGGGGTAGGGACCTAGTTCCCTCAAGCTAAAGTGATTTAATTGGTCGCCTTATGATACAGTTGGGACTCCGCGGAGGAAACAGTATATGAGCCAGCAGGAAGTAGGATGTACACATAAATGCGTGCCGTATAAGAGCAAATTTTATTCCTTCTCATCTGACGAAGTGTTTTAGCCACATGTAGCGCTACCTCTCCCACGCTCTGTTACACGCTTTTCCATCCTACTTGGTCCGTAGGGGTGGAAAAATTAACATAGTCAAGTCTTTCCCACTAAACAGGGCATTGCCAGGACTTTGACAAGGCTATCACAAAGGTTCTTCAAGCGCAGCAATATGTTGAAGGTATTTTGTAGAGTGGAGTGCCAACTGTATCTGGACAAGGTTCTTTTTACTCCCTCGCAGTCTAATATGCCCTCCCCTCGAACCCTGGGATTCTGCATCATGTTTCCGGCTCAGATCCCCGGGTCAACTCTAGGCTGACCTCAGATCCCCGAATTGCTGACATAAGAACCGCAAGAGACAGAAGCCAGGCATCCATATGTACTTTTAAGCTTTTGAACTTGTTACGTATGTATTAGTACGTACTGACCCTGTCGGGGGGTATTGGCAGCACTTTGAACTTACTGCAAAGTTTACGACGTATCAGGCGTTTCAACACGTATTTTCACCGGGTGTATACGAGATGGTTATTGCAATGCGATCAACTGATTAGTTCTTAACTCGGACATGTAGGTAAGGGTGCGAAGCGGGTGGATAAAGAGAATCCTGTCTCATCTCCAAGTGTTAGCCCTATTAAACGATTCGACAGTAGTCAACACCGGCTTCGGACAGTTGAACTCAATATCGGCCAACGCATCGATCCTACTGCTTTCTCACTCCCTTGCAGCTGAGCTCATTGCCACCATAGATTAAGTGTCGTGACCTACAGGTGGTATGGTGGCCTTCCTTCTTTTCTTGGTTTCTAGTAGTAGCTTGTTGATTCCGCCGGCTTATTTATTGTATTCTAGCTTACTAAGAGTTGTCCGGGAGCCCTCAATATATTACGTCTCTATCATTCACCACCCTGCCAAAGTGTCATAGCTATATGTTAGCTTATTCGAAACCCCATGATTCTAGCGCCTCGATTCTTTGATTAATTTCGTTTCCGAGTTGATAAATCGGCTATAGCCCACATGTGCCCCAAATTCGTTGCAGTTCCTACCATGTCAGACAAGGCATCGCACAGAGCTACACAGGGGTCAGCCGGGTACGTTGTCAATACCTGTCGTTCTTCCTATCTTTATTCTCCTTATATAGCCTTTCCTAATTACTAGAAAGTATGAGATCGAAAGCAAGATGATGAGCTATGACTAGCTGGTCTATTTGATCAATCTAACGTGACGATAGATCCGCCACTCGCAGGGAACAAACAACAGTCACTGCTTTAGACGAAACCCAACTGTGCTCATATATACAAGACACGACATTTTCCGTCGCGGCAAGGATCGGTGCGGGTGGTCCGTCGCGTTCGCTTGAAGAACGAGTGAGCGATATCTTAATACTATTCGGGTTGGTCGATAGATCGTTCCAGTTAGACAATGATAACCCATCCCTCGAAAGCCATCCGGGTGGCGCTAGCTTGGCTTCAGCATCGATCTCGGCGATAGGATCGGTACAAAGAACAGATACCGCCTCGTGTAGCAGCCTCGTTCACTAGATCCTACGCCAGCTGATGTATCGGAGCGCTTAGGCATATTCCTGGGCTGCTTACGTACCTTCGCCTCTGCCGCCTTAACCTGTTTGTTCAGACGAGTTCGTCAAAGTTGCCTGTGTTGGTACAAAACAGTTGGCTGACGCTCGCTTTAACATTATCTCGGACCGGCGGCGCCTAAAGTAAACGCCACACTTGAGCTCCGAGGTTCTACCCGACCGTTAACATAGTTCTCTCTAAATTTTGCTGGGATTCTTCCGGAAAGTAACGTCAGCACACAGCATATACCTTATTCTCTTCAGGCCTCTTCTTAAGAGGTGATAAAACAGAGCCAGAAATGAGATTACCTTCTTGGTATTGCTTATGATGACGAAAATAATGACGGAACGGTATACCAAGGCTTACAAAGGTATACCTTTCAGACTTGCACTATTTATTTTCAAAGTAATATGTTATTGGGATATTTCACTACGCGCCAGAACTTATAAACGCGCTATTTTCTATCTGGGCTACGCGGTAGCGCGAGCGGTCCGCTACGTTGTGGTTGAGGTGAGTTCTTGTTATTAATAAGGTAGCTCTCGGTCGGCAGTTTCGTCCACTCTACTTACCGACCTTAGCGCTAGATGTAAACGTTCCTTCGCTAAGTGCAACCATGCGGCTGAGAATTGGAGTTATGACATTGTTCATAAGCGTACAGAGATCCATAGCGAGTTTAGTCATCCAGGGGTTCAATGCATTGAATTATAAAGAGGCGTGTTCACACAAATGCGGCCTGCTACGTGGCAGCAAAGCTGTGTATCCAGGCGTGCGTTCCATTCTATTGATTTAGATATTATTTGCGATAACTCCAACAGCGATTACAAGAGAAAACATGCCCCTCCCTCCCCCTTTCCCCCACCCTTTTTTCCCCCTCAAGTTTGTATGGGGCGATAAAGGGCGGGAGTCTAGTCTACTAGCCCCTGCGGCCCGCGTTATCGAGGGTTACAAAGTTACCGATGCCATGGATAATTTACGACCCGCTGTGGAGATATGAATTCTATTTTGATAACATGATTAGCATCAATTTTGCTAATTAAGTGATAGATGTGCATATGTTTTAGCTTTTAGATTATTGTGCGATACATTAAAGCAAATGCAATAACTTGTGCTGAGGCCCTAGTAGGGGAGATCGCCAGTTCTCAAGAGCCCAGTACTAGGGATTGTGGCTGCCAATGGCTGCCTTAGCAACATGCAGGCAGCAGCGTGCTCATGCATTAGGCCCATGAACACGCAAATAGCTACTTACTAGGTGTTATCCAAAGCGTCTGAAGTTGCTCGTATGAGCATTATACTCAACTACCTCAATAGGCGCAGCAGTAATAATTAAAAAGTAAGAAAGAAGGTACTATTCTGTGGGCCTTGAGCTCTAAGCTGCCAAAGCCTTACAATTCTAGGGGTAGCGTTTATGGTATCATGCATTAGCTAATCCCAGTCGTGCTCTTCCGTGCAATAGCGCACGTAAGACCTCGACCCAGAATAGCAAAAGCGCGTGTGTAACGTATAAGTCTCCGGGGTGATAACTGTTAGCGCAGCGCTAGTAGCTTGTATTTTAAGGGTTTTTCCTATCTTGTACACTTTCCCACTAACTACTTAAAATATTGGCTAGGCCAAGGCAAAGCTCTTAGCAGATCAGGGCAAATATTGATTACTGTATCAGTGGCATCTTAGTCGATCTACTTTATACCTGCTATACCCGACAAGGGCCAGCTTTTAGCACCACGCTCACAATCATCATCTTAGAGACTTGCAGTGTGGTGATTGCAGAGAGGAGTGGCAGATCTAAGTCAGCCAATATTGATAATCCCAAAGCTCTCGAGGCCTGTTTCATTAGGTGGGCTAGGGTAAGAGTCCCAAAACCAGCTAATCAGGACCATGAATGGAGCGAGGTTATTTAACGGCAACGCCCGGCGATTTTGGCAGGGCTTTGGACTGCAGCTGCTATTGGCCATAACCCAGGATTTGTGCTGCAAGACGCACTGAAGTTCTGCCGAGTAAATCCTACAACGCACAACCCAGTTAGAAACGGTGAGCCTGGAAATTGCGATCGGCTGCCGTAAATATAGGAGGACGAACTCCGAATCCGTGACTGTCATCAATCATTCGGGTTAAGCACCAGCGAGTATCACATTCATTTAGCTGACCCTAAGTATTGCAGATGTATCTACATTGGGTTTAGGGCAACGGCAGTGGCTATTGATCCGAACGCAAAAAAATACTGTAGTGTAGGCTTACGAAGTACTGTAGGAGGACCGCTTATAGCCGATGCTGTAAGAACCCACCTGTAAGTCCCCCTTGCCGGCTGTCGGCCCACTTCTAGTGCTGGACCCTAGGTGCCTAGATAGCTTTCTCTCTCACCAACACATTACATATTGGCCATACCTTGCAGAGCCATGATTGATCGATTGATTTTTTTCAACGCCATGAGAGTGTTCTTTGTAGTAGTCACTCACACCTCCTAAGGGTTGGGAGACGTGGTTAGGCCATATATGCTACGTACACTCATATATCTACCAATTCGACCCTCAAGAGCTAGCTATGTATAATTATGGTCCACAACCAATCTTTTAGGTCATCATACATTGCTAGAGCCTTGCATAAGCTAAAATGCAAGATCGGCCACTTGGGTCCAGTAGCAGCTTATAATAGATGCGAGTGGAACTGATGCTTACATTGTAAACTTTAGTTTAAATAGGAAGCCTACCTTATCGAGATTTTATCCTCGGCATCCGATGTTATCGGATCGAATCACTGTGCACAAGTTCGTATCGAGAAGCTAATTTGGCGCATATAGAAAACGATGTGCTACATAGAAATTGTCGCAAGGAGTAAGGAGCGTGGGCAGAGTTTACTACGTAATTACAGCCTGGATTCGCCTACGGCAAGAGAGTATACGGCTGGAAACATAAGGGACTGTTCTCGATTTCGGCAAAAATCGCTGCCTGAAAGTACTAGGCGCCGTCACCTCAATACGCTAGGCCTAGTTTTAATCGTGGTCTATCAGTCTGGCCTATTAGAAAACAATGGATGAAAACGGACTCGCACATCATCTGTTAACACATACAAGTGGTTTGAGTAACCCCTCAATAGCGAGGGAGGGTATAATAATGATAAATATACCTAAATAATTGATTCGAATGGCCCGATAGGGCTGAAGCTGTTACGTCTCTTCGTATAGTTTGCTAGTATATGTTAGACGTAAAAGCTGGTCATGGTAAGCTCTTGAACCGTACCTATAGTAGAGCAAAGACCAAACGCGGCTTGAAAACTCGAATAGCCCCGGTGTAGGAACGGAGATTTCCGTTTGGAAACAATGTTACCTCCACTAGAGTCGCGGCTCGTTTGGTATACATGACAGATTTCCCATGATAAAATCCCACGGAAAGTATTGACGAACACTCTACCTAATCTAGTATGGCCAGTGGTCGGCTATGTTACCCCGTCACCAAAAGAGCGCTTATATGTCTAATTCAGATCCTGCTTAGTGACGTGAATCAGCCATCGAACGTGGCACCCAGGTATAGGATAAGTGTCAGTGCGGTTTCTGTAGAAGCCAACAAATTTGGTTACCTTACTTTGGACTTAACGGGTCAAAGTGGCTTTTCTACCAGAGACCCTGAGCGCCATCCGCCCACAGTGAGACGGGAAATAGATCCGGGAAGCTAGACTCTGACGGAGGATAAAGTTACTAGTGCAAGTAATCCAAGGCTTAAATTACCGAAGGTATCCGATTCGCTGTCAGCGCTGCTGACTCACCACCCTGTCAAGCTGTCAAAGCTACGCTGAACCATCCAAGGAGCCGTCGCGCTGTCACGCTAACGGCCCTGACCAACCCAGATAAAATGGTCCCTGTCGCCGGAAATCCTACCCGAATCCGCCATGCATGTAAAACGCGATTGGTAATTTCTGTAGCCATAATGACACAATAACTAGCGGTGCGGCAACCAAAGCTGGTTCCTGTCAATCTGGCGGGGAGATGCAGCTGGGTTGGCGATCAGCGAGTCCGTGTTTTCCTTGGCATGCACATATTCTAGACATGAAACGACATTTCGACGAGTTGGCTTTTATTAGGTATCTATTGTGATTAGTAATTATCCACTTGTCGGCCGTCGCTTAATGATGCAGCGATGGCTTGCGCACTTATGTTCATCATTTATAGAAACTAGACTATGCCGTTGGGCAGTTGACGTAGAAGGAAATAAAGATAAATAGAGAGAGTGATGCATATAGAGGAATATGAATCAACAACTCAACACGCCCACCTCTCTGAACACCTCAATTAGACTGTAGTGTTCTGTCATCCACATGGTAGTGGGCTTAACCAATCGTTGTTTCGACCACATCACCGAAGTATTGACCTGATATTACGCAAGCCTGTAGGTGGTCGAAGAGGTATGTGCTCATGCTTCCCATTACAAGCCTCTTGAATGCTAGTCGAGACTGGCCCTTAAGTTTGACACGCCAAAACAGGCTAGTTGCAGCTGGCGGAATTTGCGTGAGTTGCCGGTGACTTCTGTATGACAGTATGACATCGGGAATGCCGCGGTCTTACAAGCATATAGCTCAGGTACGTCTACGGATTGTTTTGTCCAGCTTTCTATTTCGCACAATGAGGCGAACAAGTAGCCAATTCTAGATCTCTAGCCCAAGAAAGAGTGTAGCAGGATCAGCTACTGGCGAGCTTTCCCCAAGTATCATTAATTTTATTAATAAGCGCAAGTTAAAAAGAAAAAAGCTGCTTTCACTTAGGCAAGCATCGGCTTCGGCGTGCTTAATTTCTTAACTCTCGCATTAACAAATATTTATTAATACGATCAAAGCTTGAAATTGAATACTGTTTTATGTATTCGTTTAACAATGGCATATCTACATAGGCGAACAAGCGCAGGAGTTGAATCAACTTACGTACCCCCCCCACTTACCCCTACATACTCTCCTTTATAGTCAGAACCTGTCAGCACATCAGACCGCTACTTACATCGAATAACAAGGCAACCAATGTGAGTTGAGGAAGAAAGGAAGATAAAAAAGTTTATCTTTTCGTAGAAAAAAAAAAAAAAAAAAAATTCATTTGTTAATGTTTAATTTCGCTAAACGGTCACGGGTCTCTTATTCCTCAAACCCTTACCAGAATTGCTCCAAACTTGTGGGTCAAGTGAGACCAAGCCTACCGCGCCGCATGCATGCCTGCATAAACATAAATTAGTAAGGGGAGGACCCATAAAGAGAGATACCTCATGGCTTCCCCGACCTCTGCCCGACTTCAGCGACGGGGAGGATCTAAAAGGAGATAATGGCTTCCCCAACAGCAATATGGATGGCGGGTCCAACCCGGCCTGTCAGACCTGGCTGCTGACCGGCAGCATAACCGGCTGTACTATACCCTACAAGGGGTGGGGATGCTTGGGTAGTGCGTGGGATGGGAGGCCGTTGCGACGATCTCAACATTAGGGATAACGTTAGGGTTTAAGCTTCCGCAGCACATGCCTAGGTTAGCCATTAGTTAGATTGACTAACGCATTTAGTACCATCCTACTGGTACATCCGCCACCGAAAGCTTGTTCTATTAGGCCTTACCACATTTTCTAGTGCTTCTCCACGCTGTATTAACCAAGGTCTTTGTTATTTGTGCTAGATCTTTGAAAACAACATTTTCTGTTGCAATGGCATTACCTAGCCTTTTAGTGGCTTTTGGCCCGTCCAGTCTCTCTAGCCACGCTGTGCCTCTCGATGCTTTGAATAGCCTTATTTGGCCTATCTTATCTGCTGCTTGGATGGCGTGGTGGTGGTGGGGGTTGTGGTGGTGATAGCTTCAAGCAGATAGGTATCGCTAGCAAAGGCTACGGCAAAATAAGCGCTCGGTCAAATTGTGCGCTTAAATGCCTGTCTAGTTACAATTAGGTTAGCTGCCATTAATTTGACCATATCGGCCACAGCCTGCCAAACCTCCTACCCCACCATTACCCACTAGGGTGGAAATCATGGGCTGACGTGCGGATAGATTTCGAGCCATGCTCCATCTCAATTAAGTCAAAGCGACAAAAAACAATGCGGCTGCACAAAAAGTGGCCATGCTTCCCGCCGTAAAACGGTCTATTGAATTGTAGCTATCTTATATAAGGCTGACACGTTCCAAGATACTTCATTCAAGTATTATCGCGATCTACGAGTGTTTGCAATGATCTTTGAGCTTCCACGCCTCTGCAGCCAATCTATCAAATTGTTGCGAGGGCTACAATAGCTTCCGTCTGACCTCCTTTGCTAAACAATTCGCCAGTGGAGCACCGTGGCGTGGCGTACGCCCTACTCTACGTCGCTTTTACCCATTCTTTTCAGATCCATCCCCTCACCCCTCCCTCACCCCACCACTTTTTTTTTGTCCTCTGAGCAAACTATCTCCAATTCGCTTGTATCGCTATATTATCTTGGTCTTGTCGAAATGCCAAGTTTGAAATCGATTGCAGCTAGTCAAGGTAGCGCAAGGTATGTCATTTGCATCTGCCAAATTCCATGTCTCTCCACCACTTGTGTCCGATGTAGATGGTGTGATAGGAAGCAAAGGTTCTTGCCTACCGTCTCTTTAGCAGTCCTAATGCAAGGCTAGGACGGCAACTCAGAACCAGCGGATAGAGGACGCTACGCAAGGGTTGGAACGTCTTCGCGTATATGTAGAGGACTCGACATTCTCAGTCAGCGCTCGAATTGGGGCGGGCGGGCCGTCGCGTTCGGCTTCGGATCGAGCGAGGGACTACTCTCCGCTGTTCGCGCCAGTCAGTGGGATGATATCTCCACAGAACGCAGATCGTAGGTGTCTCCGTACTCGGACTGCTGTTAACATGGTGATATTAATAAGACAACTAGAGAGTGGTCACTCATCTTCCAACAAACAGACATGAGTCGAGCTCTGGCTTAGTGTCGGCCCAAGCCCCGACGGTCGGCAGGGCGGACGGTGCTCACACCGACTCGAGCGAAGATAAAGCTCACTAGCATGCACCTGCCCGGCCATCTAAGGAGTGCGGAATAGATACGGGGATCACGGAAAGTAACTTACAAAGGCGCCATCGTGAACCCAGCGATTCACACAATCCCGATACCTACCGCACCTTGCCGATACCTGCCGATATCGGCCACATTCGAAACCTTTGAATTGACGTCACAATGCTCGCTATACCTATTCAGGACTAGCCTAAGTTGACGTTTTCATCCGGAGTTTATGCGAGATAGCATACTGCGAAATAGGTTATGGAAGCCAGGGGGTGCACAAGGGCTGCGTTTGAGCTGGCTGAAAATTCATCTTGTGGTTTCCTATGAATTGACTCTTTTCCTTCTCTTTGGCAAGCTGCGTACGATATACCCTTTTTTTCCTTTTTTTTCATCAGTTGGTTATCGCCAAAGTCGAGTGGGAAATGTCGCTTATATAGCGCATGATTTTTCGGTGTTTTCTTGCTTTGGTTGTGTTTAGGTTTAGGAGGCGGGTTCATTGGGCTTGTTCTTGATTTCCTTGATGACGATAACGATGGCGACGGTTGACGGCAATGACAAAGACGTGGAGCAATATATAAGCGAGGATACCTAGGTTTCAACTTGTTTCAGTCATGTTAGTATTTCGTATGGAATATATCTTTTCATTAGCTTTTCAGAATCCCGCGTGGGTAATTGATTATACTTAACGTGAGGAGCACTTCTCATTTCAATGGAATTGTGAAGTGGATAGGATATGCTGAAGCAAGTGTTGCCACGATACTTTCAGCGATGGGCTTATCGGCGGTAAGTACTTCTTCACTTGGGAAATATTGAGTGTTGATATCGCCGTATAGTTCAAAGAATGATGATCAGTCTGTAAAGGACTTGTGCTTACAGATATGCTCGATTGATACCCGAGCCCCTTATCAAGGGATGGGTTCGTGACGACGAATCATCTTCAAGACGACATCTGTCTGCTTAGGACAACGAGATTCATTTAACAATGACTAGAGCGATAAATATCGTTCGACAATCCTCACTCGGATGATTTGGGCTGAGAAAAGCCTGAAAACTAACAGCGTTCGTATACACCATATTAATCCCCGCCTCGGAGGGATTAACTCTTTTCCAGCCAGTCAAAACGGCCCTAGACTACCTGATAGTCACGTGATACCCCTTTCCATCACTATGGGCCCGAATTTGATCTGCTTGCCTCATGGTTTAACGTACTGCTCCCATGAAGTTTGCGACATCCATGGTTTGCTATAATTGGATAGGTTATAAATGTCGTTAGGTTCGATTCCTAACAGCGCTATTTGATTTTGGCTCGGTGGCCTATCTGCTATTTCTTAATACTGCTAGAGCCAATAACCTAAAATCAGCGTATTGCTAGCAACATATTCCGCAGTCATGTGTTCTTGGTGATCTAGGAGGAGACTTCTGCAATGCAATATACAGCAGAGACCTATTTGATACGATAGGCTATACACTAGAATACCTAGTGCAGGAACCCACCTATGTGGCTTCACCTGCGTGGCTGTTAGCCTACTTCCAGTGCCGGACCCTAGATAGCTTTTACTCACACTAGTATAATATATCACATTTTAGAGCGCATGCCATTTTTTGTTGCCGGAGCCCTGCATCAACACCATCTTCAATGAAGGGATGCCTACAACTATCCAAGCGCGATTGCCCGTCTTGGAAATGTGTAGAGTCTCATACAGAATTGCCTTGCAACCTCTCTTTCTCAAAGAAGTGCCTCTTATAAACCAACACCTCATTATGTTTCTCCGAATATGGCAGTTAGGAGCTTCCCCAACTTCGTCCCCCATGTTCGTTTACTTGATAAGAGAAGGTATAAGGCATGTTCCCAGCACCTTTGGACGTCGTGCGGGGAAAGCGGAGTAATACCAACGCCTCGCAGTCCATTATACCGAGCAACATGCACTCACCAACCACAGTTCCTGGCGCTATACTAGGTACTAGGTTGATGGACATCATCTCAATTTTAGCCTAAATAATGTGTTCTGGCCATAACCTGGCTGTTGGAAGGGCCAGTTTCGCAGGCACTCTCAATTGGGGCCACCCAGTATACCTGTGTGGGACCATCATGTATAAACAGCCAGATTTCCACTTCCCTATCTTGCAGGACTAGGACAGACACGCTCTCCTGATCGCTGAAGAATATGCGTGGAGTATGGTTTCTAGCTGCGATTGGCTTCGGTCTCACGGCCGCCGAGGACGGATTGAATGCTTGGTTGCGATATGCCCGGCTACCGGAGGATCTGATTCAAGAAGCTAGTATTCCATCGAGCATCGTCGCGCTCAACAGTTCAGAGATAAGTCCTGTCTATGTTGCCGGCCAAGAACTTCAAAAGGGCATCAAAGGGATCTTGGGTAAGGATCTCGTTGTCGACCATGTGAATAACAAGACCTCCTCAATACTTATCGGGACCATCGACGCCTTCACGACAAGCAGTGGGAAGACCGATGCGCCAGAGCTCGGGGAAGATGGCTTTTGGCTCAGCATAGAGGGTGACACGGTGCAGATTCTCGGACAAAATGAGCGAGGCGCGCTGTACGGTGCCTTCGAATACTTATCCATGCTTGCGCAGGGGAACTTCACCCAGGTCGCCTATGCCACAAACCCTAGTGCGCCAATCCGATGGATCAATCAATGGGATAACATGGACGGGACCATCGAGCGCGGGTATGCAGGTCTATCAATTTTCTTCAAGAACAACAGCGTTATCGCGAACACGACACGGGTTTCAGAGTATGGCCGTCTCCTCGCATCGATCCGTGTCAACGGCATCATCGTTAACAACGTCAACGCAAACCCAATTCTCCTGAGCGACGCAAATATGGCAGGGCTAGGCAAGATTGCCGACGCCATGCGACCATGGGGTGTGCGAATAGGCATCTCGCTCAACTTTGCGTCGCCACAGACATTTGGCGGTCTATCAACCTTTGACCCCTTGGACCAGTCCGTCATAGCGTGGTGGCAGAACCAAACGGACAAGCTGTACAAGCAGGTTCCTGACTTTGCGGGTTATCTCGTCAAAGCGAACTCCGAAGGCCAGCCCGGGCCCCTAACGTACAATCGCACGCTAGCAGACGGCGCCAACCTGTTCGCGAAGGCCGTGAAACCCCATGGCGGCATCGTCATGTTCCGCGCTTTCGTGTACGACAGCGTGAACCTCAACGAGAAGAACTGGAAAGACGACCGAGCGAATGCTGCCGTCGACTTCTTCCGCGGTCTTGATGGCAAGTTCGACAGCAATGTCGTCGTGCAGATCAAGTACGGTCCAATTGACTTCCAGGTCCGCGAGCCGCCCTCGCCGCTCTTCGCACACTTACAACAGACGGGATCGGCCATTGAACTCCAGGTCACCCAGGAGTATATGGGACAGCAGTGCCACCTAGTTTACCTCCCGCCGCTCTGGAAGACGGTCCTTAACTTCGATCTCCGCGTCGACGGGCAGGAGTCTGTGATCGGCAAGGACATCCTATCAGGGAAGCGATTCAACAAGACGCTCACAGGGTACGCGGCCGTCGTTAACGTAGGGCAAAACACTACGTGGTTAGGCACACATCTAGCGATGTCCAACTTGTACGCATATGGACGCTTAGCATGGGACCCAACAGTCGATGAAGTAGCAATCCTACAAGACTGGACCCGTCTCACTTTCGGTTCGGACAAGAAGGTCCTGGATACAATCACGCAGATTTCGATGGAGTCGTGGCCGGCATACGAGAACTACACGGGCAACCTCGGCATCCAAACCCTGACCGACATCACGTACAACCACTACGGACCAAACCCGCAGAGCATGGACAACAACCCCTGGGGACAGTGGACGCGCGCGGACAGCTTCAGCATCGGCATGGACCGGACAGTCGGGAACGGCACAGGGTTCTCAGGGCAATACCCGTCCGAAGTGGCCGCGCGATTCGAGGACATCTCGAGCACGCCCGACGACCTGCTCCTGTGGTTCCACCACGTGCCGTACACGCACGCGCTCAAGAACGGCAAGACGGTGATCCAGCAGTTCTACGACGCGCACTACGCGGGCGCCGAGACGGCGGCCACGTTCCCGGCGCGGTGGGCGGGACTAGAAGGCCGCGTGGACGCGCAGCGCTTCAACGAGACGCTGTTCCGGCTGCGGTACCAGGCGGGCCACGCGATCGTGTGGCGCGACGCCATCACGCAGTTCTACCACAACGTGTCGGGGATCGCCGACGCCGCGGGCCGCGTGGGGCACCACCCGTGGCGGGTCGAGGCCGAGGACATGGCGCTGCAGGGCTACCGCGTGACGGGCGTGAACCCGTTCGAGGCGGCGTCGGGCCTGCGCATCGTGCAGACGGCCGACAACTCGACCGCGGCGCGCGTGCAGGCCGTGCTGCGCTACCCGGCGGGCGTGTACGACGTCGCCGTCGCGTACTACGACCTGTACGAGGGCCGGGCGCGGTACGAGCTGTTCCTCAACGACGAGAGCCTGGGGTCCTGGGTCGGCGACCTCGAGACCAAGCTCGGCTACGCCCTCACGCGCGGCATCGACGGGCACTCGGCCACGCGCGTGACGTTCAGCGACGTCCGCGTCGCGCCGGGGGATGTGCTGCGTATCGAGACGCTGCCCAACGGGCGCGAGACGGCGCCGCTGGACTACATTGCCGTGCTGCCGCCCGGGGTTGTGGATTAAATGCGTGACAGCCGGTAGTTACAAGAATTTAGTAATCTAGAAATAATTAGGCTTGAATACAGTAGCATTTGAATGGCTTGCCACCCACCTTATAGACATGGTATACGTAGGATCTCACAAGGGATATCTATATGAGGAATCGGCTGCAAGCAAGCTTTTGATCTTGAATTAGTCTCCTGGTTTTCGCAATGAGTAATCTTGCCCACCATCTAGTTCAGTCCGAACCTACCTCCTAACCCCATTTACAACATTAGTATTAAACATCAGCTTGCTCAGCTTCATTTTTTGGGGGGGGGTATAGGTAATGATCACAGTGCTTATTACAGACTTCAAGATCATTCTATAATTTCCAAAACGATAGTTGACTTTGAAAGTTATTATAGTGATAATATTATTGTAATACTGTCTTTCATATTTGAATGACATTTGGTTCGAAATAGATTGAAAACCATAACCCGTTTTAGCGGTTAAAATCGTTATAGCGGTCAAACTGTATTAACGATTAAAATTTGGTTTAGCAATGCGAAATCGTCTAAGCAGTTCGAGATTGTTTTAATTGTTCGAGATCGGCTTTGAAATATTAATCGATAACTTCAATTCCCGCATTCCGGACAGTCGAGATGGACAGCGAGAAGGAAATTGCGACGCAGCAGTCGCGGCCACGAACTGAGCGCCCTGCGGCCCGGACACCTTCGCTCTTCACGGTTATTTCCGCTCTTGTCCTGCTCTGGCTCGTCTCCGGCGTCTTCTCTGATCGCAGTATCTTTGCACCGGCCCCGCCGGTCAACGCTGCGACCGCCCTGGAGACATGCGCGTGGGAAGCGCTTCAGTCGCATGTCTCCCTTCTTGACGTCCCGCCGATCAACCGCGCGGACTTCATAGCGCGCCAGGGCGTCCTAGCGAGCGCTTTACGTGCCGAGGGCGTCGACGCTTTCATCGCCGAGCCGTCCGCGTCGTCAGAGTACTACGCGAACATCTCTGCGCAATTCCACTTATCAGAGCGACCGTTTGCCATGGCCCTTGACAAGGAAGGGAAATTCTCTTATCTCGTCCCGCAATTCGAGACAGGCCGTCTGAATGCGGACTCACAGCACATGGTCTTCGAGGGCGATGCCGATGCGGCCGCGATCCCGTGGGCTGAGGAGAAAGACCCGTATGCTGTGCTGCTGGAGAGTGGTCGTATTGGGGAGGGCAAAATCAAGGTTATGATTGATGATCATGCGCGGCATATGTTGGCGGCGGGGTTGCAAGCTGTCGGTATTGATGTTGTACCCATGAGCCTTGCCGTGAAGCAGCTTCGCGCTGTCAAGACGGAATCTGAGATCGCTATACTCAGAGGCATCAATAGCTTCACACGACAGCTAGTGCGCGCCCTGCAGGGATGTATACACGTCGGTCTTAAGCAAGAAGACCTCGTCGCAGCGGGACAAGCGTTATACACCCGGGCCGGCGTCGGCAAAGGGTACTGGGTGATCGCCTTGTTTGGTTCGCAAGCCGCGTATCCACATGGAGGCAAGAGCGGTGCCATCTTGAAGGACGGAGAATTCGTCTTGATGGATATTGGAAGCACTTTGCACGGCTACGAGGCCGACGTCACTCGGACCATACTCCCGTCTGGCGTTACCGTGAGCAATGAGCTGATGAGCGTTTGGCACACTGTGCGTGCCTCACAGACGGCGGCTTTCGAGAAGATGTACCCTAATGAGACGTGCCGCGACGCCGATGCTGCGTCTCGAGTCCCTGTTGCTCTGGAGGGATTCGCACCCTACTATACTCATCGTTTAGGTCACGGTCTCGGACTAGAGGGTCACGAACACCCTTATCTCAACGGGGCAAATCACGAGAAGTTGAAGGCAGGAGTAGTTGTCACGAACGAGCCGGTACGTTCTACGCGTGCTTGTAATTTTTCGCTTTGGTCATTCTCATCTCGTAAACGTCAGTTGTTTGCTTACGTGTGATTGCTTACAGGGAATTTATGTAACCAACGAGCAAGCAACACAGCTTGGGAAGAACAAAGGCTTCGGGGTCAGATTAGAAGACGCCATTCTCGTGACCGAGGACGGGGGCGTGCCTTTGACTGGTAGGCGGGCAAATTCTCCCTGGGACCCATGAGTCTGTTAGTGACGACCTTGTTGTTTCAAAGGCTTTGATGCTCCTTTGCCCTCGACCAGAAGTCTGCCTCCTCTATAATTCAGTGTTACCCATCTCCATTCCAGTGATCACGACTGAAATTCGGAATGAAGTAAATCGTGCTTGTCGGATTGGGAACATGGCAATCGCCACGCTTGCCGCTCTCAGCTACACTAACTGTTCTTTCCTAATGCTGATGCAGGATGCTCCAGGATGATCTATTAACTCATATATAATAGAGATTTCCAGTTAATGCTAGAGTTTAAAATGCCAATGCGACTACCGGGATATGAACTACTTGGCTCGTGAGCCTGCAGATCCCCAGTGTAGTATTTCTAGTCCTATGCAATGGTTTCTCAATGTTGATAATATTATAATGCCTGATGATCAAAAGTATGCCTACTATATATCATAGAGATTCCAAGACATGTCTTTCCCAGCTCTCCCATCCATAACTGCCTTCCGTTGATCATGAATATAGACATATATAGCAAGAGTGTTCTCTCATCCTTGGCACAGTCTGCCTCCAATAGGTAGGCGTCAGTGGCTGACGACAAGCAGCAATATAAGGTGTGGGTGTTTGCAAGTCACTCAGCACGAAGACACTCGTTGGGGTCGAAGCTGTGCCGACGTTTCTTGGCCATGATTTCGACGAACAATGGCAAGGATCGCTTACGACTCATCGCCCTATCAAATGGCTCGGCGGACTCGCTACTCGCTGGCGTGAATACGCCTACAGAACAGGGAGTTAACATCGTGAAACAATCTTCGGAGCGTTCCCCGGAGATCTCGTCCGAACTTGCATGGCTCTCAGTCCGCACCTCCATATCCACTTCTTCCATCTCAACACTCTGTATTGTGATGTTAGCGTCAGATTGAGATTTAATCGGGAGAGAAAGCTCCGCGCTTGCTTCGTCAAACAAGGTCCCTAGCCAAGCTTCTCGAATTGCCAAGCCCAATACTAGTGCAACGTGCCTTGACACGCTGTTGCCAATTATTCTATATTGGTCCGAGGGGACCCCAATAAGTACTTCATGGTCGAGGAAACCTTGAGCACGACGAGCTTCCATAATGGTCATCGGTCTATTCTGCTCCCAATGGCTGACTCGACCAGTTCGTGCATCAGTCGGGCTGCACGTAGTAGGTATAGTTCCAAGGAGGTTGGTTGGGTCAACTCTGCCCCATCCATTAGAATGTCGCTTTGTTCTTTCAGAGCCATCCTCCGGAAACAATAGGCGTTCTGTTACAGTCATAACAGGCGGGAAATCTGAACGACCCCACCACGATTTGCTGAAATTCATCCCGTAAGGGTGAGTCGGTATTTGTTGTAGCTGCTTTCGAAGCACTGGAGTATAACCCATTGAAAGTCGATGATCAGGGTATCCGATACAGTAGTCTGCTTTAGCATCTTGAATATCCGGCAAATCACCTACGGCATCTCGCATGCTGACAAACTCGAAAGGAGTAGGCACTCTCTTCCGACTATCAAACGGCCGACCACAGGACATGACACCAAGTTTAGTAAGCGGTATATTTTCGGGATGCGAGTGTGATGGCTTTGGGGGATTAGGAGTTCGAAGGCCGGGCGCAGTGAAACAAAGAAAGACTCTGGTTCGGGACTGCGAAGCGCCAAAAGACCATGCATCTAGGAATAGAACCTGAACCTGGTAACCTAAACCAACGATGGCACATACGAGCTGAGAGAAAACGCAAGAGTGGCGGAAGCCACTGCTGTTGACCATAGTGGGTACATTCTCAAGTATGCCATATAGCGGACGATATAGGTCAACGTACGATGCAAATGAGGCCACGAGCGACTGGTTTTTTCGCTGAGGGCCAGTCGTCTTGTCCTTTGTGAGCAATGAAAATCCGGGGCAGGGAGATCCGGCAGAAATAAAATGCACGTCTCCTGGTGTGGGCACCTGCTTATCACCCTCTAACGCGAGACCTAACAGGTCATCGATAGAGCCTAAGAACGGTGTGCAGCTGTCAGGCTTGGTATTTGCCATATAAGTGTGAATGGCTCCATTCCATATATCGTTGGCCCAGCGCATCTCTACAGCACCGCCGTCTTCAAGTCCTCGGCCAAAATTCCCACCGCCACAGAACAAGTCTAAACCTTGGAGTTTCTGTATCTTAGAGTTCTGCGATGGATCAAAACCCTGTCGAAACAGCTCGTGATGTGGGCTCTGTAAGGGCTGGTATCTCATAGAACCATTAATTTCAACCTCCTCATGCGTGATGAAGAATGCATCACCAGTCCCATTTCTATCGTAAGGAGGCGATAGCTTTTCGTCCACGTGAAAGGCTCTCACAAGACAGCGTCGGTGAATCATTTTAGTAGCTATTTTGACTGACTGCTGTGAGTAGACAAGTTCGTTCGGAGGTGACAAATGAGCGTGTCTGTCAACGTCCTTCCTTCGTCTTAGCCGTCGCATTCGAGCAAACCGTGTATTTCCCTCATCGAAGAAATACTCTATGATAAATGCCTCGAGGCGCTCTACTTGGGTTTCGACTAACACTGCATCTCCAATGCGGTATTGGTTTTGAGAGTCTTGAGAATATGCGCTTTCATCACCGCAGACTAGGTGCTCTCTCTTGAGCGATGTCCATCGGCAACTGCTAGCAACATAGGTCTGACGTACAAAGAACTCGGCAGAAGTAGAAGAGTTGCCGAACCATTCTATTTCGTGAGTAGAGAGAATCTCATGTCCTTGGATCTTAGCGGTGTCGTGGTGACACGTGCAGTTGTCAGAGAGAAACAGCTCATTCGCCCAAGGATACTTCATCACTGAGCAAGGAGTGTCGATCGGTTGGTAAAGCCACAGCACATCAAAAGATCGTTTTCCGTTTGGTCTTGTGTGGACCTGTTGAACAAGGCCAAACCAAAGATGTTCTCCTTGATAGTGTTTGGATGGTTCATTTTTCCACCCGGTGTCGGTAGTATCATCATCCGGCTTCGTTGATATCACATCCCCTCGCCTAATACTTTGAATGAGAGCATTCTGATCCGTAGCGCGACGCTTGGTAGTTCGAGAACAACTCGGCTGCACGGACATCATATCAGTCTTTCGCACGAATTCTGCAAGCCTCTTTTCAACAGGCATACTTGGCTCTTTCGACTCGAGGAGCTGGCCGAAGACCATATGAGCAAACAGGTCGTGGACATAGGGTGTGACAATCGTCTTCGATACCGTGTTGTCCTTGCGAGCTTCAGGAGTTTCCTCTAAAAACTGTCGTTTACTGCTTTTCGTGGAGGATATATGGAATTTGATTAGATTGGGTTTATACCGATCACAGGTTTTGACTTCTTTCCAGATAGTGTGCCAAGACGTGATTTGGGGATCTAGACCGTGTGCTTCTTTCCATAGGTAATCAACATTTGCGACGATGGCGCCACGAAAGTCGGCACTACGATTACCTAAGTGCCACTTCTGGAAAACTGCTGAAGATCGATGTTTCTGCAAGACCCAAATGCTGAACCGGGACTTGAAGTCGTAAAGAACCGCGCGTCGACCTTTGTCTCGGAGGTGCTCGCAGTAGTCGATGACGTGCTTAGCGAGATCTGCAATCCATAGGAACGGTAAATGGAACCTTCGATACTCGGGCGCAGGCGATCCCAACTTATAATAGATTTCCCTCTTCAACTTCTCGTTGAGAGCCGAATGTATCCAGATTTGGTCACCCACGGTATGTTCGCCGACATCGTAGTTGCCTACAGGTAGTTTACGGAAGGGAATTTTTCGGAGAAAAAACTCAATATCGCCACGACGTAGCACGCCGTCAAAATACATGCAAGGACCATGTAATTTCGTAGCAAAATGCTGAAGTGGTCGGAGCTCATCTGGATAAGCAGGTGTATCCATATATATAGAGAAGTTGTATAGATCAAATTCAATGTGAGTATCATCAGGTGAGGGGGCACCTGCTGATTCAAGAAGAGTAGCCACGGCGTGCCCCTCCTTGTCCTCGGGCGCTGGAGGGATGAAGCCTTGGAAAAGAGACCTCGGCTGCGTCAATGTTGAGAATGGCAGTCCGACTGTGACTTCTCCCAACTTTGGTTGATCACGCACTCCTACCCCCAGTACATCACCATCCCGGGTCTCGGCATCACTAGCAACCTCGGACGAAGGTAACGCTACGTCTTCATCGTGTATACTAAGCGAATCATCGTCAAATTTTGACGCAACCCATGTGTCATCGAGACCAGAGAAATCAAGCGAGTTGGCCCAGTACAACGGTGCTGTCTCGTTCAAGAAGACTGTCCTGGGCCGCTCTTCGCCGTCGAGTTGAGTTTCTGACTCTGGCCATAGCGAAGATGGAGGTGAGATAGAATGAAAGTCTCCATTTTGCATTGTCTGCAAAGGTTTGTTAGCGATATGAGTTAAAGATATGAAATGTCCAGTCACGTGCTCTAACCTTCTGAGCTGTCTTCTTGAGAGCTGTGTGTAATCTTGTCTAACTCAGGCTATCAAAAGAGTCGTTCCTTCTAAGCAGGTTGTGAAAGGGTGGGATGCTTTAAGAGAGCCACCCAAGTGACGAACGGGTGGCACATTCAGGGTAGACGTATTAAGAGACTATAGAGGAACTTACGAACGAGCATGTAGAGATGACTACACACCCCAACGTATTTCTTGTTAGCTCATGCGAGAAACCCGACGTAACAAAAGTAGATACACTGTGGGTATAAATTCTCGCAACCAGCTCCAGAGTGAACCCGTGAGGTATCGTTGTGGGAGTGAAGGGAAAGGTCAAGCATGAGATCGAAACTTTGGTTATACGGATAGGTAGTGATTCCAAGCCTTATGTACCCGGCGATCTAGCCGTCACGCGCGCACAATCAATTCCAGGTTCTCTAATGTTGTTAAGAGTATGCGCGAACATCATGTCTATGAAGAAGGTGAGGGGCGAAGTGCTCACAGTAATTAGGTGGCAACGGAGAGGTGGATGGTGGGAAGTCAATAGGATGAACTCTGAGAAAAGATGGAAACGGCAACGCGGTAGACCCCTGGAATGTCATCGTGGAGAATTGGCCAATCAGAAGGCGTCAGCTCGCGCCTAGTGGGGTTGCTAGTAATAGCCTAGCGCACCCCGAGTCATGCCTGCCAATTTTTGGCGTTTCGGCGTTTAACAATTCACCCAGGAACTCAGGGGCAGATTGACAGCTTACCTAATACCTAACACCTTACATCTGTAGCTGGTGAAAACGGCTTACGAAGTAAAATGGCTACAAGAAGTGCATCAGGCCACCAGTTATTAGAAATACCCCACCAGGTAGCTAGAGGAGGTTTCTTCAACCATGATCATCCCCATTTTTTCTTTTTTCGGCCACTCAGCTAGTTTCAAATCATCCCTGTGCAAATCTACGTCTTCCTGCCATGGGCAACTCTGAAGCTTCATGGCACACTATGCTCTTACGACAAAGGACTGACGAAGAACGCTCTGGCCTGACTTAGCAGTGGATAATTGCCGTAAGGACAGGCTGACAAGCCGTTTCCTAAACTGCGCGAGGAATCACCAATAGGTGAGGGGAGGATCTTAGCTATATAGCTAGGCGTGATGTAGGATTGGTCTAACTCTTCTTACATAATTAAAGGGAAGAGACCCAATATCTCATACTCTACGCTAGATTTGTGTATGCATACCACCTAGCGTATTTAAGACCTTTTTTGTACCATGAATGTCTTACCGAATTTCTACATGCGACAAAACGACTAAATTTTAGAGACGCGATAGGTTGTCATTACAAGGGAAAAGTATAATGGCTACAAACTCAAAATAGCTAGAAATATTCATCGCTGGGTAGTAACCCTAAAAGCGGCAAACCCCTACAATTTTGGTTATCCTATTGGTTGTGAAATCTCGCTTTCACTGCCTTCGTACACTGAGAATATGTAGAGCGGCCACCTGGTCTAGGCAATAATGATGTATAAAGAGCTTTATGGACACATTGTAATTATTCTGTTTTCACTGCTTACACACCTTAAGCAGTCAATCAATGTTAACATAGCCTCGTGCCTCGCCTAAAGCCAAAAGAAGAGCTTCGTATTAAGCTCTTTAGTTCATGGTGTTTGGTCATTTAAACCTCCTCCTTAGCTCTCCTTTACTTCATGGCCTGCGATTAACTAGCCTTAGCCAACCTTATCATTGGCACCCCCACCAGTCCTACATCCACTCCTTCGCCGGTCGTAACATTCAATAATTATTTTATCTCTCTGACTTCTGTTTTCATCAATTCCAGTGGTTCTCGTCCAGAATTCTGACAGCTTGGAGCAGCCTACTAAATCCAGCTTAGTTTGTCAAGCACTGTACTGCTTCATATTGCTTATTACACGAGACATCTATAGCACATAACAGGGCACACACATGTGGTGACTTAGGTAATACTTATATTAGAGGGATCGTGAGCCTTTTCAGCTATTATTTGGTTCATCTGTCCTCTACTTCACAGTTGGCGGCGCGACTAAGTCGGGCATTGTATGCATGTACTACCAAATCTTCAACGTCAGTACGGCTTTTTGCCACCAATTGTTCATATCAGGTGAGCTTGTCGTTGGGTGGCGGATTGGTTTCACAATTGCCATATTTGTGAACTTCATTCCGATTGAATGGGGATGGATCCACAGTCTCGCAGACCCGAGATATGGTTTCAATTGCAATGTCCTTTGGATGGCATGAGGAGCTTGCGAGATCTTCTTGGATGTCCTGAACTTGACGCTCCCGATTAGCATTGTGGTGAGGATGCGCTTGTCATGGAAGCAAAGGCTTACTGTCTCGGGTATCTTTCTCCTTGGCGGGTTGTACATCAAGCAGGCTCCTCCATGTTGAAAGCCGTTGAATGCCAATAGTTTCTTCCGGTGTGATTATTATGGGATTTGCTAAGGTCATTCTCGGCTACCCACCAAGAAGCCGCGTGCCATCTATTTCCAACACTAAAGTGTGGGCAACAGTTCATACCAGGATAGCCATTGTCTGTGCTAGTCTGCCTATCCTTAAGCCTCTCCTAGATCGTGTCTTGAAGTCATATGTCATTGCAAAGATGTCAATGCTATTATCCACACTGGGGAGAGCGAAGCGTTATCAATCCTATCCCGGTAGTGACATAAGGGGAAGCAGGAGCGAAGACTGGGCTTTCGTCAAAAAGACCCAGGCGCCATCGTATGCACCCACAAAAGAGACACATATCATACATGTGCCCTTAGAGCGCCCACAAGTAGCACACTTTGTAGATTCAGCCGGGCGTCTTATGACTCAACAGGTACACCTACAGGACCATGCGGACAATGCGCAATATGTTTTTCGACTACTAACCTTTATTGAAAGGGACGCCAACTCCGAGATACCTTTGGTTGTATCGTGGACCGAATTTCTTGATAGTGATGGTAATTAATGAGAGATCAGTCGAGATAAGCAAACTGATGAGCAAATAGCAAATAAAATGGAGCTAGGACGTGCAAACGGTAACACAGCATTAGAATCGAACTATAGGTAGTTCTCAAAGAGAAATAAAGCCTAGTCAGGGATTCTTCCAAGGCGAGAATACATTATATATACGAGCATTAACTCGAACAAACGGCGGAGGCTGGGCCGACAGCTACGCGAAAATTGACAGTCAAAGCCAGCTAAGACACTGGTTTGTAATACCAGGACTCTTCTTCCAACGAAAAGATAAATCCGTCGTTTTTCATGTGTGATTTATGATAATGCTCCAACAACAGACCAGGAGAAGAGAGATACCTAATAGAGTCATCTATGTGATGTAAGTCTACATGCCGAAACGAAGGGTAATAAACACAAAGCTATAAGAATGTCGAATAATACCTACTGTGCATGAAAGCTGCGGCAAATTGTTCTCATGCGATTCATCCCTAGTATGCCGAGGATGTTGTACTAAGCTTAGTAGACCAAAGTTGCATCTTGCCTTTGCGCCATTGTAGAAAGGAAACACTACAATGCTGAATACCTTGTATTACAGAAATATTTGAAATTTGCTGCTACAGCAGTCTATATATGCATGGCAAAGCAGGAGCACGACTAGTACCACATACATGAATGCCGCGTCTGTCCGTGGGGGGCCAGAAACGAAAGTGAGCCCAGAAGGAGGAGAGCCTCTCTCCAATCCCGCACGGGCCGTGGACAGCCGGCTGGGATTTCATCAGAAAGCTTGATCTAACAAGCGCTCTGTTAGCCGAGCAAACCTGTTGCAGGGGTCCACCTGCAGATATATAGCCCACTTCCAGTGCCGGGCCCTGGTTGTTCAACTTCTTCCAGAATACATCACTTTTATCGCTTCTAGCTGTTCACATTGGCGTTTTCCCTTGCAACAAAACCCTTGACAACACGGTCTTCTGCAATTGTATTATCCAGAAGTAATTACGGAGGTATTAAAAATCGGGAAATGTGCGAACGAATAGAGAAGATCACTATTTCGTTTCGAAAAAAGCATAAGTAACGTTCAGCGCTCTGTACGAGAACCATTACAATAGAATCCAATCGGATTATTTAGAGACGCTTCATGAGCAATTCAATGTGCCCGCCCTTTTCTCACAGCCAGAGCTACAAGAGATGTTTAGATGTGTACAGAGAAATAAGCCTATCATTGATCATTTGAAGAAGAACTAATTCGCCCGTTGAAAATAATTCGTTTAATAAATTTCTAGACTCGCGTTTCTCTAGGAAGCTAGTCTATCCCCTATCTTGACAGCTTGTACTACTTATTAATGAAGTTTGTTACCTATTAGTGACATGAAGACATTCCATTTTATTAAAACGAGCAACTGCCGCTTAAATTTCACGAAGTGATAATCCGCTGTTCTGTAGTTCTGGAGCATCGTAGTGTGGTCTGTTAAACCGTAGAGCCTGTAACTCCGGAGCATCCTCTGCTTAGGGCAACCATTCGTTAGCAGACTCGGGGTTTCCGGGTTCATTAATTAATAATTAGCGGCTGAAAGGCGTGGAAAGACTTCCGTACAGGTAGTGTGGGGCTGAGGTGGCTTTAGTTCGCATAGGTGTAAGAAGAACATAGTAAAGTCTTTACAGCTATACAAGGCTTTGACAAGACTATCGCTAGGAGTATAAAAAGGACTTTACAAAGGCTCCGACAAGAGCCTTCGTCTATAAGTATCTTCAAACTCAGCAGGAACTGTAGGTAACTCCTATGGTGGAGTGCCAAGCGTGAAGTCCTTTTCACACCCTTAGGAATTAAGCAATGCTAAATACGCAACGAAATAGTATTATACGCATTGTCGGTGGGTTTAGTTGAATAACTAGTGTAATACAAGGGTTCGTCGACCGGCCCAGTTTCGACTACGACAGCTGCAATTGGGTAGTAATGGCTAAATCTTGACGTGTGGCGTAATTAGTTATCGTAGAAACCGACGCCAGAGGCTAATTAGACATAAGTCTACATCGTGAAGGCCTAAGAGGCGTGGGATGTGCCACTCTAACCCAAGGGCAATATAGTAGTCGCGAAGCGAAATGAGACATGACAATCGCCCGACATCTATAAAGGCCTCAAATCTTCTCTTTGATAGTCTGACTTTGCACTCCTGTATACCATTCGACTCTTTCACAACCTATCGGCTCTCTCAATTAGCAATCCGTATAGCTATATCCAATATGTCGAAGTCTAACACACGAATTGTCCCCAGCGAGTCAAACTTTGGCTGTGAGAACAACGGAATATGGCAGTTGATCGAGTGAGTGAAAAAAACGCCGCTGGCGCTTTTTCTATTTCTTTCCCTTCCCCCTCCTTTTTCCAATTTCTTCAATCTCGTTGTGATACTAGCTTACACTGTTGTAACTCAATATCTGACATATTTTACCGGATAGCGCAACAGGCGATGATGTTCCGGATCTCGCCTTCATCAAGACAAAGAACACGAAGTTCAATACGGTCGAAGTGCATATTGCGTCGGTATCTTCTAGTACCAAAGCCGTATTTGCGCACTCGGGACCACATTCAATGGAGAGGACGGCGGCGCCTGGCTCCTGGCCCCCAGTAAATATAAATGTCTCGTGTATGCATTTCCAATACTTCCCGGCCTCCGCATCCCCGCCGGCTTCTCCAAACGCGGCCTCCCCGCCCTCGTGTACATCAAAACGGATAAAACATCATCGGGATTCGTCGAGGTTCACACCGCGTCCGCCGAGTCAGACTACAAAACCCGCACCTTCGAGATCGCGACTCTCTTCGCGAACGAGGATCACAACAACGGCATCTAGACATTGTACGACTACAACAACAACGGCTGTCTGGATCTCGTCTATATAAAACCAGGAATACGGGCGAAAACAGTATCAAAGTCCACGTCGCGACGGGCAGGTCGAAGTATAACGAGGCCATCGTCCATACCACGACAGACTTCCCGGCCAAGAACAAGGGTTTTTGGTCCTTGGCTCTGTACTCGAGGCTTGACGCCGCAGATCTTGTGTATATCAAGAATGGCACGACGGGGGCTGGCATGGTCAAGGTTCACGTTGCTTCCCAGTCTTCTGGTTATCGCGAGAAGATCTTCAAAGGCAGTAGCTCGTTCGGTCATCGAGAGGCAAACGGATTGTGAAGTTTGATTAACTTTAATGAGAATCGTGTATTAGACTTGGCGCACATTAAGAACCAGAACACGGCAAAGGGGGTCGTCGAGATTCATGTTGTGTCTGGTTAAAAGTGTTAAGGTAATTTCACCTGCCCCTTTTGGTTAAGCATTCATCCCTTGGTGCTACCACGATAGTAGTTTCAACGCTCAGTGAATAATACGAAGAGAACTTGTATGCATACTTACATATTCTTAGCAAGGTAGCCTTGTAGAATGTCCAGAACTGTGTTCATGTCGCGGGATTGTGAATCCCTATGGGCCAGCCTCGCAGCTCAGCCTTGTCATACGAACCCCTAGGTCAACTAGTAGGATAGTACGGATCTGTAAATTGTGTCTCCGTAGATTAAATAGGCATTTAAGAATCTTCCGGGGTGCTCTTACCGGATCACACTACCTAGAAAGATCATCTTAGTATACGGCACTAAACGATATGTTGATCAAGGCACTGATGATTACTACTACACTTTGCTGGTATACCCACAGTGCTTCAATAGTTCGCCGTGCTAAGGTATATGAGAGTTCTACAGGATGTTCTCGTTCAGCTAAGGCATAAGTTTTACCTGTACTTAGACTGTATGCCTTATTGTTATACATTTTGTAACATATGAAGCAAAAAGTCACGAACCATCTAGATCGCCTAGTCGTAGATCATCCAAGAACAGACCGCTGCCTCCAATTACAAACGGAATAAAAGCTGCTAATAATTAACGCGGGACCTATCAACCATGTTATCACTAGAAGCGTTCAACAAGAAGGCAATGTAGCTAGAACCTTTCCATATACCCCTGAGGTAGCGGAGAGTATATAAAGAACCTCTAGATCGCCATTAAGCCGCTTGGGGCTTGAAGCCGAGCCCACACAGAGCGGTTCCAAAGTCTCCATGACAGTATCCGAGTTCGGCGGCGTAAATATAAAGAAGTCAACTAATTCATAACAATGAATCATGGATACGAAAATGACCACTTCAACTTGATAATGACTTCCAAATACTATGCCGTTGCCCCTGTCTCAATATTTCTTGATAATTAGAGAGAAATAGCGACATCTCAAGGGAATATTGGAACTCGGCACGAGAGCTTGTGCTGACCGACTCATCATGCGGGTCGTGGCGGTGCGGTGGCCTTGCTGCTTCTGCCGCCCCAACTCGTAGTCGCCCGGGCCTCCGTTTTGCCATTGGCACAATGACTCTACTGGTGTAGCGTATTAAGGATGTCAGAATAGGCGGATCTCCTTGAGAGACATACTTAGGGGATTATATTGGTTAGTGTGTTAAAATTTTTTTTTTTCGAGGATTCAATACGGGGTCAAAGTTAAGTCCCAAAACTATCATTAGCGTGATTTTTTTTTTTTTTTTTTCTAAGGCCATATTTGACAGTACTACCAGATACTCTACCGCGACGTATCGAAACTCTGGTTAAGAATAACGGCCAAAAGAGACAAAAATTGCGTTTCTTAATCAGACACGCTGGAGCTACTGGACTGGAAATGGGGCCCTTTCCGAAAGCCATTTATCGATAAATGTCGAATCAGAGACACATGCAGGCTTAGGTGTATGTATTACACCACTAATAAGGCCGACATTTCTAAGCTATGTGAAGATATCGTAAAGAGGTACGTAGATATGCCAAGCTTAACGACGACGTTGCTCGATGGCCATAGACTTACCGCATTGCGTCGATAGCGAAAGTACAAATAGACATGTTAGATATATTTTGGACGATCAATAGCATGAAAGGGAGCTATTAGGCACGAGCAAGGACTATTATATAATCGCTCTGTTATTTACGTATCTTATATTTCTTTGATATATAAAACAGACAGAGACTGATATTTAACGTTTTTATGCTTCGGCCTTCCCTCCTTTTGACTTCTTCTAAATTACAATACTAACATGTTAATCCGACTGTTTCCCTTACTAGCGTCCGCCTTGACCATACAGGCTTTTCTTGTGGACATCGTTCTAGGATCCGAGACAGAGCCGTGAAGCCCGACGCACCGCCTGCGCGCCCCGCCCCGTCCCTTCATAGGAACCCGTCGGTGGCAGGTCTTCTGTCCCTCTTCAGTAGGCCTTCACGACAGGCCTAAGAAATCGCACACGTGCACATACTCGTCGTACGAGGCCATCTAAGGCTGGCCCGCAGACAGATTGAGCGCTACGACCGGTGCCTATAGGATTTCGCGGTCCACTAGCTCTTCGAAAAGGCGAGCGAGCGTCGAGAAGTGAGGCGGTGCCTAGACAAAGCCAACAATATGCACAGGAAGCAGGGTCAGCCGGTGAGAGGGCGACTGTAGGGTTAGTATAAGCGCTCATGAAGCAAACATAGACCTATGACTCTGTATCAGCAGGTCGCCGCCCGCGGCATCGTGTACATCTTGCATCTCCAGTACCAGTTCATCTGTAGAAGTGTTGGCGTCGCCGAGACAGGACACGGTATTGGAGCTGAGGTGGAATTGCGTTAGTGTCATCTGACTGGCGGCAAAGCTCAACGCTGGGCCACCGAGAGGTGCCGAGGGGCTGAGTATATCTCGCGTCGACGTTGCCCGAGCAGTTCAGGTCGCCGGCCATGACCGTTCTAGAGGAAAAGTGACCGTGGAATCTGCCGCCTACTCCCACAGTGGCACCGCTTTCGCCGCCCTACCCCAGACGACCAGGTTAACATTCTGCTTCTCAGCTATGGCGACGTGCGGAATGTTTTGGTCACCGTTCACAGTGACAGCAAGTTGTCCTGGGGCCACGCTGCAGATCGGATATAAACCTGCTGTGACGACCAGAAGGCCATCATAAGAAACCCCAGTAAGGTGCCAGCAAGATCTCATATTGTGAGCTGTGATTAGCGCACTTTATATCGAAGGATCACTTAAGCGAGGTTGGGGGCCATCTACCATGTCGTGTAGCGGCATATTTCTAGGATCGGGTTGGATTTCGGTGATCTTTCTAATACTACCATACCATAACAGGTACGAATGCTCCGTCATTAAGATTCCTACGAGATGTTCTGCGCCACCATGTCTGCGTTGCTTTTCCCATTGGGTAGATTTCCAGGGCAGATGCGGAGGAATTGCCGAATATCACCAGCTCCTATTTGAACGATGTCCCCCTCTGCGTATAACTCGGTTGTTCAACCCTTGCCATGGGGGCCAAAAACATTGACGATGCAGCAAGGCTTCAAGCATGTGGAGTGGTATAAATACGCGCTGCTGCTCGACCACCCCGGTCCAGCGTTCTTTCCACTGTAGGACCGATTTCGATGATTTAACTTTTGGAACGGGCGTTTGTTTTTTCTTTTCATCCTCATTGCCGACGGACCTCAACTGGTGCGAAAAAGCACATGACTGTCAGCGGCCAAATAGACGGGATCAAGCTGAACCGTACAGTTACAAGTATACTACGCGATTTTTTCAACAAGTACATAAAGCATGACCGTCTCTATTACCCCGACCACCACCCCCGCGACGATCACCAACGGTCCTGATCTGAAGCTCTTTAACGCTGCACCTGTGTTTGTGGGCTACATCAACGGCGACGCAGGTATACCTACCTCATTGTTGCAATTGTGCTTCTCGAGCCAGAAGGTGTACTGAATTGGCGATAGCATCTGCACTGAACTGTATTGATCATTATACACTAAGAGTTGTGGATAGCTTGGGCATTGCTGGGTGTGTTACCTCGACGGAGCTCAGTGCATCAGCGATCGAACGTGTTCCCTCCTCATGCGTTCCCTACACAGACTACACAGCGGGTTTCTGTAACACATCAGACCCGCGAGAGTATTGCTGGTACGATGGTACCAAAAACCTCACCCTGCTTCCCTACCTGCCAGCCATATGGATCTGACCATCCTCCAGTTCGGACACCAACTATCCAATATGTGTATCGAATACATACGCTGGCACACCACTGCAACAGTACAGTTTTTTAGATTGCGGTGGCGTCGACGCGACGGGATACACGTTATACTTCTACGCCACCACAAGCGGGCCGGTCGCCGAGACGACAATTTACGTGGGTGATTACGCGACACCAGTATCAACACCTACGCCGGGGCCGACGGCCACATCTACGTCCACGTCGGTGCCCACACCCACACCCACATCCACACCCACGTCCACATCGACGCCCACATCCACTCCGACAGGACTCGCGCAGTCAGACAAGATCCAGCTGGGCGTCGGCATCGGGGTAGGTGTTGGTTTAGGGCTCCCCAGTGCCATCTACGCACTTATACAGCTCAAGAAGTATTGTCTCGGCTAGTCAGTAGTAGGTACTGAAACGGCGCTGGGCTCGTCTTGTCACGTAGAGTATGATCTTGGTAGCCATTTATAAAAGGGGTTGAATATTATGAACATGACGAGCAGCAAGCAGATCTTCACTTTCTTTTTAAACCGTTTTTTTTTTTTTGGTTTTGACTATTACCTTACTGATGCTGTAAATGCAGACGTACAACGTCGCCTTTCGAGGCGACCACGGTGCTTTTCAGTCGTGAGTGCAATGCTTATCTACAATGGCTGTTTTGATCGCGACGCTCTCTTCTCTAGCTATCTCTCGCGTCTCAAAATGCTTTCAGTCGATTTGTTTTTTCCCCGAACACTTTTCTTTTGCATTCAGATAAGCTGACCACCTCCCGTGCCGACTCACCCCACGTCGGCCTAGGCACGTTACCCATGTAAAACCCGTTCGTCTAAACTCCCCTGCCTATATCCCTTTGCGATTAATTAACAACTACAATTCGTATACTTTTCAGACATCACCTATCAATTCTTCAATCTTCCCCCCAAGTCGCCATGTCTTCATATAAATTGCAGATGCGCGAGCATGCTGCTGTCCAGGCGTTAATGCTGGGGAGTGGTGTTCGTGGAGTATCTCGCAAGTGGGATGTAAAGCTAACTCCCCTTGTTACGGACCATCGCGTCACGGACCACCGCGCTGAGCCCCATGAGCGCGCTCACACTAGTTTGAATACTTCTACATTCCCTCACCCTTTATCTCTACTCTATAACATCTCTTAGTTACCATCAATCCACTTGTCTTGCTTCCGTCTTGAGCAGAATGTCCTCTTTGGATCTACGACAGCGCACGCACGCTGCAATCTTCGCGCCGTAAAGCTCGGGATGGCTGTTCGAGAAGCGGCACGCAAGTGGGATACCCCCCGATCATATCTCAACCGCCGCCTTGGTTGTATCCCTACCCGGAAGGGAGGGCTACGGTAGCTAGCAAGTCCTTTCAATATTAGTAGAGGCTCACGCATTGAAACTATATGACATGGCTATAGCTATGATCTAGAACTAACATATCTAGCAACTTATTGTGAAGTAACTACGATTTCTATCCTTTAAATTTGAAAGACAGCTCGATCTAAGTCTTTATTCAGTAATGTTACGATTAAAAACTATGGTTGGTTTTTAGTTGGCTCTAAGCATGTATGTTGTGGTACGGAACTATTTTTGTAAAAAAGGTTAAATCAGGGCAGTTTGAATGGTTATATTAGACACGCTCCTTGGGGTGACGTAATATTCGTACATATAATATTAGACCAAAAGTGCTAATTATTTCTGTCCATAATATGACTATCCTACGGCGCAGTATCGAATACGCTAAAATCAAACTGATCCATCTCGAATGATGGAAGATCTATCATATCATCATCGAGGGCAAAATTGAACATCTCCGCTTTGAAGGGATACAGCAGATCCAGCACGTTCCCTATCTCGCCTGTTGGATAATCTAATTGTTGATTATCTCCTTGTACCAAGGCTGACGTATCCTGCTCGTGCAAACTGTCCTGGATAGGGATCGTATCTAGAATATTAGGAAGATGCTGTTAGTGTTACCAAATATTGATCCATATCTTTGGTTGAAAACTTTACCATTCTGGATTCTCGTGGTTGCTACCTGTGGTTCTGCCACATTTGTTGGAATCTCACCAGGTGCTTCATGATCACTACTCTCATCAGGGCTTCCGTATCCTCCCCCCTCCGTGCGTAACATCGCAATGTACTCGAAAATGGATGCTCGGGTATTGAAAATATTGCCGTTGAAGCATGTAAGCTTTTCCCTAGCAATATTCTTCGGCTCGTCTTCAAGTATAATCGTGCGCTTGCTGTGCAGGGTGTACAAATAGTGAACATATGTACCCTAGAAGTCAAACTTCAGCCTGACTTTCCACTCTACACATGAGGGGGTCGTTACTGTACCAGAAGAGAAGCAAACTTCCAATCTACGGTCATTAGCTGTAGTAGCTTGGTGTTGGCTCTGATGTTCGCGTGAATCCGTTCTCGGACTGCAGGGTTCGAGCACCACATGAACGGAATTTGGATGGCACACCCACAGTACGCTGCATACCCCACGAACATGGGAACCGCACTGGTTCGCGAAGTAGTTTCAAGGATAGCGGCGATCAATGCGGATACTTCGCCAGCATGTTCAAAAGCAATTTGAGCAGAAATTTGCCGTGCTGCGGACCAGCCATCCCCGGGACTGCAGCAAAATAAAGGTACAAGAGAAGCGTGAAGAGCGCAAAGAGATTGGTGGTACAAGATGTTAGTGTGAAGAACTCTAGGGTAGACAGCACGCGGTAGGTCTTTGATATTAGATGGTGTTAGCTTCAAATCAGACGGTACTGTCCGCCACCACTCTGATAATTGCTCGTCAAGTGCAAGAATAGCCGGGATTCTCACATGCAGGTTCGTCTCAGGCGATTTCAGTAATGAGACGACCGCAGACCTCTCATAATTTAGCACCAAGCACCGACCAGGGAAATAAAAATTACTCACCATATTGTTGTACCCTTGATAAATTCAGAGAATACTTCACCGTCACTCCCTTTCGAGTTTAGGTTTGCTGGGGGGCGTCTTGATACACCAGCTTCGAAGTCTTCGTCAGGCCACGGTAAAGGCAAGTTTAGAATATCTCCTTTAGGCTCGAATTGCGCGCCTCTTTCAGCAGTATGGCAGTGCATGATGTAGCAAGCCCAGAAGTGACGTCGCCGAATCTCGGATTCTAAGGTATTGTCGGTCTGGAGCGATCGAGGCCCCAGACCCCTGATGTCTTGGCACTGGAATGCATTTCCTGCAAAGCATCAGTCAGACTGAACATGTCATTCGTGTTCTATACCGGTAGATACCTTTGTACAGATAGGCTATCCTCCAGGATCCTTGACTATGCCAGAAGAGAGCCAGGTTCAAGAATGTCACGATGTTATCTTGGGCCAATTCTTCGGCGTCTTGAAATACCAATTTCCCTGCTCTTTGGGCCCACTCTACCATAAAACCCTGCTCTTTCAACACAGCATCACCGCCAGCATCTCGATAGAACCTGAGTTAGAACAGTCAGCTCCCTACTTGCAAAAATAATAGCAGCAACATACTTGGCACCCCATGCGCAAACACTCAAAACCACATGAGGACAAGCCGTGCCTTCTGCTATAGACTCGAGAAACAGCCGCTTATGAAGCAAGAGATGGGCATTATAAACATTCTCGTAGTAACGATCCACCAATTCCAGAAGCAAGGAGTGTGGTATCCCAAGATATGGTTTATCATCTGCGTTCTCCCCGACTTGTGAAAGGATGGGCAGGGGACGACTAGTGATTCGCGCAGCTTGTGCTGGAGCTGTATGCTGTCTCTGGGAATTACCTGCATGCTGTGAGGACAAATTCCCCCGTACAGTCTCCCGCGGGGCCCGCTTATTGCTTCGTTCGGGAGGAGGATCACTGCCGTAGGTACAAACATGTCTTAATCTTACACAGCGCTTACAGCTCGGCCGTTCCTCTGTGCAGCGGATCTGGACGGCATTAGCAGTGCTCCTTGACCTAGGGTGGTATCTCCGACCAGTTACTACCTTCTGAGCTTTGCATGTGCCGCAGGCCTTCCTTGGCCGTCCAGCACCTGACTTGCGTCGACCGTCCATTTAAATTTCCACGAATTCACGTTGACCGGTACGCAGCTGTTGGGGGTGTTATTCCGTGTTAATCATATGGACCAGTGCGGATTTAACGGATATAAAGGCTTAAAATTTGCAAGTTGCCAAGACGCAGGAATCTCAGATGGCATCTTCAAGTGGGACTATATTCTACGGGGTATCTTCGTTAGTATGTTTCTTGAATAAATGTTATACACCATCTAAGCTGCCGCCACCTCCTGATTCTGTTCTCTTTCGTGCAAGGACTTCCGACATGAGTTGATCAATATCCTACGTCTGAGCGGGCCCGATCCACCACGCTGGTCCATACCAATATAATTCTCGACTTCTTCTGATGTTGGCCACCTCCAAGACCCCCCGTTCTCAATGAGACGCTCTATGCGACGGTTTAACTCCTGTTTAATATCTTCTTCGAGTGTTGGTCCTGCAAATGCGTGAAAGACACACAGTGTCTTGACGATCATTGCCTGGCCACGACCGCTTAAACGATCCGCCTCTTCGGTCACGTGCGTATGGTTATCAATCATCCAGAACACCAACTCGACCATGGCATCCCTAGCTTCCAAGAAAGCAAGAGCACGCATATATGAGTGAAGATGGGGTGGGCCCAGTGGAAACTGAAATTGGGGTATTGGTAAGGACATCTGCGCCCCTTCAACAGGTTTCGTCAAGTGAGAAAATATTGTGGTAAGTGCGTGAAGAACGTTTTCCGCCGAAGGTATCAAAGGAACTTCTACGTGCTCTGGGTTTGATAATGAACTAAGCCTGGAGAGTGCCGCTTTTTGGATGACACGACAAAATAGGATGAATAGCTCGGCGTCAACGCCTATGCTCGCACGAGCTGACTGCAGAGTTCGCATGAATAGCGTCAGGGCTTCCACGTCATTATCTGCTGGGGGGCCATTCTTGATGCCTATGTGGGGGCGGGCAAGTGCTCGTAATATTGCATACCAAGGGGGCCGAAAAGTTGTGCCTTCGGTTGTATTCGGCGAAAGTCTTATCGAAACGAGCTTTATAGCATGGCGTATTCGGTAAAGTTCGTCGGCGAGAAGCCGGTCACGACCTCGACGATCAGGTTGTAGCCTACTAAGAAGAGTAATGTAGCTACTAAAGCATAGTAGTGGAACCCGACGAAGGGCCTGGTATGACGGCTCTTTAAAAAGTGCAAGAGATTTGACGCTTTCAGAGGGAACACCGCTATCTTCAAGATAGCGCAGGCCTTCTTCGATGGACCTGGCATGAGCAACCAGTGCGTGTAGCCCATGACCCCCCGGCTTGATGCCACGACTAATCATTTCGTCATATAGTTCTGCGGTGGTGGGAGGAGACAACCTAGCCAGCTCATACTCGCTATAGTTAGCGTTGTGTATTGGGAACGTTTCTCTCGAGTCTCCAGGTAAGAGGCCGGACCTCGAGTCTAAGTTGATCACGCCCGCTTGAAGTTTGAGAAACATTTCATTATAAACTTGGAGATTGGGTGCTATTCCGGTCTTCGCTGCAAAGCTGTTAAAAGCCCTCCACGCCTCTTGGGGATTGCGAGTAGCCCTGATGCTCATAGCCCAGCTAGAGTAAATATTTAAGTCGTTCTTTTCGTTCAGCCATTGCTTGGGTGGGAGGCTGCGGGTTTGTATCGTGGGGGAGCCATCACTCGTACCACCTAAAGCGTCTAGGGCGCGATCATAGTCATTTTCAGGGTAGCCAGCCTCTTTCATAAGAGTTCCAGCTTTCACACTGCGCGACCGGTCGTCTTCAACGGTCCGCTTGGTATCTCTTCCATCAAAGTCCTGTCGGTAAGGTGGCCATGATTTCGCGTATCTCAGCGCGACTGCTCTCTCTCCAGCTGATTTCTTCAAGCCAACAAGAACTTGTCGAATCGCTTGATAACTGGTTTTATTGATGATCAGGGGCTTATCCAAACCGTCTGACATAGTTAAGAGAACCTTTTGCGCTCTCCAATTGAACTCCATGTTTGCAATAGGCTCATTGGACGCTGGCCTTTTGAAGCATAACAAAGCAGTATTGTAAACAAGACATTGGTCATGATAGTCGGTTCTATGATGCTTATGATGGGGGTCGGATGGAATGGCTTTGATATAGTTCGCCGTGAAGCGGGCAACCGTAACGATGGACTGAGGCCAGACTTTCTGAACATGGAAGACGAGACGGCGTAGAAAAATTAGAAATTGTGACACACTCAGTATCCTCCTATGATCGACTACGGGATTGCCGCCTGCAGTCTCAAATGAATTGTGCGTAGATGTAATATGGTGTTTGGATGCATACTGAATCAGGCGTAACAGAGTCTTAGCTTCGCGAATCGTCTCGTCACTTCGAAGAATGAGCAAAAGGAGGAATAGAGGCTTAGGATCGTCCACAGAGGTGAGGCGTTGGACACGAATATCTCCATTCTCACCGGAGAGTATCCATACCCAATGGTCAAGCTGGTCCTTTGACCAACCCCTGGCAGCGAGAGCGTTGAGGGTATCTTGCCAATCAGCCGGTTTTCTTGCAGCAATAGATGCCGAGAGTCCCTTTTCTGACGACAAGTCTTGCCTTGCCAACCAAGCTTGTAAAGTCACGATGGGAAGGCGTCCACTGCGCAGCCTAGCGCCGAACTGGAAAGCAGCGCGGTATTTTTTCCTTTGCCCCTCATTATTACTCCTAAGTCGCAACGCCAGAATTCGGTTTGGGGAAAGGGAAAGCCTCGGAAATTGACGGGTTCTCGCGCTCGTTACTTGGGATAGAGTCTGACTCCAGGCCTGTCTTGATGACAACAACCCATATCCTATCCTTGCTAAGGGTTTTCGCATTCTTGCTCGTAGGTAGAGAGGGCCGTCGTTATAGGAGATCCAACCAAGTCAAGGGTACAGAGTGTATCAATTGCTAAGTACAAGTTAGCTAGAGACTCGTCGGACTCAGCGAGGTTCTCTTCTTACTGTCTTATTTCAAGGCCGGTCGTCAGGGCATCTGTCCAGCGTAGAGGGCGGACATGCGAACGGCGTCATTGCATTCGGCCCTATGATGAACTTCTTCCTCCCGGTTTACTTGTAAGGGGCAGGTCACCGAGTGGTACAGAGCAATCCGAAGTATTGCGATCTTGAAAGCTATGATAAGCGCGGCTTAGTCCTTATCGATAGTTAACGACTATTGTTATCTCTTATCGATATCGGGGCAAGGCGGTTACTCTCGCTTGTCCCAAGATTTTTTATTCTGAGACGACCTGCACCTACTGTATACCTACAGTACTCGCACATGATACTCTAGCAAAAGCTTTCAGCCTCGGATGTTTTGGCTCCAATGGCCCCAGAATCGAAGCCATGCGATCTCCTTTGCAGAAGGTAGTAGTGCCTGCTTTCCGAGGGCTTCATACCAGAGCTCTCGCTCCACGACCGTTACGATATTTCCATCAGACCACCCTCGCATCCCTACCGCGCAAACGCAACTTCTTCACCTCGAACCAGCTTTGGGCCACGAATGACAAGGCGGATGGACCTGAAGCTTCCGAGGCTGTAGCAAAGCCAACAGAAGCCTCCCAACATGGCAAGAGCCTCCCCTCTACGAAACGACAGCCTGTTCGAGCATCGGCAGCCAAGAACCTACGCTTGGGATCCGTGACAAAGCCTTCCAAGCGTACGGGCGTTGTGAGGAAGCCCCCCGTCTCCGAAATCGTAGATCGTGATGAGACCGATTATAGCCGTACCATCCGCGCAATATGCGTTGCCCAATCCTTCGACATGGTGCAGGTTCAGGAAATCCTTCGATTCCACGGGTTCGAGCTAGACCCGGACGGCACCGAGTTCGACACGCAAGCTGTCGTTCACGCAAGGGGTGTCAATAATGGAGATATCTTTGTCTTTCCGTCTGGTACCGTGGTTACCTGGTCTGTGCCCCAAGACACACTCTCGAAGCTCGCGTCGAAGCACCTAATACGGGCCGCGAGTTTCCCACACATGGACCGTGCCGAGATAGAGATGCTAGAATTCACTCCTGATGAGACACGAGACACAAGCTACATGAAGGGAGAGGTAGTCGTGCTCGGTACAAGAGCGCAAGTGCTGGAAAACGACAGGTTAGATACGACTCTGGCCAAGATCGCGTTCTCCAGTGGGCTTGCGAGGAGTCCGAAGTTGGCGGTGCTAGAAACCGATCTCGAATATCTCCTTCAGGAGTCGAAGGCCACATTGAATGTGCTCGCTGCGGGGTCGCAAAACAAGTTGAAGCGACAGTCCATCTTGAAAATGACGGGCCAGTTACTGAATTTGAGGTCGCAGCTGAACCACTATTCAGATATCACAGAAGAGCTTCCAGACATGTTTTGGGAGTCGGAGTCTGTGCTAGAGGAATACTATAACCAGATCGGTGCTACCCTAGCCGTTCGTCGACGTATTGAGATCCTCAATAAGAGGATTGACTATGCCCACGAGAACGTTAGTGTTCTTCGAGAGATGATTAGTGAAAAGTATGGCCACAGGCTGGAGTGGATCATTATAGCTTTAATCACGGTTGAAGTTTTGTTTGAGCTAAGGAGAGTCTATCGCGAAGATATCAGCGAAGTGAAGGCAACCTAACGTGTATACTATATGTTGATTATACGAGGAATATGATACCCAACTCTACGACACTGGGTGTAACTCGGTGCTATTTACCTTCAACACGTCCTAGTACTTGGAAACAAAACCCCAGCCAGCTGAGAAGTAGATATGACATCAATGTTTAATATATCAGGCGCCGTAGCCGAGTTCCAGAGCCCACTCTCAATTATATACTGACTCATCCCTTCAAGTATGAACAAGATCAACACAATTGCATTTGTGAGACCACTAGCCTGCATGGACTTAGAGTACAGTGCAACAGCGAAACTGAAATCCAAAACAGTCCTTAGGCCACCACATGTAATAACCTTCCCAAAGGCTTTCCACGATGCTCATAGACAGCCATGACCTCATCCTCCGCGGTGCATAGCGCACCCGGCCAATGCGAGGGAGCCTCGTGTACCAGCACAGGGTTCTCCGACCAACGAATGCTCCCACCACTCAAGCCGGCCGAGAAAACGGCCTTGATGGCCGCGTTTCGCGGCCACTGCGGCGCCTCGACATCCTCATCGCTCATGAACACAACGGCCAGCCTCCCGCCTTTACACGCAGCAATCTGCGGCGACCCGGCGTTCCTCCCCTGCCCGCGCGGCACATACACCACGCCGCGGTCGCCCCAGCTCTGGCCGTCATCATACGAAACGGCGTACTCCAGACTGAAATGCGGGGGCCTCCGCGTGGTCTCGAAGACCATGACGAGCGCGTCGCGCCCCGTCACCGCGTCCGTCGTGCGCGCAATGCCCTGCATGCCGTCGCGCAGGTTCTCGGCATGCGCGTGGCAGCGCAGACACCTGGGCGGCGCGCTCCACGTCGACCCGCCGTCGAACGAGTCGACGCTGAACGTCTCCTGGTCGTTGCGGGCGAGCTCGCCCGAGTACGTCAGCTGGACGAAGGGCGTGCCGTCGCGCGTGGCCGTGAGCCGCATGAACGGCTCCCAGAGGCCCATGCCGCCGCTGTGCGCGGCCGACTGCTGCGCGGCCTGCGACGCGAAGCGCCACGTGCGCCCGCCGTCCGAGCTGCGGCACACCGTGATGCGGAAGTGCGCGGTCTTGCCGGCCGCGTCGCGGTCGTGGTTTCGGAAGGCGGCGAGGACTGTGGGTGTGCCCTGCCCGGAGGAGGAGGCGGCGGCGACGGGAGGTGGCACTTCAAGCAGAAACCCGTTGTCGATGTCACCTTGGCCCCGCGTGATCTCGCTGAAGGGTTGGAAGCTCCGCCCGTTGTCTGTGCTCCGTGATACCTGTAGGATGTGCGTCCCCTGTTGCACCCGCGTCACAACGCACAGCAGCGTGCCGTCAGAGAGCCGGCAGAGGCGCGGGTACGTCCCGCCGCTGTGGAGGGGCAGCACCTCGGAGCTGAGCGTCCAGGTGTGGGACTGCTGAACATTGATATCCGGCACTGGCTGGTGCGGCTGTGGTTGGGGTTGGGGTTGTGGCGGAGTGTCGTGGTGCTTTTTGGTGAGATGGTTGTAGAGTTTGTGCGCGATTAGTCCGGCCATGGTAAGTATTATAAGAAGCCTCAGTCTGGAAAGTAGAAATCTCTTTATGCGAGACGGAGATGTGGCACGCTGGCCCATTTCATCGTCGCTTCCTCGAGTTCGTTGAGCTGTCGTGTTTCACGTGAGGACATGACGAATACGCTCCACTAAAACTGACTTTTGTTTCTTGTTCAAGTTGTTAGTGGTCACGGTTTCCTTGACAGTTGAAAGGTAGCCAAGGACAGCCACTTCTGTTCCTTGCATGCATATGCCGATCTAGTCTCCGTAAATTGCCGTTTTGGGCAATGTAGGCCAATGAAGTTAGCACAAGCTGCTTCCTTGTGTGCATTTTGTTCGCTACTTCTATCATCCAATATCCCACCTAGACTAACCTAAGGCTACCTTAAGTGTCAGAATATATATAGCGTAGTAGCCGTACAGCCACTACGGAATTCCTCTTGTCCCTGACAACTTGTAAATGCCGAGCTCGGCACGGCACAGTTACAATGCTTTTCTATTACGACCAGCAAGGCAGCGGCAAGTTCAAAGTTAAAAGTAAGAGAAGCTGGGGTACATAGCCTCGTTGCACTCCTCTATTAAGTACGGGACATCCGAAGGATGTAGGCTCCTTCATCCAATCCGTTTTTCCTTCGTCATGCATCGTGTCGGAGGTATCGTCTAGGAACTTCTGGTCCTCTATACCTAGACGATGTGGTCGGGTTTTCATCTGTTGCTTTTGCCAACCTTGTATAAGTTTTATTGTCAGTTCTGTTCCTCCGGTAACTATGCTCAAGAGATCATCTCCAAGCATACGATGGGCTACGCGCTTTTGACGATCGCCTTCAAAACCGGATGTCGATGACAGGAAGATGTGAACGATAACGTCTGCTCTACACATCTGACAAAAAGTCATGCGTACTCCTGTTGACGAGATGCTGAAGCTTTGTTTGCGTTTCTTTTCTGTCCCGTTGAGTCCATCCAGGGTCCGCAGGTTTGAGTTCTATGACATGAGACTCTATCATACGTGCGTTTTGATTTCTTACGGTATGTGTTACCTCTTCGAGGATGACACATCTTTCACATGCACATTTTCTCTTGTGTAATCCTACGATTGACGCGGACGTCAATTTTTACGGGAGGGGGCAATCTGATACGCTCACTAATACAAAAACATCCTGTTCCTCCACCAGACGCAAGAAATGCACTACCTGCACCTGCGGCGTACCAGTTGGGACAAGCCTTCAAGATAGTGTGCATATCTCGGATTCCGATCAACATATGCAAGGTTATGGGAAGTGCATATGAAGAATGAGGAAGCGCATATGAAGAATGAGAAGCGCCGTCTTTGGTGTATGATGACCAGACTTATATTACCTTCGTCTCGCATCTCATACGTGTTGATTGTGTATAATCGTCCTCGTCTTTTCATATGGCAAAGTGAATTATCATGGCTCCTGCTTCTACAAGTTCCTAAGGTAATTGCCTATTGGCTGATACATATAAATCTGTGTCAGTATCTACCTATATAGGCATTGGTCCTTCCCAGCTTGGATACCGTGATTTCGCTGCGCATAGAAGTAAAGATCAAGAAAGCGTAGCCGAGATAGACTAAGTAAGTGATTCCAAGCACAAGTCCATTCTCTCGATTTCTCTTTCATCTCCTTCATTGTCACTCATCATCCACTATCAGTTCGTAGTGCATTTAAGCAGTCAATACTCTCTATGCTATTGCATCAATACATTTCTGGACTTGAAGTATTCTACCTCTAGTATCCCTTTGCCGTGCTAGAATACACATGAACCACCCCGGTTCGATCTAGCAAGCAATCATCATGTCTCGTGGTACGCTACGAAAGGCTACCAAATGGGTCAACGATCTCGTCGGTGAGGAAGAAAGAAACGAGTACAAAGCTAGCAAGATGCCTACAAGTTACTGCTCACAATCTTACGACAAGATTGTGAAACAAGCTTTCCGTGCGTTGAAAATGTCGGCGGACTACGAAAAGGGCAAGAGACTATGGACTAAGGAGATGCTCGAGGAGCTCGAGATTAAACTGGCCAAAGATAGCCAACTAAATCATATTCTTGTCGAAGCATATTCTGGTGGACACCAAGTTCTCCCGATGGATCCCAAGTATGTCAATCACTCCCCGATCCGCTTGTGCCGGCATCACTAATCAGCAACTCCTCGGTACCAGCTGCTCCTATCGTGCCTTATTCCACGGTCTCTATGATCTCGTATCCAGCCCCGGCATCGTCTCTAAAGAGCCGAAGATCTGCTCTGTTACGATACAAAAGAAACCACAGGGTACAAAATTCCATGACAGCTCCATGATTATTGTCCTACGGCGCCTGGAGGCATTTTGGGATAATTGTCTGAAGACTTGGGACAGCGCACCCACAACGGTCGACCAGGGGCTAAACGCCAAAAACGGCATACAATACCAATTCGTCTCAGCTTGTATAATGGCACAACTGCCTGTGTACATCGACAAGATTATCTGCTTCGAGCTTGGCCATCTTGTCACACGTCACCGCCGAGCAAAGCGAACGAGTGTTTACCGGCACCTAGCAGCGCTAGCTATAGCCTCTACGCTCTCCAAAAGATGTGGGAGAACTATTCAGTTATGCTGTCAGGATCCAAGCTACACCCCGGCTTGTATCAGATTCTTGAGTGAGCGTGGTGTCACGATAGTTGGAGAGTGCGGAGCAGCCGGCTTTACTATGGTTGACGAAAAGACGCTCGTGTTCGCACCGAAATCCAAGGCCAACAGTCACGTCAAAGAAGTCATAGCAGATCTCACGAAGCCAGCAGCTATGCTATGGGATACCGTCAAGAGCCGAGAGCAACAAGAAGCCATGGCAGAAGAGCAGCTGCCTGTCAAGACGAGAGAAAAGATCACTGCATGGCTTTCGTGCGCATTCCTTTCCCTCATTCTCGTGCATAGGAGGCTAATGAGCTATTGTAGGTTTTCGGAGGGCCTGGATACCCCACGCACTCGTGAATTGGTGAAGCAATACGATAGATATGAGTTTCCCACTACCGACTTATTTGGACTGATGTCTTTCTATGTCAAGAAATATCCAGAGTATCACGTCCTCAAGAGGCCATCTTTGAGTTCTGTCATGTTGGACTGCAAAGAGAATCTGGAGTCTCCTGCTTGCTTATCTGGTAAGTCCAGACTCTCTAGAAGCTTATCTACCGAAAAGACTACTCATGCCTGTGTTGGTTCGTATATTAATCTATTGGGTTGCTTATGTACAGGTCTTCGCAGTGCTCATGAGCCCACGGATATTGATACACTAAATGGCGTCGCGAAATGAGAATGGAACGTTAGTAAAATGAAAGTGTGTCGATGCGTACAGACCGTAGGACGGTTGCTAGTGGTTCAGTATGACTTTAGATGACATTTGTGAGGAAGTGTGCCCCTTCTAAATAGGGCCAGACCAGCTTATGCTAATTTTATGTTGCGGTCTCTTCCGACGGAAAATACAAATGCAGAACTGACTCCTCTTTCTTTTATCCAATTCGTATCGTGAGAGCCTTTTGATAAGTAATTACGTAAAGCACCTAGCGTCTTTCGGTAGCATAAGATCTCAGCATAAATTATTTTCGAAGACACCTACTTTCAAAGACATCACTACTCCTTATTGTCAGAAGACATCCCATGGCTCAGGGTCAGGCGAGAAAAAGTCAGGAATCGAGGCCACCTTGTTCCCCTTTCTTTTGCAGCGTACATAGAGCTATTACATAAATACCTACAATAAGCTGCAAACTGAGATAGCTATAAGCTACTAGTTACCTTCAAGGGCCGTCTCACTTCGAACTTCATTGTTATGTGCATCATTTAGAAATGGCCCTTTTAACAATCTGAGACAAAATAGCCTAAAGTTGAGCAAAGTACTGCCATGTCCTTAGTTTCTTGTCTATAGATATCGGTACCATTGGGTATTGAATTTTGACAAGCAAAATTACCCAAGGTAGCTTGCATACCAGTTCCAAGTGTCGATCTTGATTGAGAAAGAGCTCCCATCACTACCTGTGTGGTGGTCAGAGTAGAAGAAAAGTGCGAGAATAGGAGTACGGTTATGTTACGAACCAACAGGTGGTCCAGGATTGGGCCGTAAGACAAGACTGAAGGTCTTGGGGAAGACGCTCGGACCAGCTAGTGGTCACGTGACATTAGAGCGATAGGATCGCAATAACGCTCCAGGCGCTCCAGAGCGATAGGATCGCAATAACGCTCCAGGCGCTCTAAAGCGATAAGATCGCAATAACGCTCTAAGCGCTCTAGCTCGTATAGAAATAAAAAAACGAAAATATAAGACAAAAAGTTTTCTTATATAACTAGTTATTTACTTATTACTATTTAACTTATATTTATAGTTAGTTTTTAAAAATAACTATAAAAAAATATTTTTTACAAAGCAGTTAATTTAAAATATTATTGTTTTATTGCCTGTAATATTATTTTTTAACGTATATTTTAAATATAAACATAAAAATATTTTTAGTTATATTTTAAATATTTATAACCCCGATATTACGAAAGTATATATAATATTAAATATTAATATACGTTTCGTAATATTTTAAATAGTTTTATTTTACGTTAAACGGTTAATTAAAATAATATTTAAATTATAGCGCTAATTATATTATTTAATTTTTAAAACGTTATCGCTATATTTTGCGCAAAAATTGTAGTAATGCATAATTAAATCCGAAAATTAAAACAAAAATCGAACAAATAAATTAATATTTTTAACAAAACTGTAAACTAAACCGATAAATTTAAAAAAAAAGCCGATAAGCTTAAAATATAAAATTAAAAACTATAAAACAATATTTTAAATATAAAAAAGCAAAACTAACTTTTTAAAAAAAAAGTCGATAAAACTAACGATCGACTAGCAATTGTAAAAATAAAAAAAAAACCTGCAAAAAGTTTTAAACTTTTAAGTTTAATATAATTTAATAGTATTTTAAAAAAGTTAAAAAAATTTTTAGCATAAATTAAAACGTATTTATATTTTTACGAAAACTCGTTTTAAAAAAATAATAAAATCGAAAAAATTTGTACGACAGCTAAATTGTTTAAAAAATAAGCACTGTTATAGTTTAAACTGTACTTATTTAAAGCAATAATTTTGCCGTTAAAAAACTATCCGAAAAACACGCAAAAAATCTTCTAGAGTTATAAATTATTTAAAAATAAACTTAAATATTTGTTTATTAATTTTAAAAAAAAACGGCAAATATAAAACGATTTACGAAAATTAAAACAAACAAGATCGGTATTAGTATATACGACAAAATTTTAAAAAATCGTAGCTATTTTTAACTTAAATAACTAAGCTAAAATAATAATATTTTATAAAAAATTAAAAAACATAATTAAAAATAAAATTAATAAACTATTATAGCCCGACGATTTTAATAAATACGTTAATAACGTAATTAAAATTAATACAAAATTGTATAAAAAACGACGAAAACTTTTTAATAAAAAAAATAATAATAATAATAATAACAAGCCTAACTAAAAAAAAAAACGTTAATAATTTACGGCATACGGTATATACGTAAAACTAATAAAATTTAGCGTAATATAATAAAAGCGAAAAAATCAGAAAAAAAAGTCTAAAGATTTTAAATGTTATAATTATAACAAACTAAAACATTACGCTAAAAATTGCGAAAAAAAGCTACGCAAAAACTTATAAATATTAAAAGCTAAAATATTTAAAGCTAAAAAAAGCAGCTAACAAATTAATATAATGCAAGCTTATTACGATAATAAAGTCTTAAATGTAAAACAAAATAGCAAAACATTAACCGAAAACCTAATAGTATAAAAAAAAATATATACATTAATAAACTAATTAATTATATAACTACATTTAAAACAAATAGCAAAAAAAATTTATAAATAAGCTGTTTATAACAAAAAATAGTTTATTAATAGTTTAAAAAAAAAAGTACGGCTTAACAAAATAGCACGTTTAAAACGCGGTTTAGTTAAAATAGTATAAATTTTAAAACAAAAACTTAAAGCTATAAAAATAATTATAAAACAAATTTAACAAAAATTATAGCACTAAATAACTATCGCGTTAAATAAACAAAAAAACGCGCAAACTTAAAACAAATAGCTAAAACCTAATTAAAAAAACTAAAGATAAAAAAGTTTTAACCTAACCGAAAAAAATTAAAGTAACGAATTTTACAAGCTAAAAAATGATAAAAAATATTTTTAAAATTACGTATACTTTTTAGTTAACAAAACGGTATTAACGTTAAATATATAATAAACTAAAATAAACCGATATATATACTAAAATATTAAAAACAAAATAATATAAAAAAAAAATTAGCTTAAAAAAAAAATATCTAAACAATAATTTAAAATATTTTTACAAAACTTATAATTGCTAAATAAAAAATAAATAGCTAAACCGAACGATATATACGGCGATAGTTTAAAAAAAAGTCGCATTATATACGCAAAAAAATAAACTTTGCTTAAAACAAAAAATAATAACTTTAACTAAAAAAAAAATAAAACAAAAGCTCGACACTAAATTAAAACGATAGCTTTTACGGTATTATAAAAAATACCGAAATATAATAATTAAAACAAGTACAAATATTTTAAAAACGAAAAAGTTTAATACTTTTATTTTAATTAATCGTATATATAATAGTATTATATTTAAAAATAACGATAAACGGTTATAACTACGCTATAAAAAATATTACAAAATATTATAAACAAGTTATATAGTGCACAAATATAAAAAACATATAGCAAAAAAAATCGAAAATCTTTAGTTTTCAGCCCGTATAGCTAAAACAAAAATACGACATTTTTATAAAAAAAGCAAAATTAAAAAGCTAATAGTAATATACTAAATAACTTATAAATACGTTATATTTAAACAAGATCTACAATATCCTAAAAATTGCAAAAAAAAGTTTACGACTTAAAAACGATGCTTATATATTTTATAAAATTTTTTAGTATAAATAAATAAAAAAAAAGATTAAAAAAAAAAATCGACGAAAATTAACTTTTATTCGAAATTATTAAAAAAGTAATAAAACGGCAGTATTTACGAAAAAACAAAACTAACGACAAGTTTATTAATAAGCAAAAAACGATAAAAAGCAGCTATAAAACGAGACTAATAATTAGCTCGCGGTATTCTCAGGTCTTTATATAAAATAAAAACACAGCTTAAAAAAACATAGATATTAGTAAACGTAATTTATAATAAAAAAAAATTAAAAGCTTTACTTAATATAAGCGCTTATAAAAGTTTTATTTCTTTAAATCTAGTTAACAAATTAAACTTAGCATAAATTAGAAAAAAAAAACTTTACACACTTACAACTTTCGATAAAAAAACTATAAATTATAATAACGGAAAAATTATACAAAAAACTGCAAAACTCCTAATAATTATCTAAAGTTACTTAAAACGCTTTAAGTTTAACATTGCAAAAATATCACACGACATAATATTAAAGTTAACCTAGTTACGGAAAAATAATCCTAAAGTAGATTAAAAAACTGGCCGTTTTCAGTAAAATCTGCCCGAAATAATTAAATTAAAAAAAAACTCAGCTTCTGCAGGACTCTAAACATAAATTACATGCAAACTTAAACAACTAAACAAGGTACAAAACAAAGTACAACAGCAAGTCAAAAAATTCACGATCGAGGTATTAAAAAAATACGCTAAATTCAAAAGCTTGTTTATAAAAAAATACAGTAAAAAAACAAGGCTACCAAAACACAATAAATATAATCACGCGATTAATTTAAAAAAAAAAACGCACCCTAAAGCTTTTAAACCATATAAGTTAAACAAAAAACAACTTAAAAAACTACGAAAATATCTTAATAAAAACTTAAAAAAAAAGTTTATACAATATTTTAAGTCATCGGCGGCAACACTAATACTATAAATACTAAAAAAGCTAGGAAAAAATGGCAAGCGAAAATGGAAAAATTGCAAAAATTAGCGACATTTTAACTCCATCACTATCAAAAACAAAAAACCTATACCACGTATAAACGATTTAAAAAACCGTCTAAAAAAAGTACAATATTTTACAACACTCGATATTTTAAAAGCCTACCATTATATTAAAATTAAAAAAAGCAACGAATAAAAAACAGCGTTTATTACAAAATATAAACTATATAAATTTTTAATAATAGATTTTAGCCTTATTAACGTATTAGCAACATTTTAGTCGATAATTATAAATATATTACGCAAATTTATTAACAAATTTGTAATAATATATTTAAACGACATCCTAATCTATTTAAAAATATTTAAAAAACATAAAAAATATATATAACAAATATTTTAAACGTTATAAAAAGCAAAATTAAAAGTATATTTAAAAAAAAATAAGTTCTACAAGCAATAAATAAATTTCCTAAAATATATAATATTTTTAAAAAAAGTATAAATTTAACAATTTAAACTAAAAATAATAAAAAACTAGCCCGTATTAAAAAATGTTAAAAATATACGATCGTTCGTAAAATTTACGAACTATATACGTATATTTATTAAAAATTTTAAAAAAATCGCGGCGCTTTTTACAAACTTTACTAAAAAAAACAAGCTTTTCCAATAAACAAAAAAAAAGCAAAAAACGTTCGATACACTTGAAAATACAATTTTAAACGATTTAATACTTAAATTACTTAATTTAAACAAAAAATATAAAATAAAAATCGACGCAAATAATTACGCTATAAAAAAACAATTAATTTAACAAAATAAAAACGGCAAACTATATTTAATAACATTTTTTTCGAAAAAATTTTCAAAACTTAAACTAAATTACTAAATTTACAATAAAAAATTTATAGCAATAATTAAAGCATTTAAACAATAAAAACATTATTTAAATAATATTATAACATTAATAAAAATTTATTTAAACTATAAAAATTTTATAACGTTTATAACTATTAAAGTATTAAATAAATAATAAATATAATAAATAAAATTCTTGTTATAATTTAATTTTAAAATTATTTATATTAAAAATAAAAAAAACGACAAAGTAAACATTTTTAGCCGAAAAAACGACTATAAATAAAAAGTATTATTAAAAAATTAAATATTATTATATAAAAATATAAATAAAAGCCTATTTATAAACTTTATGTAAATAAATTACGAAAAATAGGACTAAATAATATAAAACGCACTATAAAAATTAAACGAACTAACTAGCTAATATTATAACGACAAATTATACATACTAAAAATATGTTAATATAAATTAGTTAAAAAAGTATATAAATATTTATTTTTAAAACATTAAAAAATGTTTAAAATACTTAATAAATTGCGAAAAAATTACGATTTTTTAAAAGCATTAATAATAGTTAAAAAAGTTATCGCAAAATATAATTTATACAAAAAATCTAAAGTAATAAAATATAAACTATATAAAAACTTGTTGCGAAGCGTACACTAGTGTCCAACACTATGTATGCTCTCGTGGTATCGGGGTTATAGATGCTTAAAGTATAACCAAGGATACTTTAGGTTTATATTTAGAGTATATGTTAAAAAATAGTATTATAGGCAATAAAAATAATAGTATTTTAAATTAACTGTTTCGTAAAGAATGTTCTTTTATAGTTATTTTTAAAAATTAATTATAAACATAAATTAAATAGTAATAAGTAAACGGCTAGCTATATAAGAAAATTCTTCTTTTTTATACTATTCTTTTATCTTTATATTTTTTTAGATTTGTTAAATTTTAAATTTTTTAGATTTATTATATTAGATTTGTTAGATTTTAGATCTTTTAGATTTATTATATTAGATTTGTTAGATTTTAAATTTTTTAGATTTATATTACGTGATTTGTTTTGCTTTTTTTTATCTGCGTTTTAGGCGGCTTAGCCCTTTTTTTTTGTTGGTTTATAATATTATTCCTTTTTTTTTAGGTTTGTTGTTTTAATAAATATATTTATAATTTTGGTATTTTTTTCTTTTAGGTAAATATGTTTTTTTATTTTTTTTTTTTTATTATATTTAATTACGTACGTAAAACTTTTAGTTTTCGTTATCGGTTTAATTAGCGCGTTAACCGTAAGCTTTATGTTAAGTTTATTTTTTAAAACGGCTTCGAAGTTTTTTTTTGTATTTATTGTTTAACTATCGGGGTTTTTTGTTTTTGAGTTAACGAAATTTTTAGCTATTATTTTTGTATTCGGTATTAGTATAGTTATAACGCTATTAAAATTCCGATGTTTTTTTTTAAGGCTATTATAAATAAATATAAACGTTTTTTTAAGCGTTGTTATATATTAAAAAACAGTTTTTTAAAGCGTTAAAAAAAACTTACGGCTAAACAAAAGAAAATGTTTAACGAGTTATATACCGTTTTCCGTTTTCGTTAGCAGGAAGAGTTTTTGAAAAAGCGTAAGATTGCAATTTTGGTGGAAGAAGAATAGTTAGACGTCGAAGAACGGAAAAGAAAAAAGGCTAATGTTAAAGCATTTTTTTTTTTTGATTAGAGTGGTTTTAATGCTTTTGTGGTCGACTCCGTTTTTTTAGTTTCGGTCGGTTAGGGTATTGTTGGTAGAAGTTTTCGACAAAGTTTTTTACGTTTATAAAGTGTTTTTTTGGTTTTTACGTGGTTTTAGCGTGCGTATATCTTTTTTATTTAATAAAATACTCGAATTTTTTTTTATTTTGTTATAAATTTAAGATTTTTTTTATTTCGTAAATATTTTTGTTTTCGTTTATTTTTAGCTGAATTTTAAACGCGGCGTTTAAATGCGCTTTAGTTAATAATAATATATAAAAAATTGGTCGGATAATTATAATATTTAGTAATTTTAGTTTGTATATTATTAGTAATATTATTTTTTTAATTTTGAAAAGTCCGATATTTTTAAAATCGAGTTTTTCGTTGTTACGTTTTGTTTAAATGTTGCGTTTTAAAAAATAGATTTTATCCTTTTTTTTTAAAATTGGCTTTAACAATTTGCTTTTGTCGTAGTATTTTTTTATTTTTTGTTAAACGAATATAAGTTTTTTTTATAACTATTTTTGTAGTTTTAGCAACTTTTTTGCTTAGATTTTTACTGCTAGTGCAGTAATACCGTTAATATAATATTGTTGTATATTTATATTATATTTATAGTTTGCTTTAAATAGTAATATTTTTATTATTTTATTTATTAAACTATTATATGCTAATTTTATATTTAATAATAATTCTATTTAGTTATTTTAATTTTAATTAATATAATAATGTAAATATTGTTTTAATATTTAATTTAATTTTTTTACTTAACTATTTATTTATAAATAGTATACTATAGATATTTTATGCTTAATTTTTAAAGTTTTAGTAAAAAACTGCTAAAATTTAAATATTATTATTTTGCTTTTGTCGATAATAATTATTTTTAGATAACCATATTTACTAAAAATATGTTTTATTATTATATAAGCTAAGTTTTTTGCTAAGCTTGCTTTTTTATATAATATAAAATAAGCATATTTTATAAGTTTATTTGCTATAACTATAATAAAGTCGAATTTTATTTTTGTTATAAGTTTTTTTAATTTTAGTAATTTAATTATATAATCGAATGTTATTGTTTTTTATGCTCGGTTTAAAATTAATATTAATATTAAATCTTCGTATAGTTTATGCTTTGTTATTTTAAACTTTTTGTATAAATTATATTTTGCGATAATTTTTTTAACTATTGCTAATGCTTTTAAAAAATCGTAATTTTTTCGTAATTTGCTAAGTGTTTTAAATATTTTTTAATGTTTTAAAAATAAATATTCGTGTATTTTTTTAACTAATTTATATTAGTATATTTTTAGTACGTATAGTTTATCGTTATAGTATTAATTAGTTGGTTCGTTTAATTTTTGTAGTACGTTTTATATTTTTTAATTTTATTTTTTATAATTTATTTGTATAAAGTTTATAAATAAGCTTTTATTTGTATTTTTATATAGTAGTATTTAGCTTTTTAGTAATATTTTTTATTTATAGTCGCTTTTTCGGCTAAAAATGTTTGCTTTATCGTTTTTTTTGTTTTTAATATAAATAATTTTAAAATTAAACTATAATAAAAATTTTGCTTATTGTATTTATCGTTTATTTAATATTTTAGTAGTTATAAACGTTATAAAATTTTTATAGTTTAAATATATTTTTATTAATGTTATAATATTATTTAAATAGTGTTTTTATTGTTTAAATACTTCGATTATTGTTATAAGTTTTTTATTATAAATTTAGTAATTTAGCTTAGGTTTTGAAAATTTTTTCGAAAAAAATATTACTAAATATAGTTTATCGTTTTCGTTTTGTTAAATTAATTGTTTTTTTATAGCGTAATTATTTACGTCGATTTTTATTTTATATTTTTTATTTAAATTAAGTAATTTAAGTATTAAATCGTTTAAAATCGTATTTTTAAATGTATCGAACGTTTTTTGCTTTTTTTTCGTTTATTAAAAAGGTTTGTTTTTTTTAGTAAAGTTTATAAAAAGCGCTGCGATTTTTTTAAAATTTTTAATAAATATATATACGTAGTTCGTAAATTTTACGAACGATCGTATATTTTTAACATTTTTTAGTACGGGTTAGTTTTTTATTGCTTTTAGTTTAAATTATTAAATTCGTATTTTTTTTTAAAAATATTATATATTTTAAAAAATCTATTTACTATTTATAAAACTTATTTTTTTTTAAATATACTTTTAATTTTGCTTTTTATAACGTTTAAAGCATTTGTTATACATGTTTTCTATATTTTTTGGGTGTTTTTAAATAAATTAAAATATCGTTTAAATATATTATTACGAATTTGTCGATAAATTTGCGTAATATATTTATAATTATTAACTAAAATATTGCTAATACGTTAATAAAGCTAAAATTTATTATTAAAAACTCGTATAGCCTATATTTTATAATAAACGCTGTTTTTTACTTATCGCTTTTTTTAATTTTAATATAGTAATAAGTTTTTAAAATATTAAATGTCGTAAAACATTATGTTTTTTTTAAACGGTTTTTTAAATCGTTTATGCATAATATAAATCTTTTGTTTTTAATAGTAATAAAGTTAAAATATCGCTAATTTTTGCAATTTTTCTATTTTCGTTTGCCATTTTTTTTTAGCTTTTTTAATACCTATAGTATCGGTATTACTGCCGATAACTTAAAATATTGTATAAACCTTTTTTTTAAATTTTTGTTAAAATATTTTCGTAGTTTTTTAAATTATTTTTTATTTAACTTATATAATTTAAAAACTTTAAAATGCGTTTTTTTTTTTAAATTAATCGCGTAATTATATTTATTATGCTTTAATAGCCCTGTTTTTTTACTATATTCTTCCGTAAACAGGTTTTTAAATTTAACGTACTTTTTTAATACCTTAATCGTAAATTTTTTAACTTACTGTTATATTTTGTTTTATACTTCGTTTAGCTATTTAAATTTATATATAACTTATATTTAAAATCTTGCAAAAACTAAGTTTTTTTTTAATTTAATTGCTTTAAGCAGATCTTACTAAAAACGGCCAGTCTTTTAGTTTACTTTAAGATTTTTTTCCTGCAATTAAGTTAACCTTAATATTATATTATATAATATTTTTGCAATATCGAATTTAAAGCGTTTTAAATAATTTTAAATAATTACGAAAAGTTTTGCAGTTTTTCGTATAACTTTTCCATTATCGTAATTTATAGTTCTTCTATCGAAAGTCGTAAATGTATAAAATTTTTTTTTTTTAGTCTATATTATATTTAATTCGTTAACTAAATTCGAAAAAATAAAACTCTTATAAACGCTTATATTAAATAAAGCCTTTAGTTTCTTTCTATTATAAATTACGTTTATTAATATTTATGTTTTTTTAAATTATATTTTCATTTTATACAAAAATTTAAAAATACCGCGAGCTAATTGTTAATTTTATTTTATAGCTGCTTTTCGTCGTTTTTTGCTTATTAATAAATTTATCGTTAGTTTTGTCTTTTCGTAAATATTACTGCTTTATTATTTTTTCGACGATTTTAAATAAAAGTTAATTTTCGTCGATTTTTTTCTTTAATTTCTTTTCTTATTTATTCGTACTAGTAAATTTTATAAAACATATAAATTTTGCATTAAGTGTATTAGCATTGTTTTTAAATCGTAAACCTTTTTTTATAATTTTTAAGATATTATAAATCTTGTTCGAATATAACGTATTTATAAACTGTTCGATATATTACTATTAATTTTTTAACTTTATTTCTTTTATAAAAATGTTTAATTTTTATTTTAGCTATTTAAGCTAAAAACTAAAAATTTTCGATTTTTTCTGCTATATATTTTTCGTATTTATATACTATATAATTTGCTTATAATATTTCGTAATATTTTTTATAGCGTAATTATAACTGTTTATCGTCGTTTTTAAATATAATATTATTATATAAACGACTGACTAAAATAAAAGTGTCGAACTTTTTCGTTTTTAAAACATTTATACTTATTTCGATTATTATATCTCGGTATTTTTTATAATACTGTAAAAGCTATCGCTTTAATTCGGTATTAAGCTTTTGTTTTATTTTTTCTTTAATTAAAGTTATTATTTTTTGTTTTAAGCAAAATTTATCTTTTTACGTATACGGTACAACTTTTCTTCGAGCTATCGCTGTATATATTGTTTAGTTTAGCTATTTATTTTTTATTTAGTAGTTATAAATTTCGTAAAAACATTTTAGGTTATCGTTTAAACATTTTTTTTTTTCAAGCTAATTTTTTTTGCATATTATTTTGTTTTTAATATCCCGGTATATATATCGGTTTGTTTTTATTTATTATATATTTAATATTAATACTGCTTTGTCGATTAAAAAGTATACGTAATTTTAAAAGTATTTTTTATCGTTTTTTAATTCGTAAGGTTTGTTATTTTAATTCTTTTCGGCTAAATTAAAGCTTTTTTATCCCTCGTTTTCCTAATCGGGCCCTAGCTATTTGTCTTAAGTTTGTGCGCTTTTTTATTTATTTAACGTAATAGTTATTTAGTGCTATAACTTTTGTTAAATTTATTTTGTAATTATTTTTATAGCTTTAAATTTTTATTTTAAAGTTTATACTATTTTTGCTAAACCGCGTTTTAAACATGTTGTTTCGTTAAATCGTATTTCCTTTTTTAAACTATCGGTAAACTATTTTTTGTTATAAACAGTTTATTTATAGATCTTTTTTACTGTTCGTTTTAAGTGTAGTCGTATAATTAATTAGTTTGTTAATGTATATATTTTTTCTTATGCTGTTAGGTCTCCGGTTAATATTTTGCTATTTTGCTCTACGTTTAAAACTTTATCGTCGTAATAGGCTTGTATTATATTAATTTATTAGCTATTTTTTTTAGCTTTAAATATTTTAGCTTTTAGTACTTATAGATTTTTGCGTAGCTTTTTTTCGTAATTTTTAGCGTAATATCCTAGTTTATTACAATTATAGCATTTAAAATCTTTAAACTTTTTTTTTTAATTTTTTCGTTCTTGTTACATTGCGCTAAATTTTATTAGTTTTACGTACGTACCGTATGCCGTAAACTATTAACGCTTTTTCTTTTAGTTAAGCTTATTATTATTATTATTGTTTTTTTTGTTAAAAAGTTTTCGTCGTTTTTTATACAATTTCGTATTAGCTTTAATTACGTTGCTAACGTATTTACTAAAATCGTCGGGCTATAGCAGTTTGCTAATTTTATTTTTAACCGTATCTTTTAATCTTTTATAAAATATTATTATTTTAGCTTGGTCGTTTAGGTTAAAAATAGCTGCGATTTTTTAGAACTTTGTCGCATATACCGATGCCGATTTTGTTTATTTTAGTTTTCGTAAATCGTTTTGTGCTTACCGTTTTTTTTCGAGATTAATAAATAAATGTTTAAGTTCGTTTTCGAATAATTTATAACTTTAAAAAATCTTTTACGTATTTTTTAAACAGTTTTTTAGCGGCAAAATTATTGCTTTAAATAAATGCGGTTTAAACTATAATAATGCTCGTTTTTTAAGTAATCCGGCTATTATACAAATTTTTCTAATTTTATTATTTTTTTAAAACGAGTTTTCGTAAAAATGTAAATACGCTTTAGTTTATATTAAAAATTCTTTTAACTTTTTTAAAGTGTTATTAAATTGTGCTAAGTTTAAAAGTTTAAAACTTTTTGCAGGTTTTTTTTTTATTTTTATAATTGCTAGTCGATCGTTAGCTTTATCGACTTTTTTTTTAAAAAGTTAGTTTTGCTTTTTTATGTTTAAAATGTTGTTTCGTAGTTTTTAATTTTGCGTTTTAAGTTTGTCGGCTTTTTTTTTAAGTTTATCGGTTTAATTTGCAGTTTTATTAAAAATATTAGCTTATTTATCCGACTTCTGTTTTAATTTTTAAATCTGGTTATATATTGCTGTAATTTTTGCGCGAAATATAGCGATAACGTTTTAAAAATTAGATAATATAGTTAGCGCTATAGTTTAAATATTGTTTTAGTTAACCGTTTAACGTAGAACAAAACTATTTAAAATATTGCGAAATGTATACTAATATCTAATACTATATATGCTTTTGTAATATCGGGGTTATAAATATTTAAAGTATAATTAAAGATACTTTAGGTTTATATTTAGAGTATACGTTAAAAGATAGTATTATAGGCAATAAAAACAATAGTATTTTAAATTAACTGCTTTGTAAAAAATGTTTTTTTATAGTTATTTCTAAAAATTAACTATAGACATGAGTTAAATAGTAATAAGTAAACGGCTAGCTATATAGGAAAATTCTTCTTTTTTATACTGTTCTTTCATTTTTATATTTCTTTAGATCTATTGGATCTTAGATCCCTTAGATCCATCACACTAGATCTGTTAGATCTTAGATCCTTTAGATCTATCACACTGGATCTATTGGATCTTAGATCCTTTAGATCCATATCACGTGACTTGTCCTGCCCCTCTTTATCCGCGTCTTGGGCGGCCTAGCCCTTTTTTTCTGTTGGTTTGTAACAAAACTTAATACTAATACTAATCTTAAACTAAGCATAAAAAACAATAACATTTGACTATATAATTAAATTACTAAAGTTAAAAAAACCTATAACAAAAATAAAATTTAACTTTATTATAATTATAGTAAATAAATTTATAAAATACGTTTATTTTATATTATATAAAAAAGCAAGTTTAATAAAAAATTTAGCTTACGTAATAATAAAACATATTTTTAATAAATATAGTTATTTAAAAACAATTATTACCGATAAAAATAAAATAATAGCATTTAAATTTTAGCAATTATTTACTAAAACTTTAAAAATTAAATACAAAATATTTACAATATATTATTTATAAATAAATAGTTAAATAAAAAAATTAAATTAAACATTAAAATAATATTTACGTTATTATATTAATTAAAATTAAAATAATTAAATAAAATTATTACTAAACGCAAAATTAGTATATAATAGTTTAATAAATAAAATAATAAAAATATCACTATTTAAAACAAACTATAAATACGACATAAATACATAACGATATTATATTAATAATATTACTGCACTAGCAGCAAAAATTTAAGCAAAAAAATTACTAAAACTATAAAAATAGTTATAAAAAAAACTTATATTCGTTTAATAAAAAATAAAAAAATACTATAATAAAAGCAGATTATTAAAGCTAATTTTAAAAAAAAAGGATAAAATTTATTTTTTAAAACGCAATATTCGAATAAAACAAAATAACGAAAAATTCGATTTTAAAAATATCGGACTTTTTAAAATTGAAAAAATATTATTACTAATAATATATAAATTAAAGCTACTAAATATTATAGTTATTTAATTAATTTTTTATATATTATTATTAATTAAAACGTATTTAAACGCTACGCTTAAAATTTAATTAAAAGTAAATAAAAATAAAAACATTTATAAAGTAAAAAAAATCTTAAATTTACGATAAAATAAAAAAAAGTTTAAATATTTTATTAAATAAAAAAGTTATATGCACGCTAAAACTACGTAAAAACTAAAAAAATATTTTACAAATATAAAAAACTTTATTAAAAACTTTTACTAGTAATACTTTAATCGACTAAAACTAAAAAAAAAAAATCGACTATAAAAGCATTAAAAAAATGCTAGTTAAATTTAAAAATAAAAAAACCGGGTTAATTTTTTTTAAAAAAGAAAACGTTTAGCTCGACTAAACCTTTTATTATTAAATTCGCAACACGTTTTTTGTAAAACTTCCGTTATTTGCGTATATAGTATAAATAAATAAAAGCTTTCGAAAATGCTTTTTCGGCGTATTTTTCTTTTTTTTTAAGCCGAAAAAACTTTTTCAATGCTTTATATAGTTTAGATAAAAAAACCCTTATATAATTATACGACCGATTAGCTCGAATATAATTATTATAACGAAATATACCCGCTATAATAATATAAGTACGCTTTTTAAAAAAATAACGAAAGCAAAAAACGGCTTCGAAGCTTTTAAAATTAATTAAATAAACAAAAGCTTAACGCTACTTAGTTTTTTTATAAAAAAAACGCTTAATTATTTTGTTAGGCATAATTGCAAAAAAAAAAGTAACAACCTAAAAAAAAAGAAAAAAAAAAAAAACAAAAAGAGAACCTACCTAAGAAAATTGTTAAGGACAACAATCGTAAAAAAAGGGGGATAATGTTACGAACTAACAAGTGGTTTAAGATTAGGCCGTAAAACAAGACTAAAGGTCTTAAAAAAAACGCTTGGACTAGCTAGTGGTTACGTAACATTAGAGCGATAAGATCGCAATAACGCTTTAAGCGCTTTAAAGCGATAAAATCGCAATAACGCTTTAGGCGCTTTAAAGCGATAAGATCGCAATAACGCTCTAGGCGCTTTAGTTTGTATAAAAATAAAAGAACGAAAATATAAAACAAAAAGTTTTCCTATATAACTAGTCATTTATTTATTACTATTTAACTCATGTTTATAGTTAGTTTTTGGAAATAACTATAGGAGAACATTCTTTACGAAGCAGTTAATCTAAGATACTATTGTTTTATTGCCCGTAATACTATCCTTTGACGTATACTCTGAACATAAACATAAGAGTATCCTTGGTTATACTTCAAGTATCTATAACCCCGATACCACAAGAGCATACATAGTGTTGGACACTAGTGTACGCTTCGTAACAGGTTAGGTTAGGTTGGGACTAGATGCCAAAGTCAATCTCGTTCACGTTGTCACAAAGCAGCATGCCCCCTGCGCCTGTCGAACGACCCGTTGTGTAGTCGCCCACCGATGCTGTGAGGGCAGTGTAGACGTCGCCGTTGCCTATGCTGTTGGGGTGACAATGGGTTAGCCAGGCTACATGTTATAGGTATGTTTTCAATGGGTAGGTTTGACGTCTATGAATAGTATAGCAGTGTTTGAAGAGAACTAAATAGATAGGTGATCGTGGATAACATACTGGAAGATTAGAAAATGTGGCGTGGAAGAAGACCAAGAGGAGAAACAGAATGAAGTTGGCAAGCATTCGAATACAAAGCACAAGTCAAACGCGAGATTACTAGAACTTACGTGGAAGAGTTTATCGAACGGGCCCTTGCAACATAAAATCTGCAGGACCCGTAGCTAGCCAGCTCCTCGAACTGCCGCTCCATCCAGCGTTTGACCTTCCAGAAGCCCGGTGTGGCGTGGAGAGCTGCCCCCAAGGCGCTACAGTCGGAGAGTGGCGGGCCACAAGGCTGGGTGTATATGCTGGACAGGTGGCATTTGTAGGTCAGCTGTGTCCCGGGTGTGAACTGGATTATTGCTTGCGTGTTGCGGGCAGAGTGGAGGAATTTGGGAGAGGGCGAGGTGCTATTCCGGAAATACGCCGTTCCTATGCTGCCATTAGCCAGCGGCACGGGCTGCGAGATGAAGCCTTCGCGTGCGGATGCCATGCTCAAGAATAGCGAGAGAGCGCAGACTGCGTGAAGTACTGTGGCCTGCATTGTGGGAGGGCTGCGGCGCGAAGTGAAAGTGCGGCAAGCTGGTGTTTTTATCTTTGCTGATAGACCGGTTGCAGGTGCAGTCGTGAATTGAAATATGACTTATACAGATTTGAGAGAATTTCGGATATGCTGACAAGTGATTAGGTTATTCTAATGGAAATTGTGTGCGTGTCTGAAGTGTTTAAAATTTCAGTGAATTTTCGGAGAGAGGATATGAAATAGCGAATAGACAATGCACAATAAGGCAGGCCTCCTTAATGTAGATTTTGCCATGTAATTGTTGGTAGCACCGCCTACTTCTCAGGCACGCACCAAGAGTATCAATGAGAAGATTATAAGAATAAATAACAACCCTCTTACTAATTAATAAGTAGCCCGTACTGTCAAAAGGTGTGATATCGAGGCCATTTCGACACAGCGCAGACCAAAACCCACCACGAAAGAACTCTTAAGACGAGCGATAGCTCTTGAAGCAGGAGTTTCTCTATTTTACGGTTCTATATAAAACAAATTTGTGAATGACAGGCTTTCACCTCGACTATCTCTTCGAGACGATCAGGGGTGTTTACTTGATATAGCTAGTAGACAAGGACACATTTGACCTCCCATTGATTATAAGATTTTGCGTAATACAGGATCCTGAAATTGTCAATATCAACCTACTAAAAATCGATTCTCGATCGTGGCCACGATCCTTTGGTAATCGTATATGGCCGTGGCTGTAAACACTACTCGGGACATAATCTGGACCGGCATGCTCTTAATAGTGCTATCCGAATGGCTGCGATGACTGCTTATCTTGGTCATGGGTAGGTGCAGTATTTAGGAAAGGACACAGCTGACAGGGTCCTGATTTAGCACTGGATGTTGCCACTACTATATACGCATTAGTATCGAGCAGTCATTCTAGATATTTCGTGTGAACATGTTCAGCAATTTAGCCGCTGGTTCAAGTTGAGGGATGCGCGAAGATACGGCCCTTCTGATTTCTACGTCTGGTCGTCAGGGAACTGACATAGAAGTTGATAGCTGAGTCTCAACATCGAAGTACAAACACTTAACTATAATTATCGGTTCATCCCCACAGACCATGGTCTGAACACGCGAATTACCTTCTCTCGGCAGCACATCTATTGGTGCCTGTCGGTTGTGATGGCCACGAGGAATGCTGCGCCAGTGTTCGTTCCTTTCCCTTGGTATGCCAGATGGAAATAGGGAGTGAATAGACTAAGTTGACATGATGATCATTTCAGAAATATTAGAGCATAGCTCTCTGTTTCCGTGTCGTCTGTAACGTGAGCCTTAAGTATGCCGCGGTCAGGTTGTTGGTGCCAGGGTAGCCGGAGCAAAAGACCGACCCGTCAAGGTAGCTAGTTGCCTGGCGGTCTCCAACTGCGTCATCAGATACCGTTTTGAGCAAAGACTGGACGGTCACAAGCCACATCTGACATGTGCACGTGCCACTAGCTGCGCTGTTTGCATATGCGAAAGCGCTTCCTGTGACTTTGGGAGCCACATCTCCCACTTCTGCGAAGCCTGATTTGAGGTGAGTGGATCTGGGAGCTGTCGCTAGCACTTTGTCACCACTACTGGTGCCTGGCAGGTCCGCTCTTTCGCTGGTCGTCAGATCCTACGTACTCCAAAGTCTGCCGTCACTGATTGGTGAGCATTGTAAGCTCCGCCCACCCACGTACCATCGACCTTATCATCCCCAGACCAGCTGCATCATCTCGTATCTCCTTCCTCTCTCCTACATCATCGCCGTCATCAACAACTCTTCTCCATCCCTTTCCATCGCCACACACCCACCCGTATCATAAATCCAACCACTATATCACTGTCTTTCATTGCATCTTATTCCCCTGTCGTCTTTCTATTATCGTAATCAGAGTTGCCCATCATGAAGGGAGCTCTGCTGGGTGCCGCAGCTGTGCTGCTCGGCTCCGCGCAAGCCGGAGTCCATAAGATGAAGCTCAAGAAGGTCTCCCTCGCCGAACAGCTAGTACGTCCCCGAAATCCTTGTGCACACCCAGAATACAACACTAACAAGCCTGTGATGTAGGAGACTATTCCGATTGAGACTCAGATGCGCGGCCTTGGTCAGAAGTATATGGGCGCTCGTCCTAACTCACACGCCGAGGCCGTTTTCCAGAGCCCCGACGTGCACGTGGAAAAAGACCACCCTCTTCCCATCTCCAACTTCATGAATGCTCAATGTTTGTGTTCCTTCTCCGTTGATGTGTTTTGCTCTTGGGGTCACTAATCGAATGTTCAGACTTCTCCGAGATCAGCATCGGCACCCCACCCCAAGAATTCAAGGTCATTCTTGATACGGGTAGCTCCAACCTCTGGGTTCCTTCACAATCTTGCGGCAGCATCGCCTGCTACCTTCATTCCAAGTACGACTCGTCTGCTTCCTCCACTTACAAGAAGAACGGCACCGAGTTCGAGATCCGCTATGGCTCTGGTAGCTTGAGTGGTTTCGTGTCTCAGGATGTTGTTAACATCGGCGATCTGACCATCAAAGGTCAAGATTTCGCTGAGGCTACCAACGAGCCTGGCCTGGCCTTCGCCTTTGGTCGATTCGATGGTATTCTAGGAATGGGATACGACCGTATCTCCGTGAACGGCATTGTCCCTCCGTTTTACCAGATGGTCAACCAGAAGCTGATTGACGAGCCTGTCTTTGCTTTCTATCTAAGCGGAGAGAACGGTGGTGATGACTCTGAGGTCGTCTTTGGTGGCATTGACAAGGACCACTACACTGGCAAGATTACCGAGATCCCGCTGCGAAGGAAGGCATACTGGGAGGTTGACCTTGACTCCATCACTTTTGGTAGTGAGACTGCGGAGATGGAGAACACCGGCGTCATTCTCGACACTGGTACATCTCTGATTGCCTTGCCTACGGATCTCGCCGAGTTGCTGAACAAGGAGATGGGTGCCAAGAAGAGCTACAACGGCCAATACACCATCGACTGCTCGGCTCGTGACTCGCTGCCCGACGTCAGCTTCAAACTGAGCGGCTATGATTTCAGTATTACCCCTTACGACTACATCTTGGAGGTTTCTGGTAGTTGCATCTCTACGTTTATGGGAATGGACATCCCGGCTCCCGCTGGTCCTCTTGCCATTCTTGGTGATGCCTTCCTCCGAAAGTGGTACTCCATCTACGATCTTGGCAAGGACACTGTTGGTTTGGCCAAGGCCAAATAAATTGGACTAAGCGTCAGTCTCATTCAAATGCCGTGATCAAAGTGTAGGAATTGCGTAAGATTGAATGGAACAGAGTTTTGGGAACTTGGTAGTTACGGCTAGTTGGAATGAGCAAAGGTCTAAGCGCACACAAGGGCAGTTTGTCCCAAGATGCTTGAGCTATTCACTTTTCGAATCCTATTACCCAACAAGCATAAGAAGACTTGCTATCACACATGTACATTACAGTCTATGCAACAGAGTTTTTCCTGCCGTCAATTCATGCTAAATTCACTATTATTGATCATCCTGAAAAGTGGAACCGCTCGTATTTTCAATGGGAATGAAGTAAAAGAAGACTCCGTAACTTATAGTCTCAATTTGTATTTAACCCAATTTGAACAAAACATTCAACCATTCAAATCTCCTACTCCTAGGGAGCCATACTACCCTGCGTTGATAACTGTAAAAGGGGCTATGGAGAATTGATACACTTCTTTTCGGCTGTGGCTGATATGGTGTACTAGGCAGGCAAGCTGCTAAACCAAGCATTAGAATTAGAAACACCTGACGCTTAACTCATGGTAGATGAAGGTGGATAAGGAATCCCATATGGTACCACTATACCTTGGAAGCTACCCCAAGGTCTAACAGAGGGTCGCCCCACGTCAATAGCTACAAACGAAACCGTTGGATTTTGAACTTGGAAATTGACTGTCGAGAATCCACACTACCGACATGCACCATACCCTTGTAGAACAGGTTACTAACAAACACAGAGCCCTGACAGGCGTTGTTTGTATTGGACGCTACAGTGGTAAGTAGGAGGGCGAATATCCGTGAGCGTGTCCTAAGCTTAGGTGGTGTGGGCATGTCGATATGAAGTAGTTTCAAAATCAGATGCCATGTAGTATGAGTGCTTGTGCTTGTATGTACAGATACCAGCAGAATCAGAAGGCTACATTAGTTTAAATGACGCCTTAACACTTAACTCAATAAAGATGATGCAACAGGAGATAATAGCCACATTGTAGATGAAGTGATTTCTATTCACATAATACTATTATTCCATGCGTCTCTAGCAATATAGATCCTTCCAAGCGTTGCAGCTTATCACTCCTCACATTAAGCGCTAGTTACTGAAGTCACTTAGGTACTGCGAGCCCGTAACTCAGTGTGAGCCTTAAGCATTGGTGAGGGGCCAAGGGGGGTTGCTGCCTCCAGGCAAAATGCACGACTTGGAATGCCAAGCCACGTGACCGGTCAGAGGAAGGTGTCTCCACAATTGTTAGTGCTCAATTTTCGCAAGCCTCCCCCAGGACCCAAGACAGATAGATCTGTCTGCTTGCCGAGTCGTGATAGCCTGCTTCCCTTCCATTCGCATCCAGTGCATTTTCATTCAGAAAATAATCCACGAACAACCGCACAAAAATTGACGATAGACCGCCCCGGTTTTCGGCGTTTTCTGATACAAACGCCCGTGGTGGATTTTCTACAAGGTTCCCCTTACGAGCATTGGCACTGATGTTGTTGGAATTTGGTCGCGGTTGTCGGAGGTTGCAAGGTCCAAAATAACTCCCTGCTGCTCTGCGAAATACAAGCTGCCTTTCGCGACCGACCGCATCAGCGAGCGTGCAGCGTCGCGTACGAGCCACCAACCCACTATCACCAAACACCGGCGCGAGCACAAGCATCGCCAACGACGCCATCCTGGTTGGAGTTGGTCGATCGGCTGCACTATAATAACGACCACTTCTCATATGCAGATTTAATTGCCGACAACGACACGTCCGCCCTTCATTCATAGTCCTTAATCCGAGACGATGGCCTCGCCTGCCGTCGCACTCCCCAACGGCGTTCCCACGCCATCGCCCATGCACATAGATGCCAACGCAGACCCTTCACAATCTATCGTCGCTGCCACTAAGCGCAAACGCGAGCCTAGCGAGGGTGATGACAAGCAGCTAAACGGGGCCAACTCCAGCAGTGTTGGCACGCCTGCAGCCGAGCCCCCCTTGGATTCTTCTAAACGCACCAAGATTTCCAAAGACACCGTTCGCAATTACTACCTGCTTCTCGAAAGGTGCGATAACTGTTTCTGCTTGATCGATTCATTGTCACATTTCATATCTTTTGTCGGCCCTCTTGACACCCTAACAATCTAGCTCAAGCACAATACTCACCGTCACTATTATACAGGTTCGACACGGTACCCTCGATCCTGAAGCGCCCACTTCCCGAATCAGATCCGGCCCAAGAACCTGAAGCCAAACGCCAAAGATCAGTAGAAGGCAAAACACAACTTTCCATCGCAGACAAAGTTGCCCAAGATGGGTATGATGATGTTGACGCTATCATCGCCGACATCACATCTTCCATCATCGATCAGCTCGCCGAGTTGCGATATGTAAAGGAAGGAGAGGATGCTGGGAACAATGATTCTGCTATTGCTCGCGTCCTCGAGTTTAAGAAGAACGCCCATGGGCTCTTCAGACGGGAGCTGTCATACCCTAAGCCAACACAGAGTCTCAAGGCATTGCAGGAACTTAATTCAATAAATACACTACAATCAAATGCTAGTGGTAATATAGTACTCAGCGTTTATGGCGAGGCCCCACGACCGCGGCAGTTGTATTCAAGTCTTCAGCAGCCCATCGATGCGCCTAGCGAGGGCCCCAGCAGCTTTCGCCCTCTCAGAGAGATTGGTTTGCCTAATGGCATCAAGATGGCCAAAGCAGTGCCTTACTCCTTCCCCTCTGCTGTTGAAAAAGACAAGAAATCAAAGACTCTGGGTGAATTGTTCCCAGCTCCGCGAAACCTTCCTTCGCTGCCGCCACCCAAGGCACCTAAGAGTACTACTAAGGGTGTGCAGGTGGGCTGGCACCGGCCAGAGTTGACCGAGAAGTCTAAGTACCGAGCCGGATCTTACTTTAGCCAACCGCTTTCCACAGGGAGATGGCTTGATTACAGCAATGCCTCGCCCTCGTCGCAGACTATGACGAAACAGCGCGAGCGCGCTTTGAGCCTCGCAGGGAACAAGCCTTCTACTTTGGAATTGGAGACTTCGGAGCTGGAGTCTCTGTTCCGCGGTGCGTTCTCTAGCTTCGCGCCTTCAAAAGATGATTCAGCAGCCATGATTTCCTCAGGCTTGATCAGCCATACCATGTGGTGGCAGAAGATTGGACAGCGTACTTTTGACCGCTTCATCGAAACAGAAGTTCCAGATCCCCTTGCAGACGAAGGCGAGAAGACAAAGGCGGACCAAACGGAAGAGATTGATGAAGAAACGATCCAACAGGCGATCGATAATTGGGATGACAGTGTGATAGATCCTAGTCTTGAAGAAGCCTGCTGTCCGCGTAAACCGGACAATGAGAAAGACACCGACGATATTCTTCAGGATGTATCCGATATGATACAAACGCTCATTTCTTACCAAAGAAATCGCAATTTGACGCTACCCACAGCATCCAGTCAGAGTCGATATGCCGCCGACCCTGCGCACAGTGACATGCTTACAAACGGGACTCCAGTGCAGCCAGGGGAGGAGGAGACGGCTACATACGAAGCTCTAAAGGCCCAGCTTCTTTTAGTAATCCAAATGTTACCGCCTTACGCAGTGGCTCGTTTGAACTCCGACAAGTTGGAGGAGCTGAATATCTCTACGAAAATCGAAGTTCGCAGCGATGAGTATCAGGGCATCATGGAAGAGGATGAGGCTGCTGCCCGTGCTAGAGCCACGCAAACTGCGACCGCGGCTGCAAACACCCGGCCCGCATCCCATCGTTCGACTAGTTCATCGAGCAGTATACAGTTCAATCAACAGTATCAGCCAAATGCAAATCGGGCATCCATACCAACTCCGCCATTCTATCCGGCTCAGACTCCTGTCCGAGCTCCCCAGCCCGCGATGTCACGGCCACCGCAGACCATGCCGCCAGCTTATCCACAACGAGCTTCATCTAATACAGGTTATCGTGCGCCTACTGCCTATCCAAATACAACTTTTTCTCAACAGTATACCAAGCCCGCGCCTGCATATTCTCAGCCTTCATATACCTCGACACCAACGCAAAGCCGCCCCATGTATTCTCCATCCTCAAAATATGTCTCTAGTTACCACAACAACATGGGTCATATGGGCAACTCGACTCCGCAGACCCGTTATCAAGCGTATTCCCACCCACCAAATACTCAACCATCTCATTATACTCATCAGCCTTATCAGGCTCACCCGCAGCCGGCTCAGACGCCTTCGCATACTTCATATGGGCACTATACCAATGGTACTAGCACTATACCTCAGCGGACGGCAACCGCATCTCCTCACATTCACCAGCAGCAACCGCATTCGCCACATATATCACAGCAAGGGTATCATACTGCGGGCACTCCTCCTCGACAGCCTTCTTACAGCAGTCAGCCACACATGGCCAATAATGCGCCTCGGCCTTACTATTCCTCTGCTGGGGCACATGCATCACCGATGCCGAATAACCAAGTTTCGAACCAGCATCACAATCAAAACCAGACCAATTCAAATTCGAGTACATCATCTTTTCAAACATCTCTAAGCTCACATCAAGTTCAACAAGCCAGTGAGTATTAACCAGCGTCTCTCTCCGCTCCTTTGCTGCTATTCGAGATCCATAGTTTTTGTGGTGTTGATTACCTTGACACCCATCTTGCGCGGCTTTGAACACCGTGAACATCTACCCATCGCTGACCTGTATAATGGTAGTGGATCAGGCCAAGGCTCGTTTTAATGCGCAGCAGAGTGCTCAAAAGTCCAACGAGAACCTCGGAAACTCGATATCTAGCCAAGGGCAGATGGCGTCTCCTGGCCAAGGCCACCTCGGCGCTCCCGTCGGACTAGGTGGCATAGGCCTGGGGGCAAACACGGCACAAATAGCAGCCGCTAGAGCCGGTAAACCTAGTGGCGCGAACTACTCCCAATCCAGTCCAAGCCCCCAGCCACAGGTGAACTCACCAGCGATGACAAACGCACCACCTTCGATGAATGGTAGCCCGGCGATGGCGCAAACTACACCGACGGCAAATGGCGGCTCACTTCCACCTCCCGGCAAAGGAGCTTAGAGAACTTTGATGTCAGGAGAAAGTAGCTTCAGCAGGGGATCTTCGCAGCAGTCGGAACTTCGATTTCACCCACTCTATCCTCTTAGGGTGCCAGGCTTCAGGGGGCTACATGGCTATCACCCACCGGGTGCCCCATGAATAATGAGGATGCACATGCAATAGTTTTGAGGTAGAGAGGTCATTGTGGATTTGGTGAATAGAACGAGGCGGTCGCACAAGTGTATATTACAGCGCCAGGGTTTGCCTTGGTGTCTTGTATGCTATTCGTTGTGGGGTCTGGGAAAAACAGATAGAAACTTGAGGAGATTTGCTCTCACGAGACAAACAAGGTGCTGAGCTTGGGCCTGAGCCTTGCACTTTTTCTTACCTCATTCAAGTTAGTTAGATCCTTTTTGATTCTTCGAATCGATTAGAGGTTTAAGAAAAAAAGAAAGTTTTCTAAAAACCCAAGGAAAAAACGGAGTTTACGGCAACGGCACAGCGACTTTCGGGCTTTGGGAGGGGGGGTTGAGGGCAAAGGGGACATGCGCACTACTCCGGCTACGGCATGGAGGATCAGCACTATCTGGACCGACCAATGGCTGGATTGGGGATTTGTATCTTGTGCGTTTGCTGTGGTTTATTATTTTATTTTTTGGTCTGGCTGCTTTGTACGGTCGTTGCAGTGGTGGACACAAAGAAGATGAGTAACTTGTAGGAGGAGGACGAGCGAACGCCGGGTAGACCAGTGGAGGGCTACTGCTGAACTGTATAAACAGAAATTTAAACAGAAACGTTCAAGTGGCTGTCTACATCAATAGAGTCTGACTCAACACTTGAAACGGGGCATTTTTGAGGCCAACCCGGCATCGGAGGTCTCTAAGCACTTGGTAGATGACCTAGCTTAATTTTACGTGTAATACTGCATTAGAAGTTTGTTTCGTTTTAATTTGAATCCAACGCGGTTGTGAAACTAGATTGATGTTCGGTAGCAGCACTATGTGTAAATGCGGAGACAGAGATATCATCGTTACAGAGGCGAATAAATTGGGGCACTATCCCAATTCAGATTCTTGCCATATTTAGATGTATGATCTCAGTACATTCTTTCGGTGATAGTATACAGAAAATAGTCCAACTCTAATCAAATCTCAACATCATGTAAGAGCGCGTTGAAGCAGCAGAGTTGTTGAATGACCCAAATCCGAAAGAGCTGCCAAACTCCCGGTGCTCTAGTTAAAAAAGCACTTGCGACGCCTGATGAATGCATGCAAGGATATATTCCATAATTCTTTTCTCATCCCCTTACCCGTCATGAATCAATCCGTTTGAAACCATGCTTCCCAGAGAACAGTTGAGTTGCCCCTTTTTATTTCCCCATCCCCTCATCTAGGTTGAACCACGATGCATGCTCCACGCCTTATGCTGTCCTGACGCCCCGAAAGAAAAGGAAATAAAATTTGATTAGATACCAGCGTCAACTCTCCAGCCCTCCACGGGGAGGGGGAAAGTCAGGCACCAAGATGAGACCTCCTTTTTGAGATCGTTAATTTTGGCAACCTCACCGCTAGCAACCTTGGCCCTGAAGTCTTTGAGCTTGTTGGCCTCCTTGGGCAGGCTACTTTGGACCTCCTTGCAGATCTTGATGCTCTGATCGATGTACTCGGCAACACGCTCAAAGTCTTGCTCGCCGAAGCCACGCGAGGTCATGGCCGGCGTACCGATGCGCAGACCACAAGGGGTGAGTGCGGACTTATCGCCGGGAATACTGTTCTTGTTGCAAGCAATGTTGAAGTTCTCAAGAACGGCCTCGACTCGCGCGCCGTCTAGAGCCTGAGGTCGCAGGTCAAGCAGGACCATGTGCGAGTCAGTGCCACCAGACACTAGAGTGTAGCCAAGAGCTTTGAACTTATGCTCAAGAGCCTTGGCATTAGCGACAACCTTCTGCTGATAAGTTTTGAACTCGGGAGTAGCGGCTTGCTTCAAGGCAACAGTAAGAGCGGTAATGGTGTGGTTGTGAGGGCCGCCCTGGTGACCGGGGAAGACGGAAAAGTTAATCTTCTCTTCCAGGTCATACATGATCTGCTTTCCGGCCTTATCGGTGCTACGCACGCCCTTTCGGAAGAAGATCATAGCACCGCGGGGGCCGCGGAGCGACTTATGCGTCGTAGTGGTAACGACATCAGCGTAAGGGAACGGTGACTGAATACACTCGGCAGCAATAAGACCAGAGATGTGGGCCATGTCTACAACAAGGTAGGCGCCGACGGCATCAGCAATTTTCCGCATGCGGGCGTAGTCAATCTCGCGGCAGTACGCGGATGTACCGGCAACAAGAATCTTGGGGCGGAACAGCTTAGCATTTTGCTCCAGTCTGTCATAATCAATGATGCCCGTGTCGATGTTAACTTGGTAGGGCATAGTCTGAAAGTAAGTTGATACAGCAGAGATCCTGCCAGAAACGATGTCAGTTAGGGATAGAGCTATGTGGGCGGTAGCACCTGGCACTCACTTTTTGGCAGGAGTCTGGTAACCATGGCTCAAGTGGCCACCGTGAGGAAGATCCAAGCCCATCAATCGGCCCCCAGGAGGCATGATGGCCTGATAGACCTGCAGATTGGCCGGACTGCCACTTAAGCACTGGACGTTGACACCCCACTGTTCAGGGTCACAGTGGAAGGCCTCGAGAGCGCGCTTTTGGCACAGAAGCTCGATCTCGTCAATGTGCTGATTGCCACCGTAGTACCGCGCCCCAGGCAAACCCTCGGAGTACTTGTTGGACATAGGGGAACCTAGGGCATCGAAGACAGCGCGAGAGGTGACATTTTCCGAGGCGATGAGAATGATGGACTCTCTCTGGCGCTGAATCTCTTTTTTCTGCGTTGACTAGTCAGCCCCTGCACGACGTAACAAAGCAATTGACAGAAGACAAGGCTATGGAGGCATACCATGATCTCAGCAACCTCGGGGTCGGAGTCGACAAGAGACTTCTCGAGCATCTGGCGGTGTGTCAGCAATCGTTGGCTGTCAGATGGCACAAAGTGGTTCGGATAGTACTTACGTCTCTGTGCTCCTGAGGAAGAGCGTAGGTAGTCATGGTGGTGTTTCTCGAATGCAATTGAATGGAACTGAAGACGAGTGTGACAAATGGCCTGGTCAGATAGTTGTCTGTTGTACAGAGAGTGGAAGCAGTGGAAGTACAGAAAAAACAAATCGTGAGCTCGAGGGAGTAAAAGTTGAGGGAGAGAACGAAAGAAAAGGTTAGTGGGGTTATTGCACTTTTCTGAGGGATCAAAACCGCCCACTGCACCGATGGCGGATAGCGGGGTGAGCATCCCTGAACAGTAGACGCGCTAAGACGCTGCTACAAACTTAGTAAGCTAAGCCAGAACCGCATATAGCTAGCCAACCAAGCAGCCCAGATCCTGTAGCTTGGCGCGCCTCTATATCTCCCCCACTTCAACGGCGGCAGGCACGTAAGCTAGCGATATAGTAGACTCGGAAGAATAGGATACTCCTCCGCCGGTGAAGGCCCAACAGGGTCGGGCTTAGGTCCTGTCCTTTTCACGCCCAAATCATATAGAAGGGGGTCCATTAGTCTCTACTGTAACAAAGTACCTGACTTACCGGCTGCTTTATGGCAATAGGATCTCATGTAACCCATTCAACCGGGAGATATACATGATAGCTATTCGGCATGCGTACACTAACCTTGGCGGGCTTACAAGACACTATTGCCTTCAGAGTTTTTGACGTAGCGTCTGACATGGGTCAGCTTGCTTACTGTTACTATTCACATTAACAGCACTCTGGCATATGGCAGGGACATTGCTATTATGCTAACATGGTGAACGTCCATCTATCTAAATTTTCTTCTCGCTAGTAAGTTGAATTCCAGCTAGGTAAGATATGCATGTACAATACCATGATTGTATCCTGTTTGACAGCCGATGAATAAAGTAACAGCTAGGAGATCTACTGGGCAAACCGTATGAGCTTTCATTGATTAAAGGTATCATGCATTCATTTCATGTACACGTAGTGACAAACACCGAAATTGTGTGAATGATCTTATCTTCATCCACTCTTTCAGGAACTTTACAGAGACGCCAGTAGTTGTAATAGCATTCTGATACGACTGATTGCGCTCGATTTGTGAATTATTTACTAGATAAGAACTGTAGAGCCTCAAGGTATGAATATGCATGCATAGCCTTATACGTACGAATTAGCTCACAAAAGTGACCCTCTCTATGATATTACTAATCTTGCTGGACAACACCCGCATATGCCACCTACATGTGAGAAAATAGTTGGATCTTGGTCTCTAGTTGCACAAAACGCGCGAGATCCCAAGCCAGCTGTTCTTATACATGAGTCGTATTACCTTCGTTCACCACGACGCACCACCGCGCAAAAAAATGTCCCTGTGCTGCGGTAGTGAATTCGAGTACGTCCTACTAAATTATGTAAGTGTAATATGCGTTCGTGCTATTAAACTTAGTTTATTTGACAGGTCAAGGTCCTGTTGAAATGTATGATAACCATGAGATGAATGAAGAAGTGAAGGTGTGACTTTGCGACTTATCAACTAGCAGAGTTGATATTATTCAGCGCTACCTCTGGAGGGGAGGGCTTTAAATAATACTGTACTCTACTTTCTACTCTTCGCTCGAACGGTGCCTCTGTAAGGATATTTTGAACCTGATAGTTTGTGGCGTTCCAGGCTATTTAAGTCTGATAAACTGTGTCAATGGTGATAGGAACTCAGATTGTCCACTTGTCGCTATTATATTCAAGTACTATTGCAGCTTTCTCTAAAACCTCAGAAAAGGGTGTTGCCATCACCGGCACCCCTAAATAATAGATTTTAAAAGATACCTCGTTATCAAGAATAACACTGTAAGCAGATAGTATCAGGGTTACATATACGCGTCGTGTAGCTAAACGCTTTCATCGGCTTATTACTTAATTAGGTTTATGGTTAACATGCGGCTAGTACTCTTCTGGTTTCTGGCGTCTTTCCTTATTTAATACGTGACTTCCTTTATCCAAGTTGACCCTAAGCTGTTCACTAACTTTTGATAGCAACTTCAGTTTCACGAACTCTCTTAGTTCTAGAGATTATATCCCATCCCTCGTGTCTTTCACTTGTACTTCCTATAAACCGAAAAGCGGTATCTATGTTACGATTTCAGGTTTTCTGGCTGGCTTATGGTGATAAATAGTACTGTTACCAGGTAGATTCTCCTGTTGCCCTTACTCTTTGACCTCTTCTTATGCAACTCCTCCCCGAAATTGTGTAAGTGATCAAATATGACTTACGAGTTTTAATTGAAATGATGGCTTGCCACGCTCAGCGCGCCCCGTTCTTGATATGGCCATAATCAACGTAAAGTTTGTGAACTCATAATTGTGAGTGGCATAGCCTGGATTCTCATAGTTAGAGTATGGGTTTGGTTGCGGATTGATTAAGTTCTTTTAGAAACAGTAGCATACCAAAGTTGTATTCACGTCAGGATACATATATAGCGTAGTACTAATGAGGGTACTACGGTTAACCTTTTGCCCTCTGACAATTCAAGTAGGATCTATAATAGACACATCACCTTCAACTCTTAGAATTTGCACCATATCAATAATAAACTGATCGATTCAGTCAGAAGAACTTGTGGTAGATGCAAGTGAGGATGCTGTGTTAAAATATGAATAAAATGCCCAAGTCGATAGCTTGAGAACGCTTAGCAATGTCTATGCATATGAAACTGACTTACAAGAGAAGAGATTCACAAGGTGCAAACTGCGTTTGTTTAATTATGCATATAGGAATTTTCTTGATTTATTCGGGGGCTATAGACGCCTCTGTTGTAGCCTTATGATTGCGCGGTGAAACGGGCATCGTGGCAGCATCTGAGGCTAATGTCTCTTTACATTAAACACGTTGCTACTAATTAAATGCTGTCAATTCGTCATTTGTCTTGTAGGTTTCGTAGAGATCATTGTTCAATTGCTGTATCATTTAACTACTTTCAATACATGTAACTCCGTATTCCCCCCAGCATCCGTGCAGGTTTTGCGCACTGAATTCCAGCGGCGAATGAATTATCCACCCCTGGCCGTTTACTACTACAGATATCCGCCGGAGCGTTCTATGCTTGCATTTCCCGCCCTATGCACATCATTTAAGCCTGTTGACGGACAGTATTACGGTCTCCCGTGATAATAGTAACATTAATAACCGTTCTTGGGTTCCTCATGAGGAAAACGAACAACGCAAGCAGCACAGTCGCGACGCCGATACCATCCCGGACGAAGACATGCAGCACACGTATGCCATTGCCTACTGCCGCGTCTGTCGCTATTCGGTTGTTGCGTACACGAAACGCAGCTAGGCTGTACAGCATAGTGAGAAGGACGATTACGACGCGTCTCTGTAGCCGGCTTTGTGCCGACGAGGCCGTACGTAACTGGCAGCGGGTGATAAAAGCGACAGCAATGAACGTTTTTGTGTGGTGAGATCTTGGAACACCATAGCTATTGGTCAATGCCAAGGGATAATTGGGTCCCATGCTCGCGGCTTCTTGGCATCCCGGTCGAGGATTGAGCTGTGTATTAATTTGGCCATGGTTCTGAGGAATGAGACCCTCTTCTCCCGGTCGCAGTTGACGAAGTCTCGCCACAGTGCTACGCCAACGAGGTAGTGTGCTTTTAGTATTGATGTCCATGAGTAATGCCTAAGTATAGAACTAGTGACTTCAGATAATTGAAGGAAGTATATAATGGGTTTTTGAGCCGACTCGCGCAGTATGATTAATCTCTACTGGAGAGACAACACTGTTCAAGACTAATGACCATAGGTGTATTTTGGAGATAGGCACTCTATAGACCAGAATGACAATTTTTGATCTGAAACTAAAGTGCTAGAAAATTTTGTTCCGACGTTACATAGTGTGTGGCTAAAGCCTACAACTAGGATTTGCCACATATCGTAGAACGAGGCTGTCATGTATTGTAGGTGCATACAACTTAAGGCCCCTATGACTCAGAAAATGTCACGTTCATTTACTGAGAGGAACCTCTTGGCAAGGCGCAGTGCCTCGTCAGCCCGCATTGAGGCCTGCATTACTGTGTTGTTGCCACCATCTACTTCGCTTCTCTGACTATTTCCGAATTGATGCGTTTCATTGCCAACACCGTTTGTTCGACTGTAATTGGCTTGACCGGCTTGAAAGGCTGTGTTGCTCTCTCCTTTGATGCTAGACTGGTTTGACGCTAAATCCAGGTCTCGAGGCTGGCGCTCTCCCAAAGTGGCCTGCTCTATCATGTCGGTAATATTGCTCGCTACTAGTTGATAACGGCAATCCTCTTCACTTTCGAATTTGCACATGCTTCTGTGGTCGGCATCAAGAGGCACTTGCTTTTCACGAGTCCCTGGAAGACCAAGAACGGCTGATCTAGGATCTACAACCTGAAGTGGTGATTAGTCACTACCTCCGCCTAGGGTTTTGGGCACTTACGAGACCAAATCGGCCAAGTGGTAGAGTTTCCCAGAAACTGATGATTTGGAAGTCTTCCAATAATTGGCGAAAATCATCTGTAATGGTATTAAGAACAGAGGAATCCCTTGTCAATGCCTTTATGAAAGTATTTCCAGGTCTTTGTAGGATTGATCGGGTGATCTTTGCAACGACATTCCCGATTTTAGCGCTGTCGGCTCCATTATGTGGAGTTCCAAAGAAGACGATGCCATATGTTGACTTCCAGATGTCTTCATAAGTCGTATCGCTCTTTGCGTGAACTAAGGCCTGAGACGCTGTTAGCTTTCCCTCCAATCGAGAAGCAATTGAAGGCTATTGAAAATAAGATGCTGACTCACCCGCTTCACGACGATGCCACCCAAGCTATGACAGATAAATATCAAAGGACGGTCAGGCTGCCCCTAAATCATATAAGCTCCGAACACATTAAATAACAACATCCCACGCACAATACGAAGTCGCTCTAGTTGGTTGAGCAGATGCTCTGCCTGTTCCCGCACCCCGGCGGCCGCAGAACCGAAAGCAACGTTCGAGTTATAACCAAAGATGCATATCCTGGCTCGAGGGGCTCGATTCGGGAGGAAATCGCGTAGCCACAACTTGTCTCCGACGGTCCAAGTGGCCTCCCCATGATCGGGCTTATCGAGAGGGTTCAACCCATGGACGGCAATGACACTAATTATAGTCAATCAATGAGACCATTCTAGGAAACTATTAGGTTTGTAGATTGGTATACTCGATATTTGGCTCTTCTGGATCAACTAGGACCTTGAGGAAATTCCTCCCACTTATTGAACAATCTCCACTGCTGGCGGATGGGCGGTTAGCTAGAGAAGAGAGTAAGGTTGCGGACCTCGGCCGGTTCCAGATACCCATAGCAAATAGATCCGTAAGGAAACTCTTTGCGATCACACCGAAATCAGGTTTTCAACTTCTGTTTCAGTTAAATTATTATAGAAGGTAAAGGCTGGAAACAGAGCAGATATTAGGTAGAATGTGGTTGCTTGATGACCACATAGCCTGCAGGATTTCTGCGTATACTGATATTCTCTCATTGGTCAGATTATTTGTTGGGTCGCATTCGTCTACTCCGGTGATCATTCTAACAATTAGTAAGACTCAAGCTCCAAAAACGCATCTCGGTAACGAGTGACGGAAAAAGTCACCGAATCGTACAATAACCAATAGGAAAGAGGCCTCGTACATGCGAACTCACGATTAAACCGTAGCCTGCTTGGACAGTGGCTTGCATTTTATCGTCCATCTAACTCACGCCGAAAAGCTACTACCGGTCTACCTATAGTTTGTTGATATAGTTTAGCGGAATATTAATTAGTTGGTAGGCAAGTGGCGAATTTAACAGTTATCGGATCATGTAGGTTAGGTTGTACCCTTTAGTATTACCAGGTATTTACGAGACCGCCAATAGTACTTAACTGCTCTGCCAGACCCTCAATATTTTTGCTGCTGGAGGAGTTGCAAGAACAACCTCTTGCCCACTCACTCTACTAGAGGAATATTTTGGCAGAGTTTGAAGTTCGTTGCCTGGTTGCTATAAGCGCACTTCTTTAGTTTTTAATCCTATTTGCCGGGTAGAAATGGGCGCAACGAAAATTGGTAAATATATTACAGACACTCCCAAGCATCACTAGCTCACTTCTATTGAATAGATGAGTTTCTTGAGCGCCAGCCGCTTGAAGAGCCCTCGGTACTTGAGAATAAAATCGTCCTTCACCGCGATAACGGCCGGAACCGTCGCGAGTACGACGCACTGCCACCGCCATACAACGACTCGGATCACTCGTCCAGGCAGAGCCTTGCAAAGCGAAAGTTCCCCAAGCAAACATGGGAGCAAAAGCCGGAAGACCGAAGTTCTGCAAAAAGACAAGATGATCCCCGTGACAGCGCATGGTTTGGAAGCAAGGTTACACTCCGGGGAGATGAAAGCGTATTCCAACAGTTTGGTATACACCACAACATTGAAAGCAACGGCCACAGGAATAGAGTTACCCAAAACAACAATATCGTCATGTACTCATCAATGATGGTAGCTGTCCTATTGGTGATAGCTCTCACACGCAGAGACTTCTTTGGTAACCTGTTTGACGACTTCGGTGTTTATCGCTATTAGAATTTATTAATGCTCTCTCCACCTGGTGGAGTTCCTGGTGATATTTCAAGCACTTTAGAATTCATAGGTTGGTAGGAAAACTTAATAAGACTCCAATGTAGCGCTAGCTTTTATATCTATTGCCACTCACGTCTAAGTTTCCCCTGTAATGGGCTCGAACCATGGCCTTGATTCCTTTTAACACCATTTTCGTGTATATTGCTGACTTCATCTTGGCCAGCCTGAACAACTTCGTTGGTGTCACCTTTTGTATTGGCATGGTGACTTTTACCAAACTGACCATGTTTGTTCCAGTGCCCTATGATTTTGCTTAAGAGCTGTCTGCCAGATTGGACAACCCAATTGCGGTTACCCACAGTCGTTTCTTCATTAGAAGCTCCAGTTTGATATTTTTTGTTGTAGGAACCTGTCGTCTTACTCTCGTGAGATAACCCTTGTTGATTGACTTCATTATTGTGTCCATCCACACGGGCACTATGACCCCTGAACATCTTCTTTAACTCTTCAAAGTATGGCCGTAAATCAGCATTCATCACTGTATAAGATGTTGTCTTGTGAAGGTCTATGTGCGAAGACGGCACAATGGTGTGGCTACCAGTTGCTGAAGTCGTTTTGTGATGAACTTTGATACTATAGGAACGTGGGTTCGTGAGTGTGAATATAAGAGTGGAGATGTTGGATTCCAAAGTGTCTCCACGCGAAGAAATGAGTAGTGTGGGAGAGAAGCTCAAATCAGAAGCCAAGTCTGAAGATTCCCAGCTTTTTTGTTGAATATGACTGGATATATAGTATAGCCTTTGGGTCTTTGGCAGACTCTAAGTACGAAATCACTGTAAGAGAGGCAACAGTGGCTAGGTAAAGAGCGATCTAACTAGCTGCCTGTTGCTTTACCCTGGATGTAGATGATGTCGCTGGAATGCCTGACAGGGGGAGAAGCGAGGTAGGCTGTGCCTGTAAGTATTAGGGTGGTAACCATGTGGCCCGGTGACGACTCCAATACTACCCACCTTCGGAGTCCCCTCGCAAGGCTAATTACGGCGATGATACCACGGAGGCTTAAGCCAGGCAAAAAACAGGCGAGACAGTAGCGGTGAGTCGGCTAATATCTTCAAACCAAGTCAATGTCATTACAAAGTACAACGAGTTGGCGTCAAAGCCTCTATGTAGGTTAAACTGTTCAACGCCAAGTATCAGCCAACTGTTCCAATCGTAGAGATACCAAGCTTCATCATAGCTCCCTTACCAGCCTAAAAGTAGGGTTACTTTTGTTCTGACATGTACTGTTATGCTGACTGAGTTGAATGTTATTATAGAGTGATAATGGGTTTTGGCTGCGTTGCGTTCTGGTGCGTCCTCCTTTATGCGGTCAAGTTTGCTGTGTAGGCCAGATCTTGGCTGCGAGCTAGCCTACAGAATGTTGTTGTGGTACGCATTCCCTCAGCAATTGTTTTGGGCTGGTTGTGGGGGAAGGATGTGCACTAGTACTTAATGTTCTATGCGGCATTGGAAGCCTGACGCCTGATGCTCCGTCCCGAAGGGCATTTGCGAGCCCAGCTAAGGAGTATGTTATTTAAATAAATCACTAATCTTAATTTGATTATTACCGACCGCTTTCGCTAATCTGACTATTTCAGAAACACAAGATTCGTCAACGTAATAAGTCATGTCTACTATGCTAACCTTAGGTACTATGAAAAACCCCTTGTTGGCACTTACAGATGGATAATTATCGAGAGGGTTTAGCTTGTCGCTTATTACGTAATGTTGGATTAGATAAGGGCGGACTAAGATATCCTATATATCTTACAGACTTGTACGATATCCCTGGACTTCCCCCATCGCAATATAGAACATAAGTAGAGCTTAGGTTCAGCGTCCGCAATTCGGAAATAGGAAATTCTAGAATAAGTCACGAGTGAGTTGGATTGACAATGCTTACCTAGTACCTTAGTATTCGGTGACATCTGCGTCATGGGCGTGATCTGGTTGATCATATACAGAGTCGGCTATGGACCTGAGACTTTGTCTCATCCACATATAGCCAACCTCGCTTACGGCCCCTGTTAAACCTGCCTACAAACATATCCATGGATTATAGTACAGTCTTGCGTCTATAAGTAACTCGGTCTAAATAGGGAGCGATGAATTATTTCTCATTATCTAAAGCGCCAATGACACGACATGGTCTTCCCCTCGTGGTGTTCTACTCAAACGTGCTATTCCCGCCCTTAAATTAATCCAATGTAACCAGAGTCCAATCTATCCCACTTAGCTCCGCTGGCCGCCAAACGAAAATCCGGAGATAGGGCCGTGATTAACTCCTATTTGGGAGCCCTGATTGTTGTTTCCAAAGGTAATTGTCGTCAACTGATCACGTTCTTTGCGTATTACGTGCTCTTTCCCTTCCTCATTCTTTGTTTTTATCGCTTCGAGCAGCTCGCGACATAGCCTTAGCATAATGCGTTCTTGTGTAAGAATACTCCGTTCCACGCCTTGGTCTTGCTGGTAATCAGAAACATCAGACACTGCTATGCCAAGATCCAAATTTTCCAGCTTTGAGTTGACTGCTGCGAGCTGGGTGCTCGTCGTGGCCATAAAGCTGTCAATCTCTACTGCTTTTTCTACGATCGAATCTTTGATGTCCTGCGTAACACGAGAATTCAGGATCGAATACTGTCTAAAATCAAGTTCAGTTAACCAGGACTAATAATTAATGTGACAGATGAGAGGAACTGCGTACAGCGTCGCTTCGCTGGCCACCAAATGCAAGGATCCTCGGTACGTTCGTAGCTGGCCCGACATGGCTTCGATCTGATTTTGCTTAAAAAAGCCGACGCGCGCTCGATCTCGCCATGATAGTTTCCCATCGCTAGAATGCTTCGTCCAGATGAGGAGGTCGGCCCGGAACTTCTCGCACGACTCCTTACAAGTTGTCAAAGTTGTTTTCGATTGCTCGACTACGTTCGTGCCGAGCGCAACCCATTGCGGCTCAGTGATAGTCAAAAAAGACTGAGTCGTCACTTCGACTAAGTTTATCTCTTGTTTAAGACTTTTGACTGTCTCTGGCGCGTCGGTTAGCCTCTCTAGGTCATTCATAAGAAGCCGGAACCCATGGAGCGCAGGGACAACGATGCCCACAACACTTGCAGCAGTGCTGAGCGGGTCGCCCATGATGGTATAAGCTTCACGAGAGAGCAGTTCATAAAATATAAATGACAAAGCTCTTTTGATTCAAAAGCGCTACGATAGACTCTACAAGTGTGGTAAGCGCCTGCAATTCGAAAACCATTGGAGAAAAGAGGGGCGTCACGTGCATTTCCTCAGCCGTACGCATGGAGCTGCACATTTGGCAGGCCTGTAATGCGCAGCCCTTCAACGAAATGCCATCTATAAAGCGACTAAGCATGACAGAAACAACATCGATCTCTTTCGGACCCGAGAATCACGGGTTCCAGGTGGGGCAGAACTACGGACCCATCCACTTGGCTCCGGCATGTCCAGGTACGTTACCGAGGTTGCTAGCGCCAACCCGACAGTCCCAGGTTTAAGCTAGAAAGACTAATGTCGCGTCAGAACGACCGGAAACACCCCCGAAACCATCTTTCAACATCCCCTTCCGCCGCGATAACGATTTCGTCGAACGCAAGTATCTCCTCGATCGAATACAACGAGCATGCTCGGCACCAGGCTCGCGCGCGGCCCTGGTGGGGTTAGGAGGCGTGGGCAAGTCACAGCTCGCCATCGAACACGCGTACAGGGTAAAAGACGAGTTTACGCGAGAAAGTAAAGAAATCTGGGTATTCTGGATCCATGCCGAGACGCAAGCACGCGTCGAAGAGGGGTTCAAGTCTATTGCCGACACCGTCAAGATCCCCGGCCGAAACCAGCCCACGGCGGACATCCCTCAGCTCGTCTATCAGTGGCTCCAGAATGAGCGGAACGGCCGGTGGTTAATGGTCCTAGATAGCGCCGACGACATCAATGTGTTTTATGAGACTGAACTACAAGCAGATCGTACGGCTACCAAATCAAGCAAAAAGCCATTCTCGGCTTATCTCCCGCAAAGTCTAAACGGATCGATATTTATTACAACAAGAAATGAAGCCGTTGCTTATCGGCTCACAGGCAGCTACGATAATATCGTCAAGGTCGGGCCTATGGATCAAAAGGATGCTCTTACGCTTTTAGGAAAGAAGTTAAAAGAAAGCACAGATATAATCGTTACGACTAAGCTAGTCGAAGCGCTCGAGTACATGCCTCTCGCCATCAGCCAAGCGGCGGCTTATATACAGAGGAGAGCCCCTCGCTCATCGGTCGCGAAGTATTTAGAAGAATTTCAAAAAAGCGAACGAAAACAGTCCAGCCTCTTAAACCACGATGCCGGTGATCTTCGGCGGGACGGGAGTGCGAAGAACTCAATTATAACAACATGGCAAATCTCATTTAATCATATCCGCGCTAATCGCCCATCAGCAACCAACTTACTGTCTTTGATGAGCTTTTTTGACCGGCAGGGCATTCTCGAGTCTCTAGTCAGGCCTGCTAACCGAAGCCAATATCAGGAACTAAGTTCAGACAACGAGAGCATTAGCTCGAACGGGAGCATAGGCGATGCATTTGAGGAAGACATCGCAACACTTAAAGACTATTGCTTAATTCAGACCAATGCAGAAGGTAACGTCTTCGAGATGCATGGGCTTGTGCAACTGGCGACAAGAAGGTGGCTAGATGCCACCGGGGAAGGCAAGAACTTTAAGTCACAGTATATTGGCCTTATGGCTCAATCTTTTCCGACAGGCCATTTCGAGAACTGGAGTACTTGTCAAAAGCTCTTTCCACATGCCGAAAAGGCTATAGGGTATCGTCCAGATGATAAAAAGTCGCAAATCGAATGGGCTCGACTTTTGTATCATGGAAGCTGGTATGCTCGAGAGCAAGGTAGATATACGATGTCGGAAACAATGGCAACAATGTCACGAGATATGTACGAAACGGTGCTGGGACCGACCCATCCTGATACGCTGGATAGCATGGAGAAATTGGCCTCAATATACTGGTATCAGGGCCAGTGGAATGAAACCGAGTCGCTAAACGTTCAGGTACTGGAAATAAGAAAAACGGTATTAGGACCTAAACATCCTGATACGTTGATTAGCATGAACAATTTGGCCGCAACATATTGGAATCAGGGCCGGTGGAATGAAGCCGAGTCGCTAAACGTTCAGGTACTGGAAATAAGAAAAACGGTATTAGGACCTAAACATTCTGATACGGTGATTAGCATGAGCAATTTGGCCTCGACATATTGGAATCAAGGCCGGTGGAATGAAGCCGAGTTGCTAAACGTTCAGGTGCTCGAAATAAGTAAAACGGTATTAGGACCTAAACATCCTGATACGTTGCTTAGCATGAACAATTTGGCCTCGACATATTGGAATCAGGGCCGGTGGAATGAAGCCGAGTTGCTAAACGTTCAGGTGCTCGAAATAAGTAAAACGGTATTAGGACCTAAACATCCTGATACGTTGCTTAGCATGAACAATTTGGCCTCGACATATTGGAATCAGGGCCGGTGGAATGAAGCCGAGTTGTTAAACGTTCAGGTACTGGAAATAAGAAAAACGGTATTAGGACCTGAACATCCTAGCACGTTGATTAGCATGAGCAATTTGGCCTCGATATACCGGAATCAAGGCCGGTGGAATGAAGCCGAGTCGCTAGATGCGCAAGTGCTGGAAATAAGAAAAACGGTATTAGGACCTGAACATCTTAGTACGTTGCTTAGCATGAGCAATTTGGCCTC
>MU624232.1:685606-1058414 GCA_025201745.1 Xylariaceae sp. FL1651
CGAAGGTGGAACTGGGGTATTTTTTAATTGATTGTACTGTGAGGCCTCTTTTTTTTTTTTTTTAGGGTCAAATGTAAGATTATCTAGATTGTGAGGTCGAAAGGGGTGAGAGGGTATAAGCACCTCCTGCGAGCTCTTGTATAAGAACGAAATAATGATTTTCGGGTTTGATAATAAGCTTTCATCTGATAGGCCGAAGCTCACAAACGGCACATCATCAGCTAGGCTGATGGGGAGGACCTGAGGCTGAGCTAAACTGCGCAGCTATGCTCAGTAATGAGATCGGAAATCTTGCCTATTGGGCTCGCAGCTGATCTTGCAATTGGGGCACTCAAAGCGGTATTCGTTGATGTCAACGCGGTCGAGACAGCGAGTGCAGCGCCACCATTCGTCGTTGATATTGCGTGACGCCCACCAGCTCGAGTCTTCCTTGTGTGCGCCACCACGGCGCACCATGTCTTCCTTGTGGTATTCGCGGTAATGGTCTCGGCAGTGATCGAGGCGGTGGAAGGGCGCCGTGCTCCGCGCGCACCTCTTCCAGTCACAGTAAAACTTAGTCTTCTGCTCCACGGGCGTGTGCATCTGCTGTAAGTGTCGCTGTAGGTCCGCCTTCCGCCTAAAGGAGCTCGTACAGCCGGTCTCCAGGCAGAGGAATCTACCCTCAGTGCTGTGCGAGCGTGGGCTATAATATCTGATTAGCAGGAAGTGCAGGAAGTGCAGGGCGTACATTTTTCCTCTGTCACAATAAACAATATGAAAAATATAGAAAAGTAATAATGAGAGTATTGTCCTCACACCGCAGAAGATATATCCTCGACAGCTCTCGTCGAGGGATAACTGGCACTTGGAGTATACTGTGGCTTCAATCTCCAATAAGCCTGCTGGCCTGCGTCCACAGTCGCGATGAAGTCGTAGAACTCCCACCAGGGAGTTTCCTGCCCATCCCTATCGGAAAAATCGTTATCTGCCCCCGAAATGGCCGGGGAAAAACTGTAGCTAGCTCCCAAATGAGACGAGTAAAGGGCGTCGTGATGAGACCCAGATACGGGCGAGTAAACAGATTCGGCTACTCCATAGGCCGAGCCCGGTGGTGATACTGAGTAATCGGTATAGTTGGTATAGTCGCTACACATGCTGTCCCCGGAGCCCCCCCGGGCCATAGCCGTACTGGCCGCATAGTTCGCATTACTGGCTGTATAGTTCTGGTACCACCCGTGGGTGTTATTAGAATCCATCGTTGAGTGTAGAGTTAGGCTTTCAAGGTAGAGTTTTCGGTGTAGAAGGCTTCCGGTGTGTTCCCCGGAGCCCTCATGAGAGGATAGTGGACATGCACCGCGAGTTATAGAGGTGCGTTCCAGTCCGTCCAGTCGCCGACCTCCGAGCAAGGACTGACAATCGTATTTCTGGAGGGATACACAGACTATGTAAGAAGCAGCAAACTCGAGGTATCTAGGGGAACGGAACGGACACTGAGCGGCGAATGATGTGTGGCGAAGGCAAATCAGGTGCGGTGGTGATTAATAGAAACATTTATGTTTGTTTAAGGTGCCGTGGAAGCTTCAAATATGTTACATGGCCTATACGAGGAGAGGGCAGCCAACCTTGCAAAGGGCCTTGATATCTATTTGAGGCCATGCAACAAGGAGGCTTAAAGTGGAAAGATAAAAGAATCAAAAACGAAGTTGACATAATGGGGCGGACGATTGCGCGGTGTGACTAATTTGAGGCTTTCACAAGTGCTCACAAAAGGGTCAAATACTGGACGGAAGAGCTTCCGAAACCCATTAAGGGACTCGTTAACGATTAGAAGCAATAACGATGAGATGTGCAAACGGCCAATCCGCTGAAGTAATTGAAGCATGGTTCTACATCGCCTCGTTGATAGAGTGGATGTCGTGCTCTCTCAATGGGCAGGCAGCAGCAAAGCCACACACCAAGATCACCGCATACAGGAAGCGCATAAGTGCGTTAAGTGGAAAGCTATCGCGACTGTCCGCGGCAGCTTGCGAAGCGACTCACCTTGATGCGAATTGAGCTCCACCTGAAGACTTACCTAAGATGCCTGCCGGCGTACATGCTCGGTGAGTGGATTGGAGGACTTGGCGTTTAACATTTCGAGATTCGCATTCTTTCATCAGATTTCATCTCAGTCATGATGACGGTTGGGATTAGGCCCATAGATGCCCAAAAGGAACCCAACTGTGGCCTTTAGGGAACTTCAGATAGGGCTGGCACATATTGATAGGCCTGAAGGATAAGAAGTATGCTCGGTCGAAAGGGTGTGGGATACAAATGTTGGTGTGAAGAAACCTATCGCCATTGGGTTATTGTATATTTGCACAAGCAAGAGTCATGATGGCAGCGGTGAAAACACATGGTTAGCGACGACAAGGTCTCGTTGAGAACACGGAACCAGCCCAAGCCACATATTGGAGCTCCAACTTCAGATAGAACAAGAGAGCCGCAGCCGCCGGGGTAGAGCACTGCTTCTAGCTGGCAACTGTTGCCCATTCGCTGGTCTTGCGTCATGTCGCAAAAAAGGGACACACGTTTTGTGGACAGGCATTTGCTTCTGGCGTGTAACGCGTCTTGTGTGTAGTATCGAGGCATTAGCACACGCACTTATCAGAGCCCATGTACGGCATTGATACGGCACAGCCTCCACTATACGCACCCCACGTACAGAGAGCTGTGGTCAGCAAGGGCCACAAGAAGATAGCAGGGCTTTGAGCGTTGACTTGGACTTTTTTGAGTGTCCTGTCTGTTAGCCTAACTAGCAGCCTTGCCAGCGAGCGAACCAGCATCTGCAAGCTCGGTTGCCTCGTTGACTGGATTGCCTCGTTGGTGGGGGTGGGGAATGGATGATCGACCAAGCATTGCCGATGTTTTCTCCGTCGATATATTTTTTTTTTTTTTTTTTTTGAAAATCAAAAGGCGGACGGCACCGAAAGCCCAGTTTCCATGCCATGTCGCACAATCCACTCGCTTATTGGCCTCAGAATCTCAGGATGCGTAAGGTGGAAGACCAGCTTGTGGGAACGCGTGATCGAATGGAGTGAACAGCAGGGTAGTTTGTGATTCGAAATGAACAAATGAATCCTAGCATAGTGAGGCGGCTAAAGCAGTACACCAGCCCCTGGCTCTTTGCTATGTCTTTTGCTGGGGAAGCCCTGTTTCCGGTCGCTGAGGCCATCTGACAGCCCTAGACTCAATCACTTCGGCCGGTGATTACAGCACAACGAATGAGGAATTCCCATCTCACCGAGCTCCCCTTTCGTGCAAAGCAAGCCAAGTTTATCATGAGCTTCGGGACTGGCCAACGCATTGATCAAAACAAAATCCTGAAAATCCCGCACAAATGGCGGTGTTTCATCAAGATGTTTTGCTCGCGTTGGGACACCCAACCCGACTCATCCGGGTGCTACCCAGCTTGCATCGCAGTTGATTCACCCCTCCGCCCTGGGCAACAGCTAGGTGAGTAGATAAGCTGTCGTATTGGACCTCGGCTGGGTAGGATTAACCGCGTCGACGAGAAGCCACTGTAGACAGGCGCGCGTATCTTCTCGGCCGCCCTGCAGGAAGCTTGTCATAGGTTAACAAGAGTCGGTGAGATGAGCTCGTTTCATAGCCACATCTGCTCCTACCATACAAGGGCGTCATCACAGGCACGCCGGCCATTGATATATCTTTGCATTAGGCCCCATTGTTTGCATAGGTTGGAGGTGTTGGGCAGCTTCGCATATATTCGCGCACACGTCAGAACGTGGTAGCGGTGCCACGTTTCTCAATCACAAAGGAGCTGTGCGTAGGACTGAAACTGGCATAGTGAACTTTAGTACTGCTCTGGGAATTGCCATTTCTGATACTCTGCATACGGTTCACATAGCAGAATTGCATTTCTTAGCTGCATCGCCCTACGACAACTCATCAGGGCTTCCAGAGGAGTCATTCTCAACATATCTAGCCTAGGCCGGCGAAATAATGCAGAACTAAAGCACTTGGGCCATTAGGGGGCCGAGCTTTTATTTGTGATCAGCTTAGTCTTCTAGAACGATATCTACAACAGTAGAGCTTTGCCCGCGGGCATATGGCCCTTGACCTGCATACCCGTCCGAACATTACAGCCTCAAGGGCCGCATCAACTTATATACTCACAGGGTGGCGAAGCACCTCCCCGCCCTCGATCGGAGGTATGGTACCATGAAGGTGTCTATTGGTAACAAGAGGTAAGACGGCCTGCAGTCGTCCGAAGTCAGCAATAATCCCGTTGAATCTCGATTCCTTGGGTTGGCGCAGCATGCTGCCGAGTCGGGCACCACTCAAGCCGTCACGCTGAATAGGTTTTGCGGCTCATCCCGTCGTCCTATGCCCACACCAGGAAATATGCAGATAAATGCCAAGTTTCCCTCGTTTGCTTTTCCCTGTCCCATTATTTCTGTCGGTGTCAGCCCTATATTCCAACCAACGAACAAACAATTAGAGCCACGATCAAATACCAACATACCGAAGAAAATGGCATCGATACGGATATAAGTAACGTCCTTTCCAAATCCGTAAGACATCCAATCATTAATATAACGACAAGCAGCTTTGGAAACTTACACAATGAGTTAATGCCGGGATTTACGAAGAAGTTGAGAACATCTCGCGCCATGCGCATATGCTCCGCCGCCAGACCTTAGCACTGGTTACTAAGCCAAGGCGATATGTTCTAGTAGCATTCAGTTGGGAAAGGCCCCTAGAATCAAAAAAAATATGGGTTCCGTGAAGATAACGCAGCGCAGGCAAGATCGACAATGCTATTTTGAGGACCTACATCCAATAGATGAGTCTTCCTCTCAGGTTTTGTATATATAGCCTGGTTCAGCACTGTGTATCTTACCTAACATGCCTAGCGACTTTCATCATGCACCTGTCATGAGTCGCAGTGACTACGACCTATGACTATCACAACAGTTCAACCACGGCTCGCAGCTATTCTAATTAACAGCTTAGCTCGGAATGATAACCAAACACTACAGCGCCATGTGTATTTATTCGCTTTGCTTGCGATATTATAATATGGAATGTATGCGAGGTAAGACTATGTACATAAGGTTAGGTGCTCAAACGGCATGTGAGTGTCCAAGCGGGATTACAGCGCGGATATCGTGCCGTCACCACCTGAGAGACACTGCAATCTGAGCCTCGTGAAGTAAACCAAAGATCCTAGAGCTTAGGACTAGTAAGAGGGTTTTGAAGGGGGAAGCATGAAGTAAAGGAAATCATAACAAGCAATGGCATTTTCGATAACAATTAATGACAGTCCCATGTCATTATGTTGATCCTTCCCATCGTTAATCCTCCTAACCCGGTACATAGCCTGCTGCAGAAACAAAATAGCTGAGTGAGCGGCAAGAGAGGCTTCACTCAGTCTATCATCCTTCGAAGATTTTGATGTATTTTAAACTTCAGATGTTCCCGTCGTTAAATCATCCTGATTACGGCGCAACAAACTTGAAACCCGCGCTTGCGGACTCAGCCGCCGCATTATTGAGAAGCGAGCCATCGCCGCCAATAGTAACATACATTCCATTGCTAGCAGCCTTGATGAAATACACACCGGTTGCGGCTCCAACCTTCTGACGCACAGTGAAGCGCTCCCAGCTCGATGCAGTCGCACGTGCAGCTGAGAGAGCGAAGCTCCCGGATGAGTCGGCGGTCACAAACTGGCTGGTGCTCTGCAGCTGAAGTGTTCCCGTGTTAGGGACATAAGCGCTGTTAAAGACGGCTGCATCGCTTGAGGAGGTAGCAGACGCAACAAGGTTGATATTGGCGCTTGATGCGGCGACGAACTTGCCCGACGACGCCACTTGGAGTTTGAATTTACCGTAGGGGTTCTGTGGGAGCGCGCCGCAGATCGGTGAGCCACTTGGGTTTGGCCTCGTGCCGATGAAGAAGAGCTCATTCGTGAATGTGTTCCCAGAGCCTAATATGTTAACGCTTGATTAGGATGAAATCAGGCTAGTAATCATAAGATAGGAAAAACGTACCCCAGGTAGTCATATTAGCGCTCCAAGCCGCAGCTGTCTGCGGGTTCGCATTTGAATAAGCTGCAATGATAACATTTTTCCTGGGACACTCGGAGAATTAGTGATAGCCACAAATCATCGGGTTCAGGTAAAATAGACGAACCATTCGTCCCCTATTGTCGGATCGACAAGCTCGGGCATTGTGTAAGACCAAAGGTTGTTGACCCATTCAGTGTCGTAAAGAGCCTGTAATGTTACGTTAACCCGGCGCTAGTTACTCACAACCAGGATGATGAGTGCGAACTCACCTCATTCACAGGGGTAACAGGCAATATCTGAATCGCTGCAATCTCGACTTTTTGACTTCCCCAGAAAAGCCATGCGCCAGATTGCCAGTCTTCTACGTTACCCATTGTGATCATATTGCGAACCCCCGCTTCGGGATAGGGGTTGTCGCGGCCTGTTGCGCTTTGACTTGGGTACAGATGCCAGTAAACCTTCGCACCCTGTTGCTCGGTGGCGACCAGCAACTTGGCATAATTAACATAGTCTTGCGACAGTGCGACACTTGCCCAGAGTAGAGCACCATAATACCCGTTGATAGCCTCGCCGACGGACTCTTGATCCCGGCTGCCGGCGCCATTGGCTATCCCGGATGCCCAAGAATGTCCAGCATACCAATCTCGGCAACGTGTCACGGGGAAGTAAGGATCAGCCGGAGATGGGTTGATGATATCTCTGTGACCGACAGCGTATAAGTATCACTCTGAAGTTCCGCTAAAGAGTTGATACATACCTTGCAAACCAGTTGATAGTGGTCTTATGCTGATTCAACCAGTTCCCGTCAAATTTAGCGATGACGGCGGCAACATGGAGGAAGTACCCATAGTGAAAGTGGTGGTCATTATAAAAACCATTACCAAAGTCGATGTTCACGTTTGTTGCGCCAGCCTTGTTGACTATGCCGCCCCAGGCCGTTTCGTATGCTGGAATTGTAGAAGACGCGGACTGAAACCAGTACTCGAAAGATGTTTTGAGATAAGTGATTACAGGCGTGGCAAGATCAGAACGGCCCAAATTATCACTATCAAAGTGGGCGTTAGCCTATCCAATCTACATCAATGGCCACCAGCTCAGCAGTAATAATTGGATAACATACGCAATGAGTGCCAGCCGGGATGTGGCGGCAAGGGTTCCGCCCCAATAGTAGAAGTCACCAGGAACAGGGGCATTGGCAGGATCAAGTTGTCCGATCTCGTACTCGAGTCCTTGTATGACTGAGGACTTGCACGATGAATCAAGTGCTCTAGGTGGATTCCAAGAAATGGAGGATAATGTGTGCAGCATGCGCCATTGGTTGCCAATTATTGGATACATCCATCCCTATCAATAATTGGTTAGTAAAATCAGAGACGCAAAGCCAAGCAGAAAAGGGGCTACAGACTTTCACAGTGAGGTAATTGAGCGCTGTAGTTGCTGGATAATTCGGACTTTGGAGTGTTAGTCTGTGGTGTGGCCAAGTGAGCATAAGAAGCTGGCTGCCATCGCCAACGGTAGCCCAGTTGAATATAAGAGTTCCCGAAGTGTCAGTAAACGAGTAGTCAAGTCCAGCCGACGTGGGATAAACCTGATAGTGTTGATCTAAAAGCGTCTTGTGACTTTGGTCGTTCAGCTTCACAAGACGGAGGACACCGTTAAAGGAGCTCGAGGCGCGAATTGTGCCGGAAGTAGATAAAGTCGATGTTGCCGTTAGTGAAATAGATGACAGTGCATAGATAAGGTAAGTAGTGCCCGAAGTATCGGTAACCGTAAAGGTTGTCCCTGTAGCACTTGCTTCAAGCAATAGCTTTGTGAGCTCCTGAGTTCAGCAATTACGAGGGTTTAAGACATACCACTAGCACCTGTGCTGAGTGTCTGTCCATTGAAGGACTTAATGCCACCATTAACTGAAGTCAAGAGCGGAGTGGCTTGCTTATACTCGAAAGTCATATACGGTGACCCCGGGACAAGATATGCCGTCATTGTCGAGGTGCCTTGAAAATATTGTACTGTAACACTCTGCGTATCAAAAGCGGTTGCTTTATGGTTCGAGAAGCTACCTGAGTGCTCAGTAAAGGCCGCAAGCCAGTCTATCTGCGTTGGCTGCTTGATGGAAGTACCATCAAACTGCCGATCACTGCTGATACCAAACCGGACGCCCGTGTCATCCAATGATGATTCGTATGGAAACGGGCCGGCGGCGACGGCGTTTCCAGGAGTTGCAGCATACGAGGCCCACCATGTATTCGTTGGGAACTACATAATACTCAGTGTCAGTCCGTAGTTTGACATGAAAGAACGGTGGTTATAGTACAGGAGGTTTAAGCCCAGCGAAGAATGAGCTCACAGGCGGAGCCGCACAAGTAACCTGCCCACCAGCAACGCCTGCAGGCGAAGATATATCAATGGGTCCGAAGATGCCTCGCTTAACAAATTCACTGGTGTCTTCGTGACCACTCATTCCGGTACTGCCTGCCCTTGGAAGGGCGGCAGCCGTAGCGGGAACAGCCAGCAGCAAGCAACGAAGTAGCTTCAACATGACAGGCAGATTAGGCAGCTCAGGGGATGGGTTTCCTGGATTCAGCAGTGTAAGGGAGTGTGGTCACTGCAGCTCTTTAAGTATTATTACTCAGACTGAAGCTCATATTCGAGTTGCCAACGTCGATGGGCTTTGCCATCTGGGCTGTTTGTGCTATGCTAGTAACCCAACAAAATTGACCGACTGAATCTCCGGTTGCAACGTATAGACAGCTCTGGACTTGCAGCTTCATCCTCAACTGCCTTTTCAGTTCAGTTTGGAGCCATTGATATCTAGTCTCGGCGTTGCTCGACAACGGTTGGCTGCAAATGACTTGGAAAGACGCTATGTATGCAACAATAGCCCGAACGATCACATTGCCCACCATGACTTCGGCACAGATTATCATAGATTGGCTAACTAAGACGATGGGGTCCGAGGAGTGTCATCGATGGCCACGATGGTGGAGAACCGTTTCTAAATTTCTAGCTTCGAATGATAACTACACCGTTCCTTCGCGTGGACCCGTATATAGTCGGATGGGTCTGCTGGTACCATGCGCTAACTATGTACAGATGAAATACCACTTACCTTGCCCTGTCTGTGTATCCCTGTTCATTCGATGCCCAGGTTCTCCATCGTGAAACGCAACTAAGAAGCACATTCTGATTGCGCCGGCCCTTGATAATACCCCCAATGAGCAAATTTTCAAGTCTCATGGTGACCCCAGGTCACCTACTGAAGCCGGGCAAAAAAGACGAGATTAATTTTACGTATATAAATTTTAGTTAAATAAGGCGACGAGAACGTAATAATGTGTCGTAAGGTCTTGGTCTCTCAACTTGTGACTGGTTGCGACCAATAAATGATAGGTTCTGAAGTGGTTCAGAGCTGGCAGCGGCGTTTGTAATGGATGGATACTAGATTCTAGCTATCACTTAGTTCGATGGTAAGACGTTGCCATTGGCCCTGTGAATCCGGGGTTTCTCTGCAATGCCAATCCGGGGACGGCCCGATAGAATTGCTTACTTCGGTGGTCAGGACAGGGGTAAGCTATCTGACTTAGTTCACTTGGCAGTCACCACTAGATTAGACCATAGGTGTATTTCCCAAACTTGGCATCTTGTCCATGGAGAGAAATGCCGGATGTGAGAGCACGTGGGGTTCGCATGTAAATTCAAGCACCTGACAAATTTACTGAACTTAATTATCGGCCAAACTATCGAGAAGGGTTGCCAGGTGGTTTATCACCTTGGATGCTTCACAAGCACATTGAAACCGCCCAGCCAGATCATTATAGGCTCGGCGATTTCTTCGCAAATGTCGACGATCCCCTGACTAAGCGCAGTTGTTGTGGGGGAGAAGCATTAGAATGAAGGCTGGAATAGCAGGTCTAGGGTATAGAGAAATTCGATACACCACATCATATTACTACGCTCCTCTATAAAGCCGTCATAAGACATAGAGGGAATTTTATGAGTAATGATTTGCTTTCCCTTCTAGCAAATTAGTTGCTAATCACAAGTACAAAAAGCGCAGCGTCTCTGCACCACAGAGGAGATATGCTAATACGATATGCATCACTTAGATTTTGAGCCAAATAGAGAAATGATACGCTCAAAATACTGAGCAATTACTTGATCAGTAGGTCATAAATGAATAGAATGTAGTTGGATGAGTAGTAGAAAGAGCGTGCGTGTGAAGCTTGCTAACTAATAAAACAACGCGTTGAAATAGTGGCTCTATAGCCAATCTGGATACCCACTTAATTTCTCCAATCACACTACCACATTTCACTAGCTTTTTGTTTTCCGTTTTTTTTCTTTTCAGAACTCCTTTAGTACCTGTCACTAGTCTATCTTCGCTTCTCTTACTATCTGCGATTTTATAGTATTATGTTCGAAGTAGCAGCTATGAAATATTTGTCTCTGACCTTGCTTCTGGCTTCCTCTGCTGCCGCTACTCGTTCTATAAAACATGGCCTAGTGTTCATACCCAATAATTACCAACTGGCCACAAGATAATCGATTTGGAGATGATCAGATAATCCGTAAAACTCGAGCTTCAGTTATTGTGTTCTCCGCCTTATAACTGGCGGCACTGGTATCAAACTATTATGAGTTACAACGAGCAAGAGAGTCGGTATGATTGGGGTGGCAGCTAGATTCAGCCCCTAACGCGGCACGCAGTTTGGATAGCTGACATCGTCCCTTCATTGATTCATCATGCTTCAATGAAAGCAGTGAAAACCGGACTCCCTGCCACCTCTAGTTCTCCTGCCGGGCTGGCGTTGTTAGAACAGCTTATGGGCAACTGTACTAATCTCATGCTCGAGAGCGGTGCAGGAAACATGTTACGAAGCGTACACTAGTGTCCAACACTATGTAAGCTCTCGTGGTATCGGGGTTATAGATACTTGAAGTATAACCCAGGATACTCTTATGTTTATGTTCAGAGTATACGTCAAAAGATAGTATTGCGGGCAATAAGGACAATAGTATCTTAGATTGACTGCTTCGTAAAAAATGTTCTTTTATAGTTATTTCTAAGAACTAACTATAGACATAAGTTAAATAGTAATAAGTAAATAACTAGTTATATAAAAAAACTCTTTCTTTTATATATTTATTCCTTTATTTTTAGTAATTATTAATAATCTTTTTTAATTACTGTCTTTTTGCTAATTATTACTAATTATTGCTAATTAGATTACTAAAGATTTATGTTATTTAGTTATAATTAATATATTCCTTTTAATTACTATAGATCTTTTTCTTTTTACTGCATATCGTTGTATTTGTACTTTCGGTAATAACTTATTTTTTTCTCCGGGCCTGCCAGCGGGCTTTTTTTTTATTAGTTCGTAATATTATCCCTCTCCTCTTAGTTTTATTGTCTTAATAAAATAAATAAGTTAATGTTTTTTTTTATATATTTTATGTATTTTTTTTGCTAACTCTTTTTTTTTTTATTATGTTAGGTCGCGTTATTAAGTTTTGTAGTAAACTTGCTTTTTTTACCGTTTGTCGACTCGATTTTGCAAATTTTTTTAAAAATTTTGGTTTTAAAGTTATATTTTATTTTCGTTATTTCGATAAAGGTTAGAAATATGTTATAATAAAAAGTGTTAAGCGTTACGAGAAGTATATTTATATAAGTGGTTTTTGTAATAAGAACAATGTTTCGTTATTTTTTTTTTAGCGTATTTAAGCAGAGTTTTAACGTTTGGCTCGTAAAAAAGTTTTAGCAAAAAAGCGTTTTATTAAATTATAACGTTGTTATTATAAAAAGTTAAAGCGATAAAAAAATAAAGTAAACGAAGCAATTTCGCGGTTTATTTATTTTTATAAACTAAAGTTTATAGCTTAGTTTTAAAAAGTTAAACTAGTTTAACGAAGCTTTTGTTTTTTAAACGAGTTAAACGAATAAAAACGTTTAAAGTCGAAAGCGGTAATTTTTGCTTATGCTGCTAATGCGGTTAATATAATTAATTAAAGTATTATAAAGGTTTTTTTTTTTTTTTAAACGGTCGATTTTTTAGCTTTAGCCGAGGTTAGTTAAAGTATTGTTAGTAGAAATTTTTAACAAAATTTTTTATATTTATAAAGTATTTTTTTAGTTTTTATATAGTTTTAGCGTACGTATAGCTTTTTATTTAATAAAATATTTGAACTTTTTTTTATTTTGTCGTAAATTTAAGATCTTTTTTATTTTGTAAATGTTTTTGTTTTCGTTTATTTTTAGTTAAATTTTAAACGCGGCGTTTAAATATACTTTAGTTAATAATAATATATAAAAAATTAATCGGATAATTATAGTATTTAATAACTTTAATTTATATATTATTAATAATATAACTTTTTTAATTTTAAAAAGTTTAATGTTTTTAAAATCGAGTTTTTCGTTATTTTATTTTGTTTAAATGTTATGTTTTAAAAAATAGATTTTATTTTTTTTTTTTTTAAAATTAGCTTTAATAATTTATTTTTATTGTAGTATTTTTTTATTTTTCGTTAAACGAATGTAAGTTTTTTTTGTAGTTATTTTTGTAGTTTTAGCAATTTTTTTGCTTAAATTTTAACTGCCGGTGCAATAATATTATTAATATAATATTATTATATATTTATATCGTATTTATAATTTGTTTTAAATAGTAATATTTTTATTGTTTTATTTATTAAATTATTATACGTTAATTTTGCGTTTAATAATAATTTTATTTAATTGTTTTAATTTTAATTAATATAATAACGTAAATATTATTTTAATATTTAATTTAATTTTTTTATTTAATTATTTATTTATAAATAGTATATTGTAAATATTTTATGTTTAATTTTTAAAGTTTTAGTAAATAATTGCTAAAATTTAAATGCTATTGTTTTGTTTTTGTTAATAATAATTATTTTTAAATAACTATATTTATTAAAAATATATTTTATTATTGCATAAGCTAAATTTTTTGCTAAACTTGTTTTTTTATATAATATAAAATAAGCGTATTTTATAAGTTTATTTATTATAATTATAATAAAGTCGAACTTTATTTTTATTATAAATTTTTTTAACTTTAATAATTTAACTATATAGTTAAATATTATTGTTTTTTATATTTAGTTTAATATTAATATTAGTATTAAATTTTTATATAGTTTATGTTTTGTTATTTTAAACTTTTTATATAAATTATATTTTGCGATAATTTTTTTTACTATTATCGATGTTTTTAAAAAATCGTAATTTTTTCGTAATTTGTTAAGCGTTTTAAATATTTTTTAGTGTTTTAAAAATAAATATTTATATATTTTTTTAACTAATTTATATTAATATATTTTTAATATATATAGTTTATTATTATAGTATTAACTAATTAGTTTGTTTAATTTTTGTAGTGTTTTTTAAATTTTTTTGTTTTATTTTTCGTATTTTATTTATATAAAATTTATAAATAGGCTTTTATTTATATTTTTATATAGTAATATTTAGTTTTTTAGTAATATTTTTTGTTTATAATTATTTTTTCGGCTAAAAATGTTTATTTTATCGTTTTTTTTACTTTTAACGTAAATAATTTTAAAATTAAATTATAATAAAAATTTTGTTTATTATATTTGTCGTTTATTTAATATTTTAGTAGTTATAAACGTTATAAAGTTTTTATAATTTAAATAAATTTTTATTAATGCTATAATGTTATTTAAATAATGTTTTTATTGTTTAAATGTTTCGATTATTGTTATAAGTTTTTTATTGTAAATTTAGTAATTTAGTTTAGGTTTTAAAAATTTTTTCGAAAAAAATACTATTAAGTATAGTTTATTGTTTTTGTTTTGTTAAATTAATTATTTTTTTATAGCGTAATTATTTACGTCGATTTTTATTTTATATTTTTTGTTTAAATTAAGTAGTTTAAATATTAAATCGTTTAAAATTGCGTTTTTAAATGCGTTAAACGTTTTTTGTTTTTTTTCCGTTTATTAAAAAAGTTTGTTTTTTTTTAGTAAAGTTTGTAAAAAGCGCCGCGATTTTTTTAAAATTTTTAATAAATATATATACGTAGTTTATAAATTTTATAAACGATTGTATATTTTTAATATTTTTTAATACAAGTTAGTTTTTTACTGCTTTTAGTTTAAATTATTAGATTTATATTTTTTTTAAAAATATTATATATTTTAGGAAATTTATTTATTATTTATAAAATTTATTTTTTTTTAAATATATTTATAATTTTATTTTTTATAACGTTTAAAGCATTTATTGTATATATTTTTTATGTTTTTCGAATATTTTTAAATAAATTAAAATATTGTTTAAACATATTATTACGAATTTATTAACAAATTTGCGTAGTATATTTATAATTATTAACTAAAACGTTATTAATGCGTTGGTAAAGTTAAAATTTATTACTAAAAATTTATATAATTTATATTTTGTAATAAATGCTGTTTTTTATTTATTATTTTTTTTAATTTTAATATAGTAGTAGGCTTTTAAAATATCGAGTGTTGTAAATTATTGTGCTTTTTTTAAACGGTTTTTTAAATCGTTTATTTATAGTATAGGTTTGTTATTTTTAATAGTAATAAAGTTAAAATGTTGCTAATTTTTGCAATTTTTTTATTTTCGTTTGCTATTTTTTTTTTAGCTTTTTTAATATTTATAGTATCGGTACTATTGCCGATAATTTAAAATGTCGTATAAACTTTTTTTTTAAGTTTTTGTTAAAATATTTTCGTAATTTATTAAATTGTTTTTTGTTCGATTTATATAGTTTAAAAGTTTTAAAGTGCGTTTTTTTTTTAAATTAATCGTATGATTATATTTATTATATTTTAGTAGCTTTATTTTTTTGTTATATTTTTTTGCAAACCGGCTTTTAAATTTAGTGTATTTTTTTAGTATTTTAATCGTAAATTTTTTATTAACTTATTATTGTATTTTATTTTATATTTTATTTAATTGTTTAAGTTTATATATAGTTTATATTTAAAATTTTGTAAAAATTAAGTTTTTTTTTAATTTAATTATTTTAAGCAGATTTTATTAAAAACGGCTAGTTTTTTAGTTTATTTTAAAATTACTTTTTTGTAATTAAGTTAATTTTAATATTATATTATATAATATTTTTGCAATATTAAATTTAAAGCGTTTTAAATAATTTTAAATAATTATTAAAAGTTTTATAGTTTTTCGTGTAATTTTTCTATTGTTATAATTTATAGTTTTTTTATTAAAAGTTATAAATGTATAAGGTTTTTTTTTTTAATTTATATTAAGTTTAATTCGTTAACTAAATTCGGGAAAATAAAACTTTTATAAACGTTTATATCGAATAAAGCTTTTAGTTTTTTTTTATTATAAATTACGTTTATTAATATTTATATTTTTTTAAACTGCGTTTTTATTTTATATAAAAATTTAAAAATACCGTAAACTAGTTGTTAGTTTTGTTTTATAGCTATTTTTCGTTGTTTTTTGTTTGCTAATAAATTTGTCGTTGGTTTTGTTTTTTCGTAAATTTTACCGTTTTATTATTTTTTTGACGATTTTAGATAAAAGTTAATTTTCGTCGATTTTTTTTTTAATTTGTTTTTTTATGTTTTTATATTAAAAAATTTTATAAAATATATAAATTTTGCACTAAATATATTAGCATCGTTTTTAAGTCGTAAATTTTTTTTTGTAATTTTTAAAATATTGTAGATTTTATTTAAATATAGCGTATTTATAAATTGTTTAATATATTATTATTAGTTTTTTAATTTTTTTTTTTTATAAAAATATTATATTTTTGTTTTAACTATACGAGCTAAAAATTAAAGATTTTCGATTTTTTTTATTATATGTTTTTTATATTTATATATTATATAATTTGTTTATAATATTTCGTAATATTTTTTATAGCGTAATCGTAATTATTTATCGTTGTTTTTAAATATAGTATTATTATATAAACGATTAATTAAAATAAAAATATTAAATTTTTTCGTTTTTAAAACATTTATATTTGCTTTAATTATTATATTTTAGTATTTTTTATAATATTGTAAAAATTATTGCTTTGATTTAGTGTCGAGTTTTTATTTTATTTTTTTTTTAGTTAAAGTCGTTATTTTTTGTTTTAAATAAAATTTGTTTTTTTGCGTATACAGTGCGATTTTTTTTTAAGCTATCGTTATATATATTGTTCGGTTTAGCTATTTATTTTTTGTTTAATAATTGCAAATTTTATAAAAATATTTAAGGTTATCGTTTAAACAATTTTTTTTTAAGCTAATTTTTTTTATATATTATTTTATTTTTAATATTTTAATATATATATCGGTTTATTTTAGTTTATTATATATTTAATGTTAATATTATTTTATCGATTAAAAAGTATATATAGTTTTAAAAATATTTTTTATTATTTTTTAATTCGTAAAGTCCGTTATTTTAATTTTTTTCGGCTAGGTTAAGGCTTTTTTGTTTTTTGTTTTTTTAGTCGGGTTTTAGCTATTTATTTCGGGTTTGCGCATTTTTTTGTTTATTTAACGCGATAGTTATTTAGTATTGTAATTTTTATTAAATTTGTTTTATAATTATTTTTATAGCTTTAGGTTTTTGTTTTAAAATTTGTATTATTTTAGTTAAACTGCGTTTTAAGCGTATTATTTTATTAAGTTGTATTTTTTTTTTTAAACTATCGGTAGACTATTTTTTGTCGTAAACAGTTTATTTATAAATTTTTTTTGCTGTTTATTTTAAGTATAGTTATGTAATTAGTTGGTTTATTAATGCACGTATTTTTTTTTATGCTGTTAGGTTTTTGGTTAATGTTTTGCTGTTTTGTTTTATATTTGAGATTTTATCGTCGTAGTGGGCTTATATTATATTGATTTGTCGGGTGTTTTTTTTGGCTTTAGATATTTTGGCTTTTGGTATTTGCGGGTTTTTGCGTGGCTTTTTTTCGTAATTTTTGGCGTAATGTTTTAGTTTATTATAATTGTAGTATTTAAAATTTTTGGGTTTTTTTTTTTGATTTTTTCGTTTTTGCTGTATTGCGCTAAGTTTTATTGGTTTTGCGTGTGTATTATATGCTATGGACTATTGACGTTTTTTTTTTTGGTTAAGCTTGTTGTTGTTGTTATTTTTTTTATTAGAAAGTTCCCGTCGTTTTTTATACAGTTTTATATTAGTTTTAATTATGTTGTTAACGTATTTGCTAAAATTATCGGGTTATGGTAGTTTGCTGATTTTATTTTTGACTATGTTTTTTAATTTTTTATAGAATATTTTTATTTTAGCTTGGTCGTTTAGGTTAAGGATGGCTGCGATTTTTTGGAATTTTATTGTATATATTGATACCGATTTTGTTTATTTTAGTTTTCGTAAATCGTTTTGGGCTTGTCGTTTTTTTTCGGGATTAATAAATAAATGTTTAAGCTCGTTTTTAAACGACTTATAACTTTAGAAGATTTTTTGGGTATTTTCCGGATAGTTTTTTATCGGTAAAGTTATTATTTTAAATAAGTGCGGTTCGAACTATAATAGTATTTGTTTTTTAAGCAATTTAGCTGTTGTATAAATTTTTCCGATTTTGTTATTTTTTTAGAATAAGTTTTTATAAAAATATAAGTACGTTTTAGTTTATGTTAAAAATTTTTTTAATTTTTTTAACGTGCTATCGAATTTTACTAAGTTTAGAAGTTTAAAGTTTTTTGCAGGTTTTTTTTTTATTTTTATAATTGTTAATTAATCGTTTATTTTATCGACTTTTTTTTTAAAAAGCTAGTTTTGTTTTTTTATATTTAAAATGTTGTTTTATAGTTTTTGATTTTACGTTATAAGTTTGTCGGCTTTTTTTTCGAGCTTGTCGGTTTGATTTGTAGTTTTGTTAAAAATGTTAGTTTGTTTGTTTGACTTTTGTTTTAATTTTTAGATTTGGTTATATATTGTTATAATTTTTGCGCGAAATGTAGCGATAACGTTTTAAGAACTAGATAATGTAGTTAGCGTTATGGTTTAAATATTGTTTTAGTTAACCGTTTTAACGTAGAATAAAACTATTTAAAGTGTTATAAAGCGTATATTAATGTTTAATATTATGTAAGCTTTCGTAGTATCGGGGTTATAGATATTTAAAGTATAATTTAGGATATTTTTATGTTTATATTTAGAGTATACGTTAAAAGATAGTATTGCGGGCAATAAAAATAATAGTATTTTAAATTAACTGTTTCGTAAAGAATGTTTTTCTATAGTTATTTTTAAAAATTAACTATAGATATAAGTTAAATAGTGATGAGTAAATAACTAGTTATATAGGAAAACTTTTTTTTTTATATATTTATTCCCTTATCTTTAATGATCACTGATGATCTTTTTTGATTATTGTTTTTTTGCTGATTACTACTGATCACTGCTGACTAGATTACTAGAAATCTGTGTTGTTTAGTTATGATCAGTGTACTCCTTTTGATCACTACAGATCTTCTTCTTTTTACTGCATATCGTTGTATCCGTGCTTTCGGTGATGACTTGTTCTTTTCTCCGGGCCTGCCAGCGGGCCTTCTTCTTGTTGGTTCGTAACAAAACAGGTGCCTGTAATTATTAGTTCTTGTCAGTCCATTGGTACAATAACTTCGGGTGACTTCAATCTCACATTAACGAAATTATCTCCATGTACGCAGAATTTCTTTCCTTGAGTTGCACAAGGAATTTTTTAGTTGAACAAGCAGCTACTATGTTTAGTAATTGGTCTTTATACTGGCAAAGCTATTGCAGATTCCCAAGTGCCAAAATCTGGGTCACCGAGTTCGCAATGCTAACCAGGGTCTGGATGCAACTTAGGAGCACTAGAACCACACCATTAGATATTTCGATGGCTTGATACTCACGCTTTGACGATTTTCAGATACGTAACTCTACATTCATTCTGATCCATTTAGGACTGTTAAGGGCTTGAGGGTCTCTTGATTGAACTACTCCCTTCTCCTTGGAGTTCTGGAGGCATCGGGGGGCTTATAATGCTTTTCTAGAAGGGATTATCTACTGGCTACCGAATTTTATTAGCCTGAGTAAGCAACGTTGGTGCTAATGCAATATTCCTCAATAATGCCGGTCAACTGACTGATATTTGGTCCTGGTATCTTGGTGGAGGCGCAACTGGCGTGAATCTTATACTGGATAGATATGATTTTATCAGGTTTTTTTTTTTTTTTTTTTTTTTTTTTTTTTTTTTTTTTCTTTTCAAATACTATTTAGAGTGTATATATTGAGCGTTTGGATACAGATTAGGGTTATGGGCTTCCCGTTGAGGACTAAAAGCCTACGAATCAATATTTTGAGTCCTTAATTAGTCTTCTACCTAGCGGCAATGGATCTGCTATTTACATTGTACCAAATCCCCTGACATATTTCTATCTATACAACTGGTGGATTTCCCATCGAGATGACGACGCCCCAGGAAATGAAAGTTCGGAGTCTTCTCGCATGACGGCCTTGTGCGTGGTGAAAGCTACACAGTGTATACGCTCTAAGATATACTTTGATTATATAAGTGAAGGTAGCGTACTTGATTACCTGCCGACTCTATTGGCGCGGAAAGAAGACTGGATCGTGGACTGGGCTCCGCTTCTTCTTTCTATAGTAACCCCTTTTGCCGGTGGGATGGATCCGAATTACCAGAAACAGCGGAGCCCCATACCGGATACTTTCCGTAGCAATAGAAATCAGCCGCGAGATAAGCGCTGGGTCAGTGTAATCCGGTGCTTGAATAGAGAGAGGGTGTTGAGCTGTCGGACTCCCGGTAAAATTTGTGGACTTTCACCGAATCCATGCCGGTGGCAGGATAGTGACGACCCGGGTTGCCTTAAAATACAGAATAATTTAAATTGTAATATTAGTCTTTCTTTCGAATGATTTAAAAATGAGATTGCATCCTCTCCTCTAATTGCCTTTTTGCCCACCGTTAGCCGTTTAGTACGAGTTTTGACTAAATCGATAGGCCCATCACTACGAAAATCTCTAAGCCATCCTCGATGCCGTCACGCGCTACGGTCGCGTCTGGCGCATGGCTGCTCCTCGGTGCGCTTCTGGGCGGCGCTGGTGTGGCCAGGGCTGACAACCCTATCGTGCAAACCATCTTCACGGCAGACCCAGCACCGGTCGTAATAAACGACCGTCTTTATGTCTTTACCGATCATGACCAGGATGGGGCCACTACCTATGATTTGCGCGATTGGCATGTCTACTCGACTACCGACATGGCCAACTGGCAGGATCATGGCTCGCCGTTGAGCCTGCAAAACTTCAGCTGGGCTAACGCCAATGCTTGGGCTGGCCAGGTCGTCCCTCGCAACAATAAATTCTATTACTACGTCCCAGTTCGCCACACCACCGGCTCTATGGCCATCGGCGTGGCTGTGAGTGACAACATCATCGGACCGTACAAGGATGCGCTCGGAAAGCCGCTGGTCGAAAACAACATGATCGATCCGACCGTCTGGATCGACACTGACGGACAGGCCTATCTGTACTGGGGCAACCCGGGCCTATCGTACGTCAAGCTGAACCAGGACATGATCTCCTATAGCGGAAGCATCAACAACGTCGGTCTAACGACTCAGGGCTTCGGTACTCGCAGCGGCAACGCGCAGAGGCCGACTACCTTCGAGGAGGGCCCGTGGCTCTATAAACGCGGCTCACTCTATTATATGATCTACGCCGCGGACTGCTGCTCCGAGGATATTCGGTACTCAACGGGCCCAAGCGCCACTGGTCCATGGACCTATAAGGGCGTCATCATGCCGACCGGTGGCAAGAGTTTCACCAACCATCCGGGCATAGTCGACTATAAGAATAACTCGTATTTCTTCTACCACACCGGCGCTCTGCCGGGCGGCAGCGGCTATCAGCGATCGGTAGCCGTCGAGCGCTTCGTCTACAACTCCGACGGCACGATCCCCACCATCCCGATGACCACCAGCGGGCCGCCACAGATAGGCACCTTGGATCCCTACGTGCGCCAGGAGGCCGAGACGGCGGCGTGGTCCCAGGGCGTGAAGACCGAGACGTGCAGCGAGGGCGGCATGACTGTTTCATACATCGACAACGGCGACTATATCAAAATCAACGGCGTGGCATTCGGCAATGGTGCCAGTTCCTTCAGCGCACGCGTGTCGTCGGCTGCGAGTGGCGGCAAGATCGAGGTGCGCCTCGACAGCCAGACCGGTACGCTCGTCGGCACCTGTACCGTATCAGGCACCGGCAGTTGGACGACATGGGCCACAGTGACGTGTCCTATCAGTGGCGCCACGGGAACCCATAACCTGTACCTCCGCTTCACCGGTGGCTCCGGCAGCTTGTTCAATTTCAACTGGTGGCAGTTCACTGCGTCATAGCCCACGACAACGGGCGGCAAATCGCCATAGGTGTAAGCAGGGATCCAAGTATATACTGTTTCTAGAAGCGGAGTGAAGTTTCAAATTTGAATATATATTCCTCATCGACTCGCGCATTTTGACTTTAATTCAATGACACTGTGATAATCACAAGCGAAGAGCCAACGCACGCCGAATAGGTGTATGTGATTCGGTACTTGACTATACAAGAAGATCAGCTTTGAGCTGTGTAATACATTGATCCCAACGTTATTACACTACTCCTGGCAGCCTGCATTCCCCAATCCTGACACGCGGATTCTAAGGGGTAAGTTGAATTAATCTGACGTAGCTCAATTTGATTTTGTCTTACACGACACGCCCTTTGTTGAACTAATCTAGCCTTTAAATTGAACCCAACGGGGTTGAGTTGTTCAGGGGGCAATCGGAAACTAATGCTATCCGTAGAAATTCGCCCGATGCTCTAAAGTCCGTTGTGGTTTTTGCCTGCCATTCTGTCAACAAGTGACCATGAATCTTATCTGCTTCCTCCACATCACGGAATACAATGGACACCCTCGGTTGCAAGCAAATCAACAAAATCAATAGTTATAAACTGTATAAGAGAAGTAGAGAAAGATTTGCACGGCTGTCTGCATGTTAATGCCTCTATCATTTGTTCCAGTTTGAGTTCACATGAGTTCAATAAGATTGTGGCGACATCTGTGCCTTGATGGACTCGTGCTATGTTTAACTACAGCGGCTAAGCCCGGGACAAATCAGTCAATATACCTAGTCACAGCCAGCGACCCTATGATTTCGTAACCTTATACGCAGCCATGTCATGCTGTGCTAAATTAGCACTTACGGATGTCCCGGTACCCGTATTCCCACTAAACAGTTCAGTCCACTTGAACGTCCCACTTCCAAGCCCGGGTACATCTGAGAAGTTGACGGAGACAGTCTCAGCTCCATCCGGAGCCACCAGACCGATTACCACTCCGTCTGAGAGAGGACCGGCCCAGTAACGATAGAGCTGCCCGGAAACCGGACCAGACTTTCCCTTGGGAACGAACGTAGTCGCGGCCTTGCCGAGAGAATCTTGGTTCACGGCCAGCAGACCCTAAGACAGGGTTAGATTGTGATCAGCCTACGGCGTCCGTCACCTAAAAAAGGGACACAGGGAGACCCGATGGGGTCGCCTCGATGGGGTCGCCTCGATGGGGTCGCCTCGATGGGGTCGCCTCTTCTGCTGGTACTTACCTTGTTTTTGATCAGGTTTACGCGCGTGGTAGACAACTTTGTCATGTCTGTACCCATGAGAATGGGCGATTTAGTGATGGCCCAGATGCCAAAATGGGTTCGCTCCTCAGCGTCGGTGAGCTTGCCATTTCCAATAATCTATTCAGTTCACAAGAAGGTTAGACCGTCGCCGCTTTTCCATGCGGTCTATATGACCAGGCATGACTGTGGCACGTACCATCATGTCCAAATCATTGAACCCTCCCGGTTGCGCATACGAAGCAATCGGGCCTGCAGCACTGGCAATCCTGACGACATCCGCCCAGCCGCCCCAGTTATCGACGCTCATGCGCCAGCTGTGTCCAACACTCGCTCCCCATGTCCAGACGTTGTCACGTCCCCAGTTGCACAGAGAGAACAGAATCGGATAGCCAGAGTTGAGTATGTAGTTTTGCATCTTAGTGTACCACGTCTGCGAGCTGCCTGCAGGGTTGCTGCAGGTCTGTTGCACGCCTGAGTTGCAGGGGGTGTAGCAATTGTCATACTTCCAGTAATCAACGCCCCAGCTTGCAAGTAGGGCCGCGTCTTTCTGCTCGTAGCCTTGGCTGCCGGGGTAGCCACCACATGTCATAGTCCCGGCGTCTCCATATAGGCCAAACTTCAGTCCCATGCCGTGGATCTGGTCGGCGACGGCTTTGATGCCGTTGGGGAATTTGGAACTGTCGGGCACCAGGTACCCAGAACTGTTCCGGCTTTTTTGACTCCAGCAGTCGTCAATGTTCACATAAGTATAGCCCGCGTCCTTAAGCCCGAGGCTCACAAAAGCCTTTGCCGTGTTCAAGGCTACGGTCGCGGTGGCGGCGTTGCAACCTCCTTGGTTCTGACCGGAACAGTCAGCTTAATTCTTTTGCTAGAATAAACTGAGGCTAGAGAGACCCCTTGGTAAAATACGGACCCAGCTGTTCCACCCTAAGGCTGGCGTTTTCCCAACACCATTATTGACGCGGGGGTGCGGTGTCGCCTTGGTAAGGCTGGCCGCGGCAAAAATCACGAACAAATTATGCATTGCTGAGTCGTGTGGCCGAGAAGAAAACTATAACAAGTGCTTAGGATGGCATAAGAGGTGTTGTACAAGATCACGGTTGCGGCCAGATAGTTATACTAGTCCACAGCGGTGCTAGCCTGATAAGCGAGAGCGAAGTTCCAATGTGGTGGTTCTAATCTTGAAAATACTAGATCAAGTCGTAGTGACGCTGCCCACTGGCGCACGAATCATCCGTAAGTGATGACCTGGGTCGCATACGGACAAATTTATATTTTGTCACGGGAGGACCGGAGGACTCTCCTATACAAATCTCATGCCAATATAAGTCTTTAGCGCTCGGCTAACAATTATCTTCTTAGTGGCTTGTAAGAAAACTGAGTTTGGCATACAAATTAGGTGCAACTTTTGGTGGCGGACTAGGCGATCATAATGATTACTAAGCTACCTTCGGCCTAGTACGGCAGCGAAGAAGTGGCCAGATTGGATCACGAGATGTAATGAGTGTCACCCTGTGGAATCATCCATCTCGGAGGCTCTCTTCCAGCCAGTAATTATGATGTATTGGTTCCTAGAAATGCATTTTGCCTAGTACCGTCGACAACTGGTAGATGCGAGCCAATCACGGATCCAGTGCTTCCGGTTCCGAACGGATCGCGGATGCTTGATAGACAATTGGTAAATAAATATTACATAATGTTCGAAAACTGTCCGTAACCTAACCTATATGGTTTATGTTTCGAATAGTCAACAATGGGAAGGACAACTACTGCTTTACAGAGCAGAAGGGAACGCCACTCTTCCAAACGACTTCGGACAGCTAAATTCAATAGTAACAATCCACGACCATTGTGCACCGAATGATAAGCAAAAAACTTCTCGTATCAAATTAGATAGGTAAACCAAGTCTTTATTTATTATGCGAGTCTCCCGTCTTGCATCGGTGCGACGTTGATAACCTGGTTCTGAATTCGTTTCAAGTTGTCTCGTCCTACACCATCTATGATCTCTTGTGCATAAATTTGATTCTTTGATTGATTAATTGATTAACTCATTGTGTTTAACGTCATGAGCGTGTTTTGCGTAGCAGTCGCTTAAGCCTCCCAGGGGGCATGAGGCGTGGTCAAGTCAAGCCTTTAAGGCTAGCTTCATTATGTATATGACCCGCTGCCACTCCTTCCAGGACGTCGTGCCTCGCTTTCTATTATCCGGGTACCCGGTATCCTTTTCGTACTGCATAGTACCGTACTGTGCTTAATTTTGCTTACTTGTGAATAATGCGGAGTGATAGTTGTACTATATGAAATTAATCTTATTGTAGGTGCATTAACTCTGGGACAGTAACCGTATCGTTGAGTATATAACGCTCTGCCGCTTTAAGCTCTTAGGTACTTAAGGCAATGGATCTAAAAAACTTGCAGCATAAAACCCTGTAGCTTGGATTGTTGTGGGTATTACAAGAGGGCAGGAGTTTTTTCAACGCACGACTAAACTCAACCTGAAATCATTCAGGATATGGAGCTTTTCCTGGCGAAGACATCAAATCTACTGAACATCCATTCACGACAATAAATAACTGGTAAAAAACTTACAACTTCTTGATAATGGTGGTTGGTAAATACTTTTATTAATACGTAAGCTTTTCAGTGCTATCCGTACGATGGCTTCATTATATAATCTCTACACTAGAAGCCTCCAGGCTGATATTGTCCTGGACTGCGCCGATGCAAAGGTTGGGAGGGAAAATAACTATCATCCATAATGAAGCATGAGCCCCGACTGAGTTCAGAACGAGTGTCAACGTGAAATATATCTACGGTTACTGACTTATACCGCTGTGGATACTCAAAATGTAAAAACCATATCAGCTTAACTACTACTAAATCTCAATTGCACCAACATCACTATGCACTAGAGCAGTACAACTTCGTCAAGAAAGCAAGGCATCAGCTCAATGCACAATCTTTTCAATTCCAAGTAATCCCTTCTGCATTCCTATCCTCTCCAGCCGGTCAAGTATGTTGACACGAAGCGCATCAAAATGGCAGCCCGTCCAAGTTTTCACTTCATTCAAGTGAACTGCTGGAAAAATGCCCAGGTATTTCCAGGTGCAAATGGCGTAGATGAACCAGTATCCACCTGAGACGGGTTATGATCGCCGTTATGAATGACCCAAGTCACCGGATACCCTGCCTTACAGCCCTGGTACACAGTCTTCACTGACCTACCCCCATTAGGCTGGGGCTCAGGGCTGACCGGCGTGCAACCATTGTTTTTGACAAACCTGTCGCGTAGCTGCCGGCCATTAGAGACATTCAGCACCGAGTCCGATGTGCCGTGTTGGCCGTAATACGCCACAGGGTCAGTCCCTTTCGAGCAGCCGCTTAACTGGGCGCCCGAGATGACGGCCACAGCACGGATCATGCTAGCACGATCGCACGCCAACGCATATGACATCGCACCGCCGTAGCTAAAACCGGTCGAAAAGCGCAAGGTGGTATCGACGCAAAGGTTCGCCTCAACGGTTTGGAGCATCTGGTCGAAGAACATAAGGTCCTCGCCACCTTGGTTAGCCCAGCCGGCATTGAGACCATCGGGGACAACAAAAATTGCGCTGCTGTTCGAGATGGCTTCAAGGCCGTAGTAAGGGAGCTCTCCGCCGTGGTTAATATCCTCGCCATTGACGAGCTTTTGAGCACTACCACCGCGCTCGTGCCAAGTGAAGATAAGACGGTAGGGATGGGTATTGTTGTAATTGTTAGGGACTTTCATAATGTAGTTTCGGTTTTTACCGTTAACAGTCATCGAGTATTGTTGGCTCCTGATTGTTTGGCTTTTGCCGCACCCAGCTGAATTCGCCGCAAAAGTACCTTGCAACGAGGCTAGGGCGGTACACGCCACGAGGAAAATTGTTCGTCCTATCATAATGTCCGTAAGTCAACAAGAAGGAGTAGGGAAAATGGTAACTAGTAGATTGTGGCACAGAAGGAGCCAAGAAATATAGGCGATTTGCCGAGACTTTTATATTCACAGAATTGTCTACATGCAAACTGGACTACATATGGTCAAGGCTGGCAATACAGAAGCCATCCTCTCTCACAACCAGCATTTGTCTTTGGAATAGAACACGATCATTCCTATTTGGAACTGCCGTATGCGATCAAGAACTTCCGATACCAATATTATTCCATTGGCGCGCTTCGTCAGGTTGCCATTGATTGGCATCAGCCTTATTTTGCCGGTTTCCCTCACTAGCTGCGACGGGGATTGAAATCCATACAAAGCTCATATGCCCTTGTAGACCCCATCACTTAACACCTGATAATAAAGCCAAAACAGCTTAGTGAGATGGTAATTCTATGTAGGTATGTAATACGGCAGTTGTCAAGAAATATATATATATTCTAATTATCTCTGCTTCATATGAGATGGCTACATTTGTGTTTACTCTGTGCATAAATAAAATGACAGTACCTTATTAGCATAAACTTTATCCTTAAGCTAGAAAGTTTAAATTAATAGCTATACCATGGCAGTTCTTAACTTTAGCATTATTGTATGATAATGAAATAGTAGGTGTACGAATTTCTATTAAGTTGTGCTACAAAATTGTTATGGCAACAGGCTCTCAATAATGAAATAACCGAACATGATTTCTATTACACATCGTTTCGGTCCTCACCATCATTGAGTTTCGGATCATTGGATGGTGTTGATTCACGAGCCGAACGAAAGGAGACAGATGACCGAACAGAGTGCTTTAGGCTGAATTTTTCTGTGCCTGATCCTCGCTTTAGATGATATACAACAGAACCTAGATGTTCAGGTGTTCCAGAAATAATTAATCATTTGGCACAGCGGCGATGTCTGGCTAAAAGGATCCATACAAACGGTAGATAGCCAAAGCTACTCCTAAGAGCAAGGTAATAGTGGTATTGCAGTTACCTCCCCAGTCAGTTTAAAAATCACTTATGTATGTTGCGAAAAGAACCAACAATCATTACGTTACTAGCATAAACGGCATAGGGCCATCTGATCTCCAGCAATAAGCAAAAAAAAAAAAAAAAAAGCACTGCCATCAACAGTGAAATACTCAGGTGACAGCTGCAAATAGTAAGTTTCATAATTGTACTATGATGCTTAGGGGCCAGAACTCTTATTCCTGCAACCATTGCACTCAGATCAATATTAGTGCATCTGAGCGTGACATCGAGCCCAATAGAAGGGATAAGGGAGAGAGTAGCAGGTCCTTCAACTATGATGAAGTTGAGTAAGCAGGTCGTAAAGTGTGCCACCTTTCCTAATAGTATTTTTCTTCTTCATTTAATTTGATGCCCGGTGGATCTTTAATACTACCTTCACATGTAATATTGCTTGAAGATATCACCAAATTTGATTAATGTAAAAATAGTCTTATCTACATTTAAGCAGCACGAACAATACGGCAGTTTTTTGTCATACATGTGACGCTAGGAATTCATACCCAGCGATGACGGCTTGTTTAGCTTCCTTCCTCTCTTCGTACCTCGGATGCATGTCAAAAAGATGGTTGGCACCCCGGACTAACCTGAATTGGACTTCAATTCCCCGTCGAGCCATCTCCTCTGCTGTTCGTTGTACCTGCTGCCATGGAATCAGATCATCATTCTCCGGATGTATGATAAAATTCGGCGTGTTGTAACTTCCCTTGCGGACTTGAGCCAAGGGGCTGATCGCCTGGATGTCTTCACGCGTCACTGGCGCAAAGGACGGCGGCCCTTGCTTCGCTCGATTGCTCTTGTTTTTCAAACCATGTATGAGCATAGGCAGCGTCATGCCGTACCAATTCATGTGTAATGCAATTCGCGATCGGGAATCCTCTTTGTTCATCCAACCCCCACGCGCTTGAGGTGGGTTGTATGATACAATGGGTGTGTCCCTTACGCCGTCCCATAAGCTCACCGACCTTGAGTGATCATCGTCGCCAAACGGTAGATTAGGCCTCTTCCAGAACTCGTCCTCATAGTCTATTGGACAATAGAAACATAATGTAGCTTGTGGTGGTTCAATTCCTACCGCAGGTGCCGTCCAACCCATTGTCAGAGCAAGATGGCCTCCCGTGGACCAGCCCACAGCCACTACCGTATCTCCAGAGATTACCACATCGGAGCGTTTCAGCTTGATGAACGGTAAGATTCTTCTCGCCCAGCCTAGAGCATCTCGGACGTCTGTCATTGGACCCTCTAGGAGAGTGGTTTCTGGGCATAGGCGATAGTCAACACTGACTGGTATGAAGCCGTGATTCAGTAAAAGTCCCGTCTGCTTAGGACGCACATCTTTGCGAGATAGCAAGACATGACCTCCGCCGTGGAGCATTAGAGCTAAAAGAGAACGATGGTCAGGTAGGCAGTTCATGTTAGGTCACACAGAGATGGGCAGACTAGAAGAGCTATCAAGCCTTACCAATTGGCCGCGGGGCAGTTCCGTTTTGCAATTCTTCGGGGTAGTGGATGTCCGCATACAGTGGCAAGCCATCAGCTTCTTTGAACAGAACCGTCTCCTGTGTTTCAAGTTGATTGTGTCCGTTTGTCAAATGATGTGCTGAGACGGGGTGCTGTTGTAATGTATCATTACTCGAAAGCGGTGATGCCACAATTAGTCGCAAAATGGATGACTCTTGAGCTGTACCATCCGACCAATCAACCCAGTTGTACCCAGAAGATAAAAGAACTTGCTGCCAGCTAGACTCTGAGGCGAGGGCATGTCTGCGACCATCTTCGAAAAGCCACCAACCCTCAAGCAGGCCGAAGACAAGGTCGAACCAGAACAAATTTTGCGTGAGTTCTACAAGACAGACGATTCCATCCTGCCGTAGCATTTTTCGAATATGGCTGCAAGATCGGTTTAAATCTCTTGTTGCGTGGATGCAGTTCGTGGAAATGATCACATCATACTGTTCCATGAGATGCGCGGCCGGACTCTGCTCAATATCGAGAGTTGCATATTCCATGAAGCGAAATTGCGAGAATTTTTTCTTCGCTGCGGCAACCAGAGACGGGGAGAGATCGGTGAAAGTATATGTCAGGTCTTGATCTGCGGGTTTGAGCTGCTCAAGGAGGAGGCTGGTAGTACCACCCGTTCCGGCCCCAAGCTCCAAGACGCGGAGCTTTCGAGTGCCCCTGACTTGGTCGAGTACACTCTTCAGGAACCGAGCCAAGAACAATGTACCGGCTTTGAACATAGGCGCATTTGTGTAGACTTCTTCTAGCAGCCGCCGTGCTTGTGCATCGCGGAATAGGAGAGGTAGGGCATCTGCTCGGCCAGAAAGACAGTCCGCTAAGCGGCTGCCGGTTACGTGTAAAAGCTGATGTTCTGCAGCATGCTGTGGAAAGGCCCTCACGATGGCTTCGAAAAGCTCAGCTGAACAGCGCTGAGGGAGCGCCTTATCCGTTCGCATCCCATCGGTAACCAGCTGGGCTCTCTCAAGAGCCGCGAACAGCTGGCTTACGACCCTTGTATGTCTTGGTAAGTATTCAATCTCTGGCAAGGACTGCCCAACACGCATAGTTGCTAGACTACAGCCCATAGCAGCCAAGGCTTCAGTGATGTATGTTATGACGAGCTCTGCTTGGTGCGGGTACACACGTTCTCTAAAGTTCTCTAGATGGCTTTCTTGTATGACCGTATCGTAGGAGTTTTGATTTCGATTAAACCAGGTACGGGCTACAATAGCGATGCCCCTAAAAGGCTCGCTACTGTCTTGTTCAATTCTGTTACTAATTTTGCTGGTTTCATCTGCGTCCTCAGCTTGGGTTATCCCATCGAACCCATTCATCGACACGGATACATCAGGGGGATTGTGCGTTCCAGCGGTAGCCCCAGCAGTGCTAGAACGCCCATAAGTTTTGGTTTGCTGCAAGTTTACCGCAGAGTTGGGCTTCGTGCTTGCAAGATATTCAGCCAGCGATTGCACACTAAGCATTCCCTGCAAGGTGCTTGATGGGATTTTGATACCAAATCGGGTCTTAATCTCATTCTCAACCTCAGTTCCCAGGAGTGAATCTACACCGAGGTCTACTAGAGACGACTCTGGCTCGACATCAGCGCGATCAACGCCAAGAACTTCGCTCAGCATTGCCTGAATCGAATCAACCCCACATGTGGTGCTGTCATGAGTTTTCCCATCGGCAGGGATATTATGGCCCATGATCCCACTTGACTCGATGGGTATGGGAGTAGATGGTGGTGCGTCCTTTCTACCTAGAAGCACACGACCGTCTTGCCGAGACAGGCTTTTTGAGATAGGTTTGGTCCTAACTGTATTACCATTCAACTTAGCCAAAACCTTCCGTAATGAGCTGTGCGACACCGCCGTAAACTCTGCACCGAGGATGGACATGACCACTGCGCCTGTTAATGAGTCAAGGACGAGGATATCGTTCAGTACATTTTTCCCACCAGCGATCTCCATATTGGAATAGACTTTCCATTTGCGATGGGGCTCGGTACTGCTTTGGGCAACGTTTCTCCAGAGTACTTCCCCAATCGATGTACAAACATAGACCGTATCTTCCTTATCGCTGACCTCAGACATACAATTTACATGTATACCGGCGACCTGTAGAAAGTTGTCGACCGCCAAAGGGTCAGAGGCCGTCGAGAGAGAGGGCTCTACCTTAGGCACAACGACGTCACCGACAACCTCTCTGTTCAACGCACTGACATTTCTGACATTCTGAAAGTAAGATGCGTAGCTTACGACTGATCCGAAGACTTTGTAGACCATGTCGCCTGAAAGTCGATTTGCTTCTGGAGACAGTGCGATTTGGTCATAGCGAGAAGCTCCTAGCAACCGCTGAAGAGATGAAAATCGAGATGCCCGGCTTTTTGGCTCTAGTAGGTGTATGTGGCCCTGTGCATGTGTAGTAATTTGGGACGAAGGAGATGGTTCCATGCTAGTGAAAAGCGTGAATGCCCATCCCTGAGGGGTCGAAGACTTGGACGTCATGCTTAGGAAAAGACCACCCTCCATGCCCACCGTAAGGGGCGCCATGATCTGAAGCTGCTCTACCATCGGGACTCTTTCGCAAGGACTTTCCCCCAGAATATTAGCTGCTTGTATTGCTAATTCGAAATACATAGATGCTGGACACAGACTTTGGTCAAGCACAGCGTGACCGTTAACGCAATGGGCGAAAAGGTTGTGGCAGGTGCTGATAGCAAATAAAGCTTCTCCATTATGATTATAAAGAAGCTGTATAAGCTCTTCAGTGCCATTCAATGTCATTGGCGTAGGTGATGATACAGTCTGTGGTCCGAATGATCGATGGGAAATCCAATGGTTGGTCTTCGCAAACTGGTATGGTGGCAAGTTCAACCACTTATACCGGTTAAGCGCATGTTGGCCAATGAACGGCCAAAAACGAGCTTTACAGCTAGCAGACCAGAGACCAGAAGTCGCTTGGGATAAGCTGGACCAGGGATTACCACGACCTAGATCGACGGGGAGGAAGACATGGCTACCGAGAGCCTCCTTAGGCAGAGCCCGACGCACCATTGTAATAATTGGTGATGCAGAACCCGCCTCAAGCCAGACACAACCAGGATAACGGCCGGAAATTCGATGCACCGCTTCTCCAAAGTAGACGGGGTCGCGCGTGTGCTCAACAATCTTAGCCGCGTCCACGCGCTCCCAGCTTTGACGACGGGAGCACGTCTCCACTGGTATCGATGGGATACGCCATTCAATAGATTCGGCAACAGTGAGAAGCTTGTCTAGGATCGGATCGGTTAGATGGGAGTGGTAAGCATGACTATTCCCAAGCCTGGATATCTTCATGCGTGGTAGTTCGATCTCGTTACAGGTCCGCTCTACATTCTCGACTGATGCCTTGCTGCCAGCCACAACAACGTTACGCGGAGCGTTGTAGCAAGCCACGTCGACGTCTTTCGCTACGTTCTGGATGAACTTTTCGATAATTTCGTCGTCGCCCTCTATAGACAGCATCATCCCAGGGTCTGGACCCCAAAGCTCCTCTATCAACGCGGCCCTATCGGTGACGAGGCGTAAGCTGTCAGCTAAGCTCATGCTCCCTGCTACACAAAGTGCTGTCAACTGGCCAAAGCTATGTCCTATGAGTCTGCAGACTTGAAGCCCAGCATCTAGCCATGCTTTAGCACTCGCGTATTGTACACAGAACAGCATGGCATGTAGCGGAACCAGATGTTCGATCGGCGTCTGGTCATAAATTCGGGGATAGAGTTCGGGTAGACCAAGCTCTCGGAGAACTGCGTCACATTCGTCGAGGTGAGCTTTCAAAAGGGGTGATTCCTCTACCATATGTTGAGAGAGATATATCCTACGCCCCGTCTGGCCCCCAAAGCACAGTACTGTTGGTTTAGGAGAGCTCTCTCTTTGCAGTACGTGGCGTGATGAACCCATCGAGATATCTCCCAGCTCCTGGAGAAGTTTAGGGACACTTGCGGATGAGAATGCGGCAAAGTGACCAAACGCTGGGTTCTGCTTGTGCGCTAAGTTCCACGCAATATCACCTAACGGGGGTGCCTTCTCGGAGCTTACGAAACCCTTCAGTGCCGAGCTAAATGTGCGCAAGGCTTCTGCAGTTTTTGCTGACAAGAAAAAGGGATACTCAACAACGTCACACATAGTAGCCGGGCGAGAACCAACTTTCGTATTGGCATCATAACCTTGGAGGACGATGGCAGCGTTAGATCCCGCGGCACCGTAGTTATTCACCAAGGCAATTCGCTCTGAAACATGATGCTGCCAAGGGACGGTTTTTGTAGCAATGGCCAATTTATCTGGTCCTAGGTTGACTATGTTTGGATTCAGCTGTGTAAAGTTGGGTTGTTTGGGTATGGTCCCGTGCTGAATCATAAGAAGTGTTTTGATGCATCCTGCAACCCCTGAGGAGGCTTCGGTATGGCCGATAACGTCCTTTACAGACCCAATGGTTAATACATCTCGGCGTCGTAGGCCACCAAATGCACGTCTGATGCTGTCGCATTCGATCGGGTCGCCAACTGGCGTACCTAGGGAACCAAACTGGTGAGTCACTTCAACTGTCTAGCGCATGAATTGACTGTTGCTCACCTGTACCGTGGGCTTCTACGTATGACACCTGATCTGGCGAAATCCCGGCGAATGAGAGGGCTTCATAGTATAGATCGCTCTGAGACTCAGAATCTGGAACGGTGATTGGACTACGGTTACTGCCGTTCCAGGGATAGTACCAAGGATGGCATCACAATCAGCAATGGCTTGAGCGAGTGGTTTCAGGACCAGAATTCCAGCTCCCTCACCACGACAGTAGCCGTCCCCGTGAGCGTCAAAGGCTTTGGAAGCACCTGTCGGGCTAAGAAATGATGCAGCTGCAAGATTCTGAAAGAGGGTAGGACTGGTGATTACATTCACGCCACCAGCAATAGCGATAGAGCAGTTATTTGTTCGAATAGCCTGTGAAAATAAAATCAGCTATCAACGCCAGCAAGGGTGCTGCGGCTAAGAGAATATCAATTAAATAGAGGGTGGTAAGTGACTGACCTTACAAGCATGATGAATCGCCACCGCAGAGGATGAGCAAGCTGTATCGATGGTGACACTGGGGCCAGTCCAGCCAAATTGATGGCTAGCTCTGCCACTGATAAAAGCTCTGAGAGTTCCGGTAGCTGAATATGCAGATGCATTTTCAGACGCTATATTCGCCTCGTAATCCACCGAGCCCACACCCATATAACAACCCACTCGACCGCCAGGCAGGCCAGCACTGTAACCAGCAGATTCTAGCGCTTCGTAGACCACCTGAAGCACAAGCCGCTGCTGGGGATCCATGGAAACTGCTTCGCGAGCGGATATGTTAAAGAATCGGTGATCAAAAGCGCCAGGATCCTTCATGAAATTTCCCCAGAACGGACCTTTTGGGGACCGCCACAGATCATTTACTTCGAAACGGTCCCATGGGAGTGGACCAACCGCATTTCTTCCAGACGTGATGAGCTCCCAGAATTCATCCAAATTTTCAGCCTCTGGGTAGCGACAAGCCATTCCAATAACAGCGATGGCGCCACTTGAAGTATCAAGCGCGACGGGAACAGTCTCCTCCTTCATGCTTGCCTTGTCTCGGGAAATTGATACATAGGTAGTGCCATTAGCTGCCTTTCGTGATGGAATACGCCCTTTAGTTGTAGCTATCAGTGAGCTGGGAAGTACGCCAGAGCCAACAGAGACTAAAGTCAACTTGTGACTATTGACCTCATCAATAGTAGCTCGCACTGTCTCGTACCATTGGCATTGGTGGACAAGAATAGAATCAAGTGCAATGTCATGCAAAAACCCAGAATTGATGACTTTGCCGTCCGCGTTGGAACGCAACGGAAAGACGAGTTCGTTTGCGCTAGGAAGTTGGAAAAGGGGATTCTCTTGGCACAGTGATTTCAACTGCTTCAGAGCCTCTTCTCGCCCAGGAACATTTGTGTGATATCGACCACGTAGGCCGACTGGCTGTAGGGAGAGCTTCCTGTTCTGCAATCGTTGCGAAAATACTGGAAAGTCGCCATCTGCGACGGTAATAGTAATTCTATCAATATCCGTCACGCAGGAAACGTAGGCCTAGAATAAGTTAGTACTTAGAGGCTACTCTGATATATTGTGCAAATAGGTCAAACAATACCTTAGGGAAGCACGTCAATAGCCTATCGAGATACTCCTTCTGCTCGTCGGATACCAACCTGATCGAGTAGGCCGAACTACACGCGGATGCGCTGGGTTGCAATATCTCACCGGCGTCAATAACAGCTCCTATGCAGATAGCCAGTCGAATAGCAGAACCAATCCATTTTTCTAGGTCAGCAGCATGCCTAGAGCCAGAAACAGATGCGGCGGTTAAAAACCCAATACAGAATCCCTGGACCTGATCCGCAGGTCCGAGACATATGTAGTCCACTATCTGACCTAGGATAGTCAAGGGTGCAAGTAGAATGTTGTCGCATTCATTGAGGTGATCTATCTCCCCTCTTTCGATGAAATCTACGAGCCGTTGAAGTTTCTGAGCTCCAGAAACATGTGCAAAGATGTTACAGCTTGGTTGGATAGTCTCTTTCCATAACACAGGTATATCTCTTACAATATCTTTCAATAATTTGAGAGTGGGCTTCTTCAGAATACTCCTTTGGATGTCGGCCAGGCGATCTGATATGTGACGCTGGGGTCCGAAAAACACAAGGGGTGTCTCCACCGACGTGCTATTGTCGTATGAACCCATTGCAAAGGAGTACCCGTGCTATATTACACTCGTTTTCGTAGTAGTATATGAAGAGTAATAGAAGGTAAAGGTAGATCCGGGAGTCTGAGTTTCTACCAAATTCTAAGCAATAAGTTTAGATTGAGAAAATGCTGTACTCTAAAACACCATCATTCATTGCTCAGGCTATTTAAGTCGTTATATGAATGTGATCGATTTGAAAGCGAGATGATCTTGTCGATCTTGGCCTAAGAACAATCTAATTAGGAATTTCCTAGACATATCTAGAGCCTCAATGCGCGGGGCATTTCTTGTTGCATATTCTCGCCTCGGAATTCTATCATCCAGTCCGATAATGAATTAATTTTCTTAGGTCTGCTTCTTCGGTGGATATTCCTTTCTTTTTCCTTCGGTGTCCTGCATAGTGAATCAAAATCTTAGCCCAATAGTATTGTTCCCTCGGCGATTTTTCTTCTCAATGCAACCATTAATGATCATCCTTCAGCCTAGATCGGCTTAGCCTTTAAGTGAGGGTATGACGAGTAATTCGGCTAACGTTGCTATTACATAGTAAAGAATATACTAGGGATAATTTATTAGTGAAAATCTGGAAATCGTTTGCGTTTATATTGCCCACAAAAAAAGTCGTGGGACCGTAGTAGCTACCGTATACGCTTGGAAATTCCCACCAAATTGTATTTCCTTGTCTAATGCTAGATAGCTGGCTTACATCCTCAAACAGATAATTACAAGTCGCAATCGAGCCGTATTGGATAGTCGTGGACCTTGAATTCCGGAGGCCATTCTCATGAGTTACTCATGAAGCCTATTTACACTACGTTAAAAACTTGCCTCTTCCCTGGATGCCGACAAAAATACTGATGGCCATGTACCACGATAGGCTACTCGGAATAGCCTACGACTTTAGAGCTTCCCTAGCCACTGGAACGCTGCTAGCTATTATTTTATTTCATCTTGCTCGAGTATATTGGCGACTCAGGAGTTTCCCAGGCCCTTTCTGGGCTCGATTCACGAATGTCCAACGAGTGTACTGGGTTCAATCTACTCGGTCACATATCATCCACGAAGAAATGCACAAACACTATGGTGATTTTGTGCGATTTGGTCCCAACATGGTCTCGATTTCCGATCCTAGCCTCATTCCCGATGTGTATCCAGTGAGGCGTGGTTTACCTAAGGTAAGTAACACGCAATAGGGTCAAGTAAAACAATTTTACCGAACGCAGACTTGACTGAACCTGAATGGCCGTAGGGGAGTTTCTACCGATCACTTATGCCCTATTCTCGTCATGGTTCCGCTCAGCCCCTAGTTTTCAACACTAGAGACGAAACGCTCCATATGCAAATGAAAAAGCCTATCGCACCATTATTTTCGCTTTCGAATATCCTCAGCTACGAGAAGTTTGTAGACGATGTCACTCAGCAGCTTTTTGAACAATTTGATCGTCGTTTCGTCGAGGAGGGTATTATCTTTGACCTTGGCGAATGGTTTCAGTATTTTGCATTTGAGGTCATGGGTACTATGACATTCTCGCGCCGTTATGGTTTCCTGCATCAAGGCCATGATAATAATGGTCTTATTTGGGCAATCTGGAATTTCATGAAAACCGCAGCTCCAGTAAGACATTTAATCTCTTGTGAAGAAACCATTTTCGTGTCTTTCCCAATTTGCTTCCCCGTTGATTGTGCCTTTGACTAGCATAGATAACCCAGATCCCGTGGGTAGATCTTGTGCTGTACAAGAATCCTATCGCAGCCTACCTGCGTCCGACAACTGGTATGCCGATTCTCAAAATCGTCCGCGAGAGCATTGAAGAGCGTCGGAAAGCTACTCCGGATGGTAAGCGCGTGGATGGTGAATGCACTATGCAAGGGGATTTTCTTTCGCGGTTTCTCCAGGTTCAAAAAGATGATCCCTCAGTTCCAGCGTGGTGAGCGAATATCTTCTTATCTGCACGTTTCGCTTCCAGTTGTCAAACATATTGAGCAAGACTCACGCTTTGATGGTAGGACTGTTACCGCCTGGACATTCTCTAATGTAATTGCTGGATCTGACTCAACCGCCTCCGTGATGAAGACACTGTGGTATAACCTGCTCAGTCATCCAGATTCAATGTCCCTACTCTACAAAGAACTACTCCAAGCGAAGCTTTCGCGGCCGTATCCTAGATGGACCGAAATTGCCGCACTGCCATATCTTGATGCATGCATTAATGAGGCCGTTCGGTTGCATCCGCCATTCTGTCTACCCTTGGAGAGAGTTGTGCCCGAGGGAGGTTTAGAAATTGGTGGCCGCTTTATACCCGGCGGTACAGTTATTGGCATGAACCCTTGGGTACTGAATCATCACAAACCAACTTTTGGAGACGATGCGCACGAGTGGCGCCCAGAACGCTGGCTAGGAGACAGTGACAAGTACAGAATGATGGAGCAGGCCGTACTTACGGTAAGCGCCATACCTAACCAATTCCTGTATCAATAATCGGCCAAGTGTACGTTGTACTGAATCGAGAACAGTTTGGAGCCGGAAGACGAATCTGTCTCGGTAGGTACATAGCGATATTAGAACTTAAGAAGATTACATCCGCACTGGCGCTTAATTATATGGCAAGCCCTATTACGAGTCCCTCTGTTCAATACCACAGTCTACTTACTAGTAATTATAGGTTAAAATTAGCAGTACGGGGACATACGAGGTCGAGAATCGATGGTTCTTTAGACAGTGGGGTTTAAATGTAACTATCCAAAAGTATGCGTAGTAAATACAACTATGTTTAATTCAGTTTCCTGAGAAGTGAAAAAAACACGTCATAATTTCTTCAGCTCATAGTCTCTCGGAGGATGCTTTCGCATGTCGCAACAGAATAATTATGATTGAACTCTACAGAACACATGGTTTTTCTAGCTCGAGCATAATTACGGCTTTCGTGTAGAGATAATGACAATGACAATGTTCAGTAGAGGTATGACTCGCCGCTTAATTACGCTGCCTACGCATTCAAATATAAAATAAATATATAAAAAATTCATCATACTCATGATGATATTTGCAATATAGTAAACGTGTCTCGCTCAATCAGTCAGATCCTCGCAGTCCCCAGAAGGCGACAAGGAGAAGCTACCAGCATCCATGAAAGAACCCTCCGCAGGAGTGATCAAACCTCGAACTCCCGCTTCGCTAATGGCATTAAACCAGGAAACAGCCATCTTATGATACCCTACCTCGTTAGGGTGCGTCCCGTCGGGCAGGTCGCCGACCTTCACATCGTCCATAGATGTCAACACCACTTTTTCCCCCGCTCGCGCTCTTTGCGCTACGACTGCAGGGAGTTGGGTATTGTACCTATTTACGAGGGCATTGACTGTCGTATTGGCGTTAGTAATCAGCTGGGACACCACCAGCAGCGTGGCTGGATTATGCAGCGTAATGAAATCGATTAGACTGCCGAGCCGTTCCGCCGCGTTGGTCACGTTGGTGCCCACCACAAAATTGACTGTGCCTGCATGCAACAGGATAACATTTGGCCGGTTGACTTTTTGGGTAAGCTCAGGTGTTCCTGCCTCTCGGATCTCGTCAATGGTGTGCAGATTGAAAGCGTCGCTTTGATTGTTGCCCCAATCCCCGTTCTGGACGGAGCCGATCATGGACACCGGGTTCCCCCCAACGTAGAGAAAACACTCGAGATCCCGACGGTATGAGTTGCCGCTTAGCTCATTGTAGCCGAAGGTAATGGAATCGCCCAAAGGGAGCACGCGTAAAGGAGCTCCCCGGGTGATTGATGATACTTTAAGAGCACTCTGAGCTAGTGTTGCGAACGATACTATATCCTATGAGTAAATGTATGCAAGCCAAATGGGCGGTAGTGTTTACAATAGAGCGCGAACGACATTTGAACATGAAAGATACCCATAGTTACTAAGCTTCGCGAAGCGATTGATGTCTGAGATATCTTAAAACTGTATTGATATAAGCTTATGGAACAGAGATCTAGCGATGACCATGTAAGAACTTAATGCATCGGCGCCATTCATTTAAAACACCTATCTGAGGCGATGGATGAGTCTCGGATACGATTTCCCTCCCCGTTAACCCTATTCCCTTTCGGCGACTTTATACTGCTACCCCTAACTATGCCGCAGTACATCCTATAGGTCAAATGGTATCATCTCAACGACATTTTTCTCAATCCGCACCTCCAGAGCTGTTAAATGATGGCAGAAACAACATCCCTTGAATAGCTAACTAGAAAACCACGTATTTATGAAGGAAATGTTTAAACGCTACTGTTACAGTAAATTCTTAGAATTGCCGGTGAGTTTTACGGTATCAGAGGAATTTAATTAATTTACATCATAATAATTGCCGAAGCCACAGATTCAAGCAAAGCAACTGATATGACTATTGGTCCCGAAGGACAAGGGTGTTAAATTTATTAGGGCCTATGAGTACTACCCGAATCCACCGGATCACCACCGGCCCACAGTAGTCATTTAAGCTTTGCTTGGCAATAATATCATCTAGCGGAAAGTATGGACCAATACATCTCTATCTAACTATAAGCCATAGCATATGCCAGGCATTCCCAATGGGCGTTGCTCTTATCGAGCCGTGGCTTCAAAGTGCAATTATTTGTTTTTTTAATACAATTTAGGCCTTTAGAATGAGACTATAGACGAAACTGAGAAGCAATAGGTTGTGAAGTAACTATCTCATGACTTATTGTCCTGTTTGGCATATCCGTTGGTGAAGACAAGACTTAAACAAGGTAACCCTTCTTCTCATGAGATGTCATTGCCTCACCACTTGAAAGCCGTGGTGTACATCATCTCCAATGAAGATATACGGCCTAGTAATCCCTCTTGGGAAATCTCGTCCATGCTTCTGGATAGCCAGCCCCTCGCACGAAGTCCCAGTGTTTCGTCCAAGTCATGGGCTGTTTACTTCCTGAATCAATCATAGCTATTCCCGCGGTTAAGAACATATCTTTTTTCACTCTGAATTCGCGCAGATGGTTATAAGGGCTCGATAGCTCTTCTGCTAGCATAGTCGAACGGATCATCTTGGACATGTGTCCGTCATCTTCGTGGTAGCATGCCCGATCGAACACTTCAGTCCAGCCCTGCTTTGGAAGCTTGGATCGATGGGAGCAGAGATAGTCTAACCGAAGCTGCGGGCATCCCATGCCAGCGTAAGTCAACATGCATATACGGCCAGTATATTCGAGTAGTCGTGCTTTCTGTCCCTTAGTCATGGAGCTTTCTCGAAGAAAGGACGCATGGCCGATGCTAGCAGTCAAGCAGTGCAGTAAGTAAAAATCAAACGCGCATTCATAAGGTGGCAGTTGTGCACCTGCAACTATGTAAACTATCCAGCCCAACGCAGGGAAAGGTCAGTGGCACTGATCGTCGGTTTATAAGGTGAAACGAGGCAGCAAACATACCCGCTGTGTTGATAAGCTCAGCTGTAGCTTGCTCGACGTCGTCTGGATCAACTCGCCATCGTGCAGCGAGACGCAGGATCTCGGCTTTTGCGTTAGGTAGTATACCGTCTCGAGCAAGCTCCTTGTCCATAGCCCATCTGCCCGAATGTTTCCGCACCTGGGTGTGGAACTCCAAACTTGAGGCGGTACGAATCTTTTCATCCTCGCGCTCCATGTCGATTATGTCGGCCAAAGGCAATGGCGATTCCTTGGCCTCGGATGCTAGCGCTTCGGCTCCCCTGAGATATTCCACATACCACATGTCGTGATGCACTGCCGCCTGTGCAAGACCCTCGGCGAGAAGCAAGGGCTGCCGGAACTCGAGAGCGAGACCGATGTGGATCAACCCATGGACATAGCCTACTCATCGATCAGTTCCGGTCCTTCGATGCCGGCCACTTCTGCCGTTACTTACCCATATATATTCGAATGTGCATGTCATCTGCAATATCCCCGCCTCCAACTAGATACTTTTGTAGTACTGCTTGGTATCCTCGCTTCTTAATCTGCCCAATGAAGTACTTTTCGAAGTTACGGAAGTTCTCCTCCCGGCCCAAGCATTTCTTGAAAATTGTATCATCTTCCAGATCTTGCACCAAGGGTTCGACAACAATCATCGCATCTCTCATGTATAGAGTGTTGCGATCGTGTTGAGATCTTAGGACATGAGGCTTAGCACCGAGCGCCCAAAGAGTCAAGTCGTGATGGGCAATGTGATTATGTAGATAAACCTATTTAGCGCTGTTAGCCGACCAAAGACTCTATGCATATTCAGATTAGATATGTTTACGCCCATATGATCCTCGATTGTGAAGAATATGTGATACTTCTCATTGTTTTCCTTGAGTAGCTCGGTCGTAGTCTTAGCGCTTTCTGCCGTCAGTCCATCAGCGTGTACGAGCCCAGGCGTCTCGGTGGGGTCGATAACATAGGTGTCGGTATCTAGCATCGTGAATCTCTATCGATCAAGTTCTGCATCACTCGTACAGATAGCGAACGATTCAGACCCAAGAAGGTTCATGTCTAATAAATACAAGCCGATTTGTACTCTACATTAGATGATTACTGTGTTCTGGGAACGTGGCACTAGCAACGGATTCAATCTCTTTCTTCTTCGTATGCACGCATAATTATAGTTGACTTAAAATCCCCGGCGACTATTTTTGCTCGATTATGCATACAGACGCTTACACCAGGGATGTCGGAACTATACATTTCAGAAAATCCCAGGGGGGTGGATTAAGTATATACCTTAATTCGGCGTTAAAAAATCACGTCATTATAGGCTCTCATTTTCACGTATTTATGGGCAGACTGTGTCGATAGAATTTCGTACACTCCAAGCTCACTAATTTGAAATATATTCAAAAGCTATAACGTGAGAATGCGAAGGTAATATACGCACCTAAATTTCTTTTAATCACATTAGTGTGTAATTACTCTACATTATATTTTGTGACGAAACAATGACGCCGTTATCGCCGAGTAGGCAACAACGGTATTTATACGCGAAATATTTTGTAGTTGAGCGCATTCAAAAAGCTGATAGACAGCTGTGTTTCAACTTGATCATAGAACTTATCTAGCTTAATTATCTGGTTGAGAATTAGACCAAGTCTATTCTTCTTGGATGTAGGAAAACTCAGATCCAAGCGCACAGCTTGGCCAAGGGCGTTAATAATTCTCATTGCGACCGTAACTAGATCACCTAAGATCTTTGCGTAGCAGAGGCGGCTTTCAATTCCTCACATTTTGAATAAACATCGAACCTATCGTCATCAGCTCACCGCTAACGGGTCATAAATGTGGTAAGCCTCGATACCACTTACGCAAAATCATGTTGGCAACGCTCCGAGAACGACCTAGGGACCGCTGCAGTAGGTAAGCACCTCATTTCCAGATCATGGTAAAACGAATTGCAAATAAGTTTCCCAAACGTACCAACTTCTGAAGTATCTACGAACAGCCGAAGCTCGTCCTCAACCTCCCACTCCTTACCAAGTCGTGTTTTGGAAAGTATTTGGACTCTTGACGCTCGCAGCCTTCGAACTTCCTCGAAACGTTGGAGCGAGGCCGGTATGTCGGCAGCAGAATCAACATCCCTGAGGATTGCACCTAAGGCCCCAGCATCCTCAATCGCCTGGTTAGCTCCTTGTCCCCCAAATGGAAGCATCTAGGTTTAGGGTTGTCAATATTTAACAGAAATTTTAGAGATCAGAAAGGACCTTACTTACAGGGTGACAAGCATCCCCGATCAGCACCACCTTTCCACGGTGCCATGATGAGAGTGGTTCGTATAGTAATAAAGGCCAGTCGGTGACTTCGGGCGCAGCGCTAAAAGGTTCAGCATTTAAACATCGACCCGATAGTCATAAATCGGCATGCTTACTTGATTATATGAACCAAGCTCGGATGGAAATGTCCAAACTCTTTGTTCAGGAGCGCCTTCAGATCTTCGCCTGCTTTGTACGATTAGGTTTTTTTATTTTACATGCCCATCAAAACAGACCTACGCTCAAACACTTACTTTGTTCTCTGTCTTTGAGTGTTGAGTGTATGCCCACGAAGTTCTGCAATTGGCCCCTGTAATCCATTCAGATATTTTGCTTTCGAAACCATGACAGCCCCTGGTTGGCTTACCTTTGGCAGTCATACCACACGAGATGTCGTTCAGTCTGGCTGGCTGTGTCTGCAAATACGGATGACCCTCTTCCCTTGATCGTTTTCAGCTTATGGAAATGTTCATCTTGTTCAAGGTCTGATGTATTTATCATGAAGCGAAAAGCATTCATGCCGGATGGTCTTGCTCCGGCAGAATGCTCTACGCCTACAATCGCGTTCCTTAGTACCGAGTTGACCCCATCCGCTCCGATGATGAGATCAGCCCCCAGCTTACTTCCGTCTTCGAGCTGGATTACGCCAAGAGTTGGATCAACCGTGATCACCTTGGACCCCAGCTTCACATCTAGATGAGAAGTCAAGCATAGTAGCTCTCTGTGCAAATCTGCACGGTGTATCGTATGCAATGTGGCTCCGTACTCCTCTCGAGCGTTGCTCAGATCTGTCCTGCCTATTGTGCTTAATGTGATGCCATCCCAGATCTCCCAACATGTCATCTCATCGGCCTGGGCTCTTTCGAAATCGAAACCCAGCGCAGAAAGTACTCGCTCACCGTTTGGAGTGAGAAGGAGAGCCGCACCGACGTTACCAATAAAGCGAGATTTCTCAAAGACCTGCGTCACCTCTCCTATTAGTATACTGTATCCTCGTAGCTATATAGCTTTTGCTCACCTGAACTGAGTGGCCGGCTTGTTGTAAGGCAACAGCTGTACACAGTCCGCCAATTCCGGCTCCAACGATGATTACTCGAAGAGGCATATTGATCTCAAACAGTATGATACACGGGGTATTCCATCAGTCCAGTCTCTAAGAACACAAACGTGCTAGCTAAAGAAAAAGGGGACTGTCACGAATGATGACACAAGGATAGGCGTTGAAAAAGTCGCCGAGTTAATCAGAGTGTACATATATGCACCTAGATAATATTTTCGGCTCATTTCATTATTTTATTATTTTAATCCCCTATTTTCTATTCTCCAATAGTTAATAAATTTTTATCTGAAACGACGACGATTTCTATCTTGCTATAGCTCACTAACGCTTTTTATCTTATGATGCATACCCCCGAACCTACGCCCGGAATTCGCCCTCTGGCGGCGCCACACTGACATCATACGGTCACATGCAGTTGTTTTGGTCCTGGGTGTCTTCTGTTGAGCTTGAAGTTATGCCGGAGCAAAACGCCAAGATACTAGTATCGCCCTACGAAAACGGCTGATCAAGTTTGACCAAGGCGATGATAAAGAATTTAGAGATTTCCCTCGTGTTGCAAGGAGTTCATAATTGGTCTCGCCTTGTTTTCGGTAGCTTATTGCAGTCGTAATCACATTTCTATTCAATTCGAAAACCTTGAGGTCTTATTGTTTCCCTTAAAGAGACCAAATAGACCGCAAGCATTACCACTCCATTTGCCAGGTCCTTCAAACTCGTAACAGTATCTGATCCATATTCTCTGTAAGATGATGTGGTCACAGAGTGAACAGAATATCCATATTTGTTAGGTAGCCAGTCCAGTGCCCAATAACGCATTGATTCATGGGCTTCCAAGCCCTCAGTGAGAGCCACAATGCTTCAACATATATAAAAAGGTTCGGTATGACTACCCTCGGTAGCTCTCACAAAAGAACCTAATATCCTCCGATTCATTTGTTTACAAGTTACGAAGATAGAACATATCGTCACAGAGTATACGACCGCAACTATTATAATTACATGAGGATATTTTTATCAAGTGGCCACTTCCTGTTAGGCCACGATAGTTAATGAATTGTAAGATCCTCACTAATTGCATGCATAATCTTCTGCAACATCTGGATGAGGCGCTCTATGTCTTCCGCTTCGAGGGTTGTATGGTCAAAATTATGAAAGTCCAAAGCCAACTGGGTACTGTTGATTGACCCACTACCCAGGCTCTCGGGATGATGGGCAAAGGGTGCTTGCCTCCAACGGCTAACTCGTTCCGAAAGGGAACGCAGCGCCAAACCGGTGCTCCGTAGCACGCCTCGAAGTGAAAGCTCAAGCACCTCCTTCTTCGTCTCTCCGGTCAACTCATAACTACCGACCGAGACGTTGATGTCAGGCAGATGCGTCCGCGGACTATCTTGGGATGGCAACCCCGTTGTGAGGTCAACGTAGAATGCCCGCACGGACGAAAGAAGTGTCCGGATGCTCATAGCGAAAAGTGGGATCACTTCCTCTCGCTCGTCCCCACACCGAGACAGACAGCAACTTATGACGGGTTCCCATGATGCTTGTGCTAAATGTGCTCCACGGAGTATAGAGTCAACTCATCCCATCTTGGCTCCAGGATATTGGAGATCTTCGAGCTGGCAAATTAGCTGGACTTGCTGTTGAAGACAAGAGCAGCGAACAGGTGTTGTTGAAGCAGTTGAACTCTCCGGGGTGCTCCAAGACGGCGCAGGTGTCGACCATGGCGGCCTTATTTGCGGCGGATTTGTGCTGTTTGAGCCTGAGAAGTGCCGCCGGCGGTTAATTTCGAGGGATTCTGGAGTGCCAAGTGCTTGTGTGTTAGATGGTAACACAGTCGTCGGGAAGGTAACCTATTCGGAATAACTTTGAGCCTTTTTTTGTATGACACTAGGTGAATGAAGCCGATGGTGACTTACTGCAGTGTAGTCCGAGGGCATGAACTGAAATTCCTCGGTATGGAGACTAGCATCGCCAGGTATTTGCGGTAAGTCAAAGATTGGGCTGAGGAGATAATCGGCGCTACCGTCTGACTGGAAGAGCTCAGACATTTCTGCCCTAGCCCCGCGGCCCAGAAGCGAATCACTCGGCGAGGTTTCCTCCTCCTTCTCCTCATCTTCGTCCTCTTCCTCTTCCTCCACCTCCCCCTGCTGACTCGGTTTCCTTTTGTTTTCTACTCCGCTGTCGTGAAGAGTATTATTCACACCCCGAGCTCCATTTGTCTTCTCATGCATCAATGTACGCCTGTTTTTGCTGCCCTTGGGACGACCCAGCCGAGCACTCGCACTATAAGAGCAACTAGACTGAGAAATATAGCAAGCTACGCAGGGTGTGCCTCTCGAACATCTTGTCTTTGACTGATGGCATGCGTCGCACGCGGAACGGACTCGACTAGCCTTAGTGGTCGGCATTATATCTTGTTGCAATCGATAATTCAGGTTTGACTATTGTTTGTGGGGGTGGTCTATGGCTATAGTTAGACTAAATCTAAAATCAACATCCGAGCAACTCCGCCTTTCCCTATTTACAGGACCTAGCGAATCACTATAAGTATTGCCGGTTCAGAGGGGCACCACTGCGGCTGAAAGGTTGGTGTACTGGCCATGCAGGTTCGTTATTGCAACAAGTAGTACAGATGCTAAACTAGACATGTAGATAAAGTAAGTGGTGGCGGTAGCTGTATGATAGATTAGGTATCCTAGGCGATAACACATTCGATATTAGGTGATCTCATCATAAGTAATTACGTGATTGGGTGAGTGTTCATAAAGGAATAATTTATCATTTGGCTTGTCTAGTTGGTGTCTGGTTACGAATCGTGCGAGTACATAAGAAGGCCCTGTATGGCGTCTGATCAGCATATAAGCCATCGAGTGAGAATCCCAAGTCGGGTTCCACTAGGACCCACAGGGCTGAGAATCCAGTACGAGACTGGAAGGTCTTGGGGGGGAAGACGTTAACTACACCGGTACGTTGTCTAGAGCCTAGTAGGAGTAGTCGTTCAGAGTACTCAACAAATGCATTTTCGACAATCATGCAGTCAGCAGCAAGGCACTTATGACACTTGACGTCATTATCCCCCGCCGGTGTAATATAATCCGGCTTTGAGCTTTGAGGCTCTACGGTCTGAGCTTGGGGAGGTAGAGCTATAGTCTCATAGTTCTATCATGTTTCTAGTGAGATATCGGGTAGGGCCCGCTTTATCTAAGATACATCATAACGAATTCAGTTGCGCTGCCGGGAATATTTCTAGAGAATCGTGTTAGTCAAAGGGAAGAAATGTCAATTCCCGTAGCTGAGAGCTACTGAAACTTGTACCTTGTAGGTTGCCACTTCGCCTAGTCATCTTGTTCAGTTTACAGGGTTAGCAATGGTTAGGCAGCTCGGTGGCCGGGTTGAGAACGTGGTTGGTCATACGGTTCGATCCGTTTCCTAGTCGATAAGCAGCCTGTAAGAGATCAGATAGTTGGGCCGAATGCTCACTAGAATGGTTGTTATCGCGATGTTAGGATAATAAACGAATAGAGGAAGAGTAGTATTGTATCATGCAGCTAAAATCTGACTCAATTCTATTGTTCCAGTCAAGTATATGGGTTTTTACAAACGTGATACTTGGCATTGTGGTTTATCAAAGCATTCAAGCATCTGACACCAAATGCCGATAGCATCTGGCAATTGTGATATATATGGCCAGAAAGTGGCTACATCTTTATTCTGTGGACACAGCTCCCGTCTAATTCTGGGTGGTAGCTTTACAGCCATCAACCCCTAGCCTGTCAAGCCTGTTTGGCCTGTAGCTCGTCAACCCGATCCGCAGGGACATTGGCCGGCCAAAAAGCCGTCCCATTCTTATCTCTATCGCTCTGCACATTTAATGCAGCTCCATGCAAAGGTTTCCGATCTCGTAACGATCGCATTCCGCTTGCACACTAGTTCCCAAGGATGGTAAGTGCCAGCGCGGCACTACATCCTAGCACAGCAAGTGTACGGTAGATCTATAGGACTATTTCAAAAATCATATGGCACTATAAACTGTTGATTGGGCGGCTAACCAGTCTCTTTGCCGGTTTGCCACAAAATTACTTCCATAAGTAAGAGGAGAAACGAGACAACTTGCTAGTTGAATTCACCCGTTAGTATAAAACTCTCACGCCACGCTGGCAATCCCGCCCCCCGGATCTGTCTTTGACGAATACTAGTGAGGTAGCATTTGATTGGAAGAAAGCATCGCGTTGGTATTATTGATGTTGATGATATTTTGGTGTGCGGCCACTCCTAGAAGGGGTCAAACACTAATTATTTCAGACCTCCAACTACAATTCATTTATAATTTTACCATGCCATTGAATAAAAGTGCTGTCCAATTTCGGGTCTCCATGCCCCCTCTAGCCATGAATTTATAACATGGACATAAGCAAATAGGGCAGTGCCATAATGAAACAAGTTTCTATGTACATATCAAACATCTCGCTTTCGCATTATCGCAATTATTCACGGGCGAAACCCGGTGATACTTGCGACACCCATGACCCGATGGGTTTACTCTACGCCTTGGATAGGGGTTGGTCGGTAGAATGTGCTAGCTCTGGCAGTTACCAACCCTTTGCATCCGCCTTGCCACCATTACTTCGCCTTCGTTGCCCGTGCCGTTGATACGCTACACATAGCACACGCGCAATAAGGATACCACGATGACTAAGATCAGACTTTCCACGTACCACGAATCTTGCCTAGGTGGTACGTTGAAAATGCAAGGAATATACTTCCGAGAAGGCATGTAGCACCACCGAAGAGGATAAGCCCTGAGTAGTCAACATCGCCTTGACGATCCAGGATCGCGCCCATGATTGGCAATCCTGTCAGGGTGCTGTGGGAGTGGGAGTCAATTATGAATACTCATGTATGGAGCTCGATGCCACTTACCTCACTGCAATGACCATCTGGAACGTTCCAAACCGTTGCCCGAGGGTGTCTAGAGTGCCCGCCTTAGCCACGCATGGCATCAACAGGCAAACAAAGGCACCGCTCACGAAACCATATACCAATGAAAACACTACAACACCAGCCGTTGAGCTGTGGTAGCTAAAAGGTAGCCATAAGGCCAAGATGGACCCTCCTGTCAGAAACGCACAGACAGTGACAACGTTGAAGTGACCAATCCGGTCTCCTAGATGAGGGGGAAGGATGCGACCAGGGATCGATGTAGCACTAGAAGCCAAATCAGCAGTGTTGTACCTTAGGCACCTTAAGAACGAGCAGACAGCCTTACTTGATGATAGAAATCAAATAGAAGGCCAGGTTGGGGGAGATTCCCGTGCTCAAGGCCATACTGGCGACGAAGTCAAAAGGCGCCCACAGTCCCCACCTACGGAAGCAAAGGTCAGCCTACCATCTCCTAGCATTCTTGCATACCGAATGGAAACCCGTGCTCACATGACAAAGAAGGAGCCAATCGTGTAAAACGCAAACTGCTTCTGCTTGAATAGGTTCAAATCGAACCACTTCACATTTGGATCCCACTTCTTGCGAGGTAGACGGGCCGTGACCATGAAGCAAGACGCAGCCAGACTGATGCCAATCAAGAGGGCGGTGTAACGTAAAGCGCCAGCCAGTCCAACCCGGGCCATGACCCTATCGAGGAAAACTGGGAACATCACGCCGCCTAGACTGCTACCCGTGCTGGCAATACCGGTGGCCAGGCCGCGACGTCGTTCAAACCACTGCCCAACGCAAACGAAAGAGACAGTGAAAACCCCACCGGACCCGATGCCGAAAGCCAGCCCTTGAGCAAGAAAGATCTGATAGTACTTAGTCGCAAGACTAGTAATAGCAAGTGCGAAGACCTGGAGGATGGCACAGGGATATAGGACGGGAGCGGCGCCGTAGGTATCAATGAGACGGCCGAATAAAGGGCCCGGTGCCCACATGAGGGCTAGCTGAACGGCGAAGATCCACGAGATTTCGGATGGTGAGTAGTCTTTGAGTAGTCCCTCCTGGTAGGTCGCTTGGAAAACACCAATGCTGCCATTCTGTCAGTCTACCTCGCTTTACTTCCTTAGTCTAAGCCGAGCCAGTATCGGGGAGCCTCACGCAGCCAAGAATCCAAACGAACAGAACAGACATAGAAAAGCGCCCACTAGGCATAACCAGCCACGAAGACCCTCCTCCGGCGGCACTACATCCGTGGCTGCTGGTGCCTCCTTTATGGTCTCTGAGTCGGCGTGATCACTCATTTTGTTTTGTTAAAGTCGCTTTTAGGTTTTCTGATAGGCCTCAATGTCGAACCAAAAGATCGACGGGAGATTTAAAGGGATGAAGAGAGCGGCCATATGAACGACATCTGCTGGGCACTTATGTTGACCAGCGACCTGGCAAATAGAGTCAACCGAGAGAGTAGCATTGCAGCGATGTCACGGCCATCCATCTAGTTGGCTTTGAAATCAATAGCATATTGTTGTAAAAGGGTAATTACCTGACAAAGACGTCACTGGCATGAGTGCCATAAAGCCATCTTTCGAGCAAGACCGCCACTGTCGCGTCTCATCGCTAATTAATGATGGTAGCCAATCAAGCAACAAAGCTCAAAGCCTGGGGAAGTGCCACTGATAGGCCTGCTACCGTCATACCCATATGTTGTTCAAGGAATATGATTGGCACTGTGCAATAGCGCCCCCTGCCATAGCGCCCATTGTCGGCCGACACACCCGACACACACGACAAGCGCGGCCGACAGTGGCTTTATTCTTTAAGTGATACCAGAATCTCCCATCGAGCCAAACATCAACCGTCGTGACCCCGTAACCTGCGGTACAACGTATTCAGCAATCTGCTGATTGGCATCCGACATGGCGGCCGACGGCGGGCAGCCGCATCGCCTGGCATGCCTCAATTGCAAGCACCGTAAGAAGAAGTGTGACAAAGAGCTGCCCTTGTGCGGATACTGCGTTCGGTGAGTGTTGCGCCATGGAATACTTGAGGTGAGAAGATCGCTCTGCTGAGAAGTGCTCAGCAAGGGACTTCTGTGCTCTTACCAAAACAACCCACGATCGAATAATCATGCCTATGCCACTGTCGGAGGGGCTCTGGAGGCGTCCCGGCGTACCTCATCCTCGTCTTCTCCGCCTGCCGTCCATGTTTTCATCCCGTCAGCGGCCGATGCCATCCCTGCTGAGGTCCAGGCCGAAACTAGCCTATATCTCCAGGTAAATCGCACCGTCCGCTCTACCGGCCAGTTTGTCGACGACATCACAGCCCGTTACTTCCAGGGCATCCACCGTTTCATGCCCGTCGTCTCTCGCGCCCGCTTTCACCGTAGTCTCATCACATTAGGTTCCGCCCCTGCCGCCGACTTCTCGGTTTTGCTACTCTCCATCTGCCTTATCACTTATGACCCAAGCGCCGCCACTATTCGAACTGGCGGCATTGACCGTCACTCCATTCTCGTCTCTGCGCGGTCGCTCTTTGCTCAGCTGCAGGTCGTCGCCTCACCATCGGTTCATCTGATTCAAGCCGGTCTCCTGTTGGCGCTGTACGAGTACGCCCATGGCAAGCCTGAAGCGGCCTTCGCGTCGATCGCCAATTGTGCCCGTATGGCATATGCCGCTGGCATCCATCGTCAGCGGCAGCGCTCAGACCTGAGCCCAACATGTGCTAGCGGTCTCACCCTCGATGCAGAGGAAGCGGCCAACACGTGGTGGGGACTTGCGATTTGCGAGAGGTATGCATAAGACTTTCATTACTGCTCTGTTTTATTCTTTCTAAAGGCAGTGTAATTTTGCTACTCACGAAGTATCGTCGTGTATGGGAGCGAGCGGCACGCAAGATACCAATCTCGTCGCCTCGGGGTCAGTCGCATGATCACTACCCCGTAAGCACGGCCGATACCACACTTTCTTGAGCGCGCCTCGCGCCTATCACGCATGTCAATTTCTGATAGGCAATGCATGTGTACACCCATTGACACTCCATATCTCCATATCTCTCTCTCCATAGTCGCTTCGCTGACTGTTCATGCATTCGAATAGAATGATGATTTGTGAGGTAGCCGTTCCCGATCAGCCACTTGTCACCATTTTCCCGGGCGAGACCTCGCAATTACCCATCGAACCGGACGTCATGGACCAAAGGGATATTTTCAATCCTGGGCCGATTTCAACCGTCCTTCTTTCGTCCTTCTTTACGGTAAATGTGGGCGGATTTGGTCGCGCCGCTCAGGCTGCGAGCCTTTTAGATCAGGTGCTCAAAGCCATAAGCATGCTAGACCTAAAAGGTCGATTAGTCCATCTTGACTCTCTAGATTCTACACTCCAATCATTCCTCACGGTGATTATGCAGCAGCGAGATGGCAATTGGGGAGTTTATTGTGGTGCCATTGCACTGGCGATAAGGTGACTATGGTCTCGGCTCATATCCGTATAACACATATAACTGATAATGGTTCGGCAGAACGCTGTTCACACTCCACTGGCACATCCTGGACCTCGCACCAGCTGACATCGTCAACGCGAAATATAAAACTCTAGACAAGTGGCTTGAAAGCAGCCACTCCGCACTGGAAACCATTACTAAAATGACTCTAGACATCGCCGATTCTCATCAGAGCATACTCGCTCATAAGAGCGACACGCTGCCCCCAAATTGTGCGTATATGATTAACGCGGCGCTGCGGTATCTGCGGCGAGATGTCGTAGGAGGGAGCTATGCTTGGCGGCAGAGCGCAGAGTCACGGCTCCGTAATTCCCTAGGACCGCTAGACCGTCGCTGGGGCAGGGACAGTGATTGAATAAGCGCGGACGTAATGAAACTCCTTACAAAATCATTATTCTAGGATACGAGACCCTTTGTCCTCCCGTTCGTCTATCTATGAACTATCCCGATACGTTATTGCCTTCATATATAGGTCACTATTAGTGCGTGTCGTACTCGTCGACAATTGTCGATATCAAGCACTAGTAGGATAGTTGTGTGCGAGTTATTCTAGAGTTGAAAGTATTCTAGATGTCTCGCAGATACACGAACAAGCTATCAAGAACTATAGGTTCATGATTTCGTTTGAGGAAGGCAAAGGCACGTGCCGCAATATATACAGTATCATATATACTAATCCAATAACCAGTCCGTGGTGCCTAACTATAGCAACCTAAGAAATGTTGTGAACGTTGGTTGGATACTACCTCATTGGCGACGCTTCTCTGGATTATCGGAATAAGTTGCTGTTGAAACTATGTGCTCAGAGGCTAGAGCGGATTTGTTTGATAGATCGTTTAATTGTGTATTTAGTGGGGACAAGTGCTTATTACTACGTCGTTTCTCCCCTTGTATGAGGGGCTTTTATACAAAATATCAACGGCTACTTTAAGTTGTATCTTAACAGAGCTACCACTTTCGTTACTTGCGTCTATGAGAGACAAGAATCTTTATCTGCCGCCACGCACTCTTGCAGTTCCGCATCGCGATATTAGACATTTATATCACTAACGAAAAGCGATGTGAGCTAAATATAGACTTCGAAAGCCCCAGAGAACGTGGAGTACTTATCTTCTTTTACTGTCTACGGCTATATCAACGAACAGCCGAAATGCATTCCCGCGTTCTGCCATCGAAAGTTAAATGCAGTGATTGCGTAAAGCTTAAATGAAGTCTCAAAGTTGGTTCCGCTATCATCTCTTCTCGGTAGTGAATTATTTCTGGGTGTGCATACTTCAATCTTAGCTTCGGTGACTCTAATAACATTTTGAGTGTATGTGAATCCACGTAGGGCAGAAATGGAATCCCAAACCAAATGAAGGATATAAAGTTGCTTGCACGAACTACTCAAACAATTGCTAAAGGGACTTCAAAGTCCCTTACTTAGTGAGTTCAATTAGTCCATACCACTTGAAACTTTATAATAATAATCGGGCTCAAGCTACAGTATAACCGTAAGTATAAACATGAAATGAGCACATTCAATCAATAAGAACTTAGGAGTATATTGCCTATGGTTTCTGGCTATACACTACCTACTCGCTCGCTCGCTCTCCCAGAAACCATCATAGCCTAGAATCATCATAACATCGCGTGTTACCTCCACGGTACTAAACTGTACCTGTAATACTCCCCCAGCGACCCCATCGCTCTATCGTAGTTTCGTAATCGCTATTACCCAGGTGAATAAGCTTTAGATACGCGTGCCAGCCCCAGGATACCCTCTGAAGCCAATATCTGGCGAGTCATGATTGAAGTGCTCAAAATAGAGCCGGATAAAGTAGTCGTACTGATCCAACCTCGCTGCGTCAAATGATAGCGTCTTGCTTCTATCCTCTTCACACAGCTCCTTAAAACTCATCGCGATGAACTCGTAAGCTTTCAAGTTGATTGGGCGGGAATGTGAAGTTTGATGATAGTAGTCAGAGAGTTGTTGGTCGAAATTGATGTGGTTGGGGTGGGTATCTAGGGTCCCGGCCGCATGCTTGAGCTTGTTGAAGAATGAGGAGCCTTCCTGTAGATAAGGGGTACTCTCGGTCTCTTTCGGTCCGTCAAGGAGTTCGTCACGGTTCCGTGTCATGATGGGCGCAGGGAAAGGCTCTCGAGGCGGCTCTATTGGCTGCAGTTCTTGAGGACAATTCGCTAGTGACAAGGCATCGGTTCCGGGGTTCCTCAAAGGTGACTCATAAACCTTGTCACCAACTGAGAAGTCCCGAGTTTGGCTCTGGCTAAGAAGCCCGGAAGGAAAGCTTTCGCGTGGGTCGGTGTCCGAACTGTGGGTATTTAGTATGTTGAGAAGGTTACTGGGATTCCTGCTGTTGAGAACTTGATCTGGCGAGGGTTGTTCCTTGGATTCAACAGACGAGTTGGGCTGACAAGAACTCGCAAGTTTTGAACCCAAGGAATTTAGTGACTGCTGATATTCTTTTAAAATTTCGATCAAGTCGGTGTTGCTAGCCACCATGCTCACACCTGCCCTACTACTACTGTCTGATGCCCCTAGAGGGTGTATCTTTTCTACTGGCGGTGCTGAACCACTGCCAATGGAAGGCTGGAAGGCGATATCGTGAGGATTAGGTGGATGTACGCAACTGGTTTCATATGATGAGGTCGACTTTATGGATGACGGGGATTTGCGAATAGCAAAAGGACCATCCATTCCGGTCCCCAATGTTCCCTGCTCTTGCAGAGAAGTGCTGTCGTCCATAGAAAGAGTGCTCAGAGAGTTCTGAGTGTCAAACCTTCCAGAAACCGTTCCATCATGGTCACCCCATGCAGTGGTTCGAACAGTCGGGGCAGTAGGCGTCGTTATCTTAAATGGTAAGTCGTCCGGGTAGAAACAAAGAAGAGATTTGGCTGTGCATCGCCGACAAGGCTCGTCTCTCGAGCATCGCTCTCGAGCCTTCGCACATTCAGAACACGCTCGTTTCTTGTAATGGCAGCCGTTGCGTGGTTCATGCGTGATGTGGACGGCCGCATGCCGACCTAGGATATCACTTGGATGTTCAGCAGACACCCAACCACAATCGAAGTAATAACGACACTTACCTCCTAGCAAAGCTCTTAGAACATACCGAACACATAAACTTCTTGCTACCGTCATGCCCGCGCTGATGTCTCTTCAAGTTTTCGGATCGTTTGAAGCTGCTGGGGCATTTAGAGCATTTATAAATTTGCTGAGAGCGTAGTTGATCCGAGTAAGTAACTTGTTCTTTGGACTGATTAGTGTGAGGCCCCATCTTTAGGTGTAACCTGAATTTTGGAATATCTGGTTGAGAGTCAAATAGCAATATCAAAAGGCACCAAATGTTATGGTTCAAGTGCTATCCTAATTTTACAGTAAAGGAGCTTCTAATAAGTCTAACCATACATATAAGGTCTACATGTATCGAAATACTCCATCCCATTAGTCTTAAGAACGCCGCCCTATAACGGGCTAGGTGTGGTTCCCGAATAGGGGAGGTCAAGTCGTCCTGCTAGTGGTGCGCTTATCCCCATGGGTCGTTGGGGCTAATTGTTCAGCCGCTCAATCCTCCAATACCTCGCTTAAAGAGGTATACAAGACTGCCTGCACCGACACGTAGATGATCTGCACACGGGACTCGCTCGCATCTCATTGAGAAATGCCGGCATTCTCAATTTATCAGATCGAGAAAACCATGTGACCCTGGATACGCACCTAGGTCAACGCCCAGACCGGAAACTATGAGTCTAGGGTCTATTAATGAATCGACTCAATCATGTGTTCGAGAAGGAAAGAAGAACATCGACGTACTAATTGTACTTGATTCAGTGATTCAAAGGGACCATATGATGAGCTCGAAACATGAAAAATTGCAGTGCCATCGGAACGAGCTGCTGTCCGTTTCTAACCCGCCAAGACAACCCTGCTTGAACTGAGCAGGCTTCCCCACACAAGCCAAGCCCTAAACCACCGAGTTAGTACCTGAAAATGATCATGCCATGAGAACATCTAGGTTATAGTTGACACGTATACAAGCAAGTACTGTAGCATTCTCACCTTCCTCAGCGCAGGTGCATAAGTGGTTGGGGGAAATCTATACCTAGACTACTCCTAGCCGATTATAACTGTAGAAACAGAATCAATCAAGTTAGCCGAGAAATGAATTATAGATCTGAGGCTCAAATGTCGACCACTGTGACCTCTCCTCGGTCATATAGGAGGGGCAACCAATCAAAGTTGCCGGACCTCGGTAGCGAGCAAGTCAAATCCTTGGTACGGAAATGGGGTACCTTTCCGCTACTACATTTGTCTATACTAGCTAAGCGATGCGCCAGGGCCATCTGCACATACTAAAGCTAACCCAGATTTCACATCGAGGTGGCGGTACAGTTGTACCAGCGAGTATCACTGCATGTGCTAACCCTTCAACAAGCCGACTCTCATGTGGCCATTACCTCCACGATTGGCTCGCAGGTAGTAAGGGATGAATGTTAGTTCTTGAGCCTTGGATGACAACATGTCATCGACACCAGAACCAGGGTCCAGCCCAGGCTCAGCTTGCGACCATTGGTCCATCTTACGGATCCATCCAGCAGTACGCAGGCCAATATAGTGCTCGCCCATTTTGTCTATCACCTTCTCCTCTTCGGTCACTTCAGCACCGAGAGATACTCCGACGTTGCGGAAGTGATCCTGCTCCCAGGGATTATCGAAATCCTCTACGCAGTAGATTAAGGGACCCCGAGCCAGAGTCAAAGTATTTTGATTGGTATACGGATGAGGCGAGATGAACCGTGGCTCAAATCCATGAATCTGAATTGCAAAAGCCCTATTGTTCGAAGTATACGACGGCGGGAGAACTAAATAGCCACTATCGATCGTCGCCGATTTCAGCGTCGGAGTAAGCTGCGATGCGGTTGTTTAGTGCCTGTTGTTCAGAAATAGCCACCCCTTTCGCCGCCTTTTCTTCCGAGTGAGTTATAACTTACTGTGAAGCGTTTCTTGGCCCAAGCGGGAATCCGGAGTCTTATTGTCGCGTGCGCAGATGGTGGCATTTCAAGTTGAAAGAATACATTACCCTCCCACGGCCAATTTGACTTTTGTTCAAATACTACGGCGTGCTCGTCAACCTGGAACGAGACCTTTGCAGTGCTATACAAATGCACATTAATGAAGATGTCTTGTCCTCGGCCACCGTAGTCCCAAAGATAACCGCCAATACTTCCAAATAACCGTGACACATTTGGTGGACAGCAAGATGTATCGAACCACTATTAATATTATGGGTGAGCAATTAGGGCGAGCGACTTTAAAGTAAGGGGAGCGAGAAAACAAGCCTAGAAATAGAACCAAGCTAGCTATAATTGGAAAAGGATAACGAGGAAAGTAACAGACAATGATTTGAAGAAATAGGGGTCAGTTCCGCTGCCGACAAGATTATAGGCCTCTGTTCTATAGGAAAATTCTTATGAAAATAGAAGGGGTGGTAAACTGACCTCCGCACGGATATTTTTGTCCTTGTTGGAGCTTGCTAGCTGGTTGACGTAGGTGAAAGCATTTCCCTATATTCATTCCTACTATGTCAGGACATTGAGGCGAGTTCGGATCCCGAAAAGACAGATTTGGAGGAACCTATTTAGTGAGACTGGACGACGAAGGCACTTACACCAAGACTCACTTGTACAAAAATATGTCAGCCATCAGTGTCTTTGTACTAGACAGCCATCAATTGCGGATGAATCCATGTCAACTTACTCGCAGTCATAACGGCATTATAAAGACATAACTCCATCACATCGGCATATTTCGAATCCAGCTCAAGATGTAACATCCTCTCGGCAAGCATGATGACTCCAATGGAGGCACACGTTTCGTTGTAACATCCTCCATCATCGGAGCCCTGAGGCAGGAAGTAGTCGATCCCGAAGCCCTCCCACTGCATCATCGAACCAATACCACCTGTTAGGTACATTTTCTTGTCGACCATGTTGTTCCATAGGGTACGGAGAGTCTCAAGATATTGGTTCTTGCCCGCAAATGGCTTGATGCCAAGCTCGTCGAGGCTCAGCAGATTGGCAAGCCCCGTGAAGAGGTACAACGCTCTGACTGCATGGCCTTCGATTGTCTTCTGTTGGAGAATGGGCAGATGTGCTTGGCTGTACCAGTGGTCTAAATGCATCGGGTAGCAGTCGGGACGTTTCCAGGGGCTGTCGCCTCTTTTCTCTCGCTCCCATTCGAAATATCTCACTGCATATCCGAATTAGTGAAACTTTAAACTTCTTAGGTCCTAGTAATAGGCCATCGTTTCTTCGTTCGCGAACGAGACAAACTTTTGCCAGAACGTACTACCGTCTTGCCCTGTAGGGTTGCCACGTTCCTCGATGAAATATTGCGCCAAATCATAGGCATCCTGATTGCCAGTAACAGAGTATAAGCGAAGCAGCGCAAGTTCGATTTCGGGGTGACCTGGGTACCCATGCCTCTGGTCCTCTCCTGGACCAAACACCGACCGAATCAGCTTCACATACTTCTGCATGGGCTCGATGAGCAGGTCATTTTTGTAGTAGTTGCTGTGGGCCAGGGCCGCCTCGATGAGATGTCCAGCATTGTATCTAGTGTATCGCATTAGCTGCTCTTGCTCCATTTTAGTCATTTCTTCAGTTTTCAAGCACGAGTAGCTTCCCAAGCACTATCGTTCGGCATGGACGAGTGCTTGTCGAATTGGTCGCCACCGAGTAACCTGCGGTAATGCGGATAATGTTTTCGGGAGACTCACAGTTCATGTTGATCCCTCAAGTTCGACCACCGCTTCCCAGGCTCGATGACAGTGAAATAGACATCTAGATACCCATCCTCCTGCTGCGCATCACGGATCATCTGAACAAGCTCGCGAACAGCCGCGTCGACTTCGGGGTCATATTGCTCAGCAAGCATGTAGCAAGCGCCCTCGATCCACTTAGCGACGTCGCTGTCCCAATAAACGGTAGGCGGCGCCGGCCATCGTGACTTATCGTCATAGATTGGTTGCCACTTGAGGTTGAAGCAATCATATTGACCTGTCTCTTTCAGCTTCTTAAGCTGGGCTTTCACTGTCACCTGTTGTATCGTCTCGCGGCGGGTTTGCAGCACAGATGGACCTGTGAAGGTCGTCTGCGGGAAGAGAACTTGGGGGTGTGACATCGTGGACGAGGAGACAAGCTCTGTGAGACTGATGTTCTCGTCTGGAGCAATGAAGTGGGATGGTCTGCGATGAGAAGGGAAGAAAGGCTTTAAACTCCAAAGGTCAGCTGTAACTACACAGTTTGTGTATAGTAGGTTAGTATGTAATGAATCTTAAGTTTGCTAAGACGACAATGGGTGCTATTCAGAGACCTGGGGGTAATGTTTCAACTCCCACATCAGATCAACAGGAAACTCTATCATTGAAGAGACGGTCAACAATAGCAAGTGAACATGCCAGGGTATAGCTAAGGCAGTCTACTCCGATGTCGAAGTCATCGTACGCCGAAGTCGAAGCTCGTCTTCTTCGAGGCGCGCGTGGAGACCTATCACCAGCTCCAATGAAGCGGCTGCTGAGGGGAATCCCTGTGGTCGATCAATGGGTACCTGGCGTTCAACCAGGGACTAGCTGTACACCGTGAATCGGCCGCCGTGTATCTGCCCAGGTAGGTAGAAGCTGCAGAAGAAGACACGTGCAGATCGTTGGGTCTTATTCATACAAGTTAGCAGTACTTGTACTGCTCTACATAACTACAAGTAATTCGAGAGTATGTGGTCTAGCCTTAGGATGTAAGTGGTACTCCATGGGTTCTTCGGTACCTCCAGATGCAAGAAGACGTATCAGTGCCCCTGAAAAGAGTCAGGTGCTAAGCGAGCAATACGTATTGCTGCCACCTGCTAGAATGTCGGCCGTAAGGTGGGTTCTAGACTAAGGTGTGCTGTGCAACTGACCTAAAAACAGTGCTGAACCGTGCCTCTAACTGCCCCCATTCCGCCCTTGTTGCTCGAGTCTCTTCTTATTGCTACAACATTAAGTCAAACACGAGCGCCGAGAAAGTAGAACGAACTCCAGTGTCTCTAAACTGTGATAATCGTTTGGTTCTCCTCGTACTGTACGAGGCCGTAGGGTAATACCTACATTGAGAACAGCTTGTATTGTTTAAACAGCTCTCATCCGTCCGCAGAGTCTGCGCGCACAGGGATACACTACAGCATCAGATGACCTTTCAGAAACTGAAAAATGCCAACAAACCAACACATCGCAACCAGTAAGAGCTGCGCAAGAAGCGCCTCATTCTCTCAATTCTTAGGAATCACCCCCGATTGGCGAAAATCCAGGGATGGCATGCCAACCTGCACTGGGTGCCAGCGAAGCCGCAGCCGAACTTCGCTGTGGGCTTTTAGCACGGGTAGCCGAGCTACATCTTTACCTTTTGTGCAAGGTGCGGCTGAACAAGGCAATAGTGAAGCCTTGCATATCACAGGAGCAGGATGGGAGCGATGTATGGTTGCCTTGGACAAGATTCTGTTGCAGTGGACCAAGACAAAGGCAATTGCGGACGTTGTATTCCCTTACAGATACTGATAGCACAGCGATTAGACCTCCCACTCTTCTTCCAGCCACGACCATATAGTTCATTCCTCGCAATCTTACATACAGCCACAAATAGAGGGTGCGCCCCTCCACTGAAGTGGTGTCTCGCATTCGTCTCAGATTTGGTTCTCATCTTCACGAGGCGAGCAAGGCGACCGAACGATTCATATGTCGTCTTCAAGGTACCTATACGCAAACTTGAAGTCGGCTTTTCTCCGATTCATCCTATAGATGCTGTTAGTTGAGAGAAACATTAGATAAGCCGCGCGGAGAACAACATACCATGTGGATTCATAGTCGAAGAACCGGTAGGTGCCTTGCTCAAACTCTTCTGTGATGTTCTTCGGCTCTTCATGTCTCTGGAACCAAGTCTGATACTGTTTATGAAACCGCCAGCTCTGGTCCTTCAGCGCTTTTGCAGCCAAGTACTGCTGATAGGAGCCCTGCTTATAGTAAAACACGTAAAAGAGCGTATCCGGCTCGATACGTGAGTACAAGCGAGGATCGTCGAGAATTGGCAACGGCTCCTGTGGATAACCAGATGCTGAGTGAAATCGCGTTTCCGGTCTATATGACCTCGGTGGCTCGGCGTCAAAAGTGTCTATCATATTCATGTTTACTTGTGAAGATGCCATCATTCGCAAATGCGATGGCGTGTTCACTGGTACAGGACGTTTCTTGGTTGACTGAAATGAGTCTACAAGATCACTCAAGGCTGCAGGCAGATGGAATACTGATTCTTCTTCCTTGGCTTCTTCGGCGGACTTGATACCATTGGCCACGCCATTGGAATATGGTACTAATCCTTACGGTTAGCAAGAGGTGCATCTGCTGTTTTGCACGCGGCGAACTACCTTTTGGCGACTCTGCTGAATCTGTGACAGCAGGTCTGCTCGACGTCTTAGACACTTTATCCGCCTTCTTTATCGTACCCTGTACGTTTGTAGCCTGTTCGGAAGTTTTGGGCTCGGGGTTAGGTAGGCTCCCTGTTTTTATTTCCACTGTCGCAGGTTGTGCAGCTATCGTACTCGGAGAATTCGCCGCGCTCGTTTTGGACGGGGCAGCCGGTGGCAGAGGCGAGATACCTACGGGCGTTATGACCGGTTGAGAGCCTAGCGGCGGTGGTAGGGGCGCTATGCCGACATTATTCTTATCACTTGCTGCTGCTGCTGCCGCCGCTGAAGCGTACTTGAGTCCTTCACCAGGAGGTCTTTGGGGTAATGATGCAGGCTTCATACTGGAGCTGACAGTGGTACTGCCATTAGTGACGGTGGCCAGAGGGTTGTGTAGCGTCGCCAGGGTCGGGAGCGGGGATTTTAGTTGTGCAGAGGGTCTTCGTGCGACTGAGTCAATCGCTGTCCTCGTCTTCCCGGGCAAACTCCCTGGCCGCGGCTCTGGATCTGTTGCCTCTTCTTGTACCGATTGCGTGTCTTGCGACGATACCCGGTCGTTATCTTGGTTCATGCCGTAAACATCTTCTTCTTCTTCTAGAGCGAGGTCGTCGTAGAGACCTTCATCTTCCATGAAATCATCGTTCATACCATCGGTAACATAGTAGCGGATGCTCTCTTCCAAGTCGGTGACCTGTTCTGTCTCGAGGCCACCATTTTCCAGTGACCGTCTGATCAGCTCGAGTTTCCCCTGATGCCACTTATGCCTCTCGATTATCCGCTCAATGGCCGCAATGCGATCTGCTTTGGCTGACTGGTTCTTGCCCTTTTTCATCGTCACTTGAATCTGTTCACTTTCGGCCTCGAGGGCCTCGATCTGTTGTTCAAGCTCGTCGACCATATTGCTCAGGAAGTCGCCAGCTTCCGCCTTTGCTTGTTCTTTCGGATCAAGTTTCGCGGCAGCCGAAAGACCTTCTTTTGAGTAAGCCTTAGTCTTCATGGCCTTCTCGACGGCTTTAAACCTCTCCATTTGCTAGACGAGCGTTAGTATATCGCATAGCCTGGCTCATGAAGGCCATTTCCCCAGCAGCAGCAGCACCAACCGTCTCTATCAACTTCCGATGGTCAAGCAGCGGAGCCTTGTCTTTGATGTCATTGCTGGCGGCCCATGTCTTGATCTGATCGCGCAATCTCTGGAGCTTCTTTATTTCGCGCTTGAGGTTGTCTTCAAGCTTCTCTTTCTGGGCGGGGTTGTTGGACTGCTCGATCTTCTCGTAGATACTGTCGAACTCGCCCACCCCTTCAGCGACCTTTTTGAAGGTCTTGTCTATTTCTTGCTGCAATTTCCGGGCCGCCATTGTGGTAATGCGTGCATATGGTCAGGCCCTTGTTGAGCAATTCCCTGATGGGTAACGATCTTGGAGGATTACGCGGTGGTCGTGGAGGATAAACGTTTGGTACAAGGAATGAGGTCGAAGGCGAGAGACACTACAGGTCTGCTTGGAGGCTGTCAGGGCGTGCTGAAACTTGGAGTTAGACGGCGATCGACTGGCGCGATCCAATCATAGGGATTGACCCAGGAGGGCGACAAAAAGACCGGTGCAAGGTCTGGTGGGTGCACGTACCGATTGTTTGTTCTCCGGGTGAGGAGTAATGCTGCAAAAGATTGATCGTTTGCCTAGATATGACTTTGTTAGGTATATGTTGATGGAAGGCTGAGTCGCGGCTGTGTGGATGTGGTGATGGGAAGGGAAAGTTGCAGCTACCAAAACAGGTAATCAGCAGCTGTGACATTACCTGTATGTTGTTACTAGGGCACTCCATGGCACAGTCCGGGTGTCTTGGTGAATCTGTATATGCCTTAAAGTACCTCCGGCAGGTGCGCATGGTGCGGGTCTGGCCCGAGAGCGCTGAGATGATGTCAAGTAGATTCCACATCCTGTAGATAAAATGATCAAGATCAGAGGGTCTTCACTTCTAATTTACGACCTAAATGAGTTTTACATATACATTCAAGTATACTAATCATTGAATATAGTTTACTCAACGGTTTTTTATTTTTTTTTTCTGTTGGAAGAATTATGATGTTACAGTTTGAATCACAGTTGCCATGTACCCTTTTCTAACTTACCACCAGGATACCTGGCAGGCCTGGATACCGAAAAAAGAAAACGCCTTGCAATACCTGTTCAAGCTCACGTCAGCTGCCCGTCAGCTGCGAGAAACAATCCACTATTAACTATGTTTTATCTGCTACCTCAGCGAACCACCCATATCGATAACCACCAAATCATGCTCAAATAGCACGGGAAACCTTCCTGAGAAGCTTCTTGGTGCAGTCCGCAGAACTACTCCACGCGATCGCGTATAATCTAGAGGTACATACCAAACAAGTTCTGTGAATCTAAACAGCTTTGCGTGCTAGTGTCCTTTCTACTGATGTAACTTCTCTAATATGAAAGGTAGGTCCTCACAAACTACCCCTCTCGCAGTTGACCGTTTTTGTTCATATATCCATCCCTTGCAGCTATATTGCAGCGCGTGCTGTCGGCTTCCGTCACGGTGGAGAAGGAGGTAGTGTCATCGATTGGGAAAGGAGTCCTCGTATTTGCCGCCGTAGCCCCAGGAGACACACAGAAGGAGGCAGACTCCTTAGCGGCCAAGGTGCTTAAGTTGAAACTATGGGATGATGATTCAGGGGGAAGAGTATGGTTGCAGCTCCCCGTTCAATCCTTCAGTTCCCGGTGTTCTATCGAGGGTCATATTGACCATCAAGGAGCCGGCCCTATTTTGCGGACTGTCGCTCTTATTACTGTGTAATCATACCTGACAAATGTGCTCCTTCTTAGTGGAAGAAGAACGTCCAAGAGATAGGCGGAGAAGTTCTCTGCGGTAGGTCCTTGCCCTCCCGCAGTAATCCGACCCTCTACTGCGCATTTGTCTGACAAGTGCGGCGCCAGTCTCCCAGTTTACTCTCCTCGCGTCGACGAAGAAAGGCAATAAACCCGACTTCCACGGTGCTGCGGGAGGAGAGGAAGCCAAGAGACTCTATCAGTACTTCTTTGAGAAGGTGCAACAGGGCTATACAGCCGACAAAGTGCAAAATGGAGTTTTCCAAGCTATGATGGAAGTTGCTCTCATCAACGATGGACCTGTGTGTACATCTTTCTATTCAGCGCTGGGCGAAGAGGCTAACCACTTTTCAAGGTCACGTTGGAAGTGTCAGTTGGTCAAAAGGCTGAGCCAATTCCCTCACCAGCGCCCGGCCCATCCACCTAGGGTTATGTCAGCTGCTATAACGAACCAATACTGTGCATTGTTAGACAGCTGAGAATTTGCTCTGTAAATCGCTAGATTTTCTTTCTTTCTCCCATATTAAGAAGCAAGTAATGAGGTTTCGTATTAAATTGATAGAAATGAGGGTATCCATAGATAGATCTAGAGCATCATGCACTAAAAAAGAACCTCAGAACGCCAGATAGTTTGTCTGTAAAAGCCGTGGACCGTGTACCTGTGAACTCCGTAATCATGTGAAGGGTATGCCAAATGTGAAAAACCCGTGCATGCCACCCAGCCAGCCAGTCCCATTTGTGGTATCCCCATTTCGAGAGCGTCGCCGTGCTCCCAAAGTCTCCATCTAGTGCCTGTTAATAATATGGAAATTAACCAACGGGTTGTTTCCGTCGTCGATTAACCTTCTGCTTGCGTCTCTTTGCAGCAGTTCTAGCATCCCAAACCCCTGCGAAGAGCTCATCGCAGTCATCCTCATCGTCCGAGTCAAAGATGACGGACTCTCTATCGTTACCCTCATCTGCATCCTTCTGCTCCATCTCGAACTCGGCTATTTCGTCAACCATGACATCTTCCCAGCTTCTATAGTCAACAGTTCTCTGGGTCTCGAGGATGAACTTGCCAACCTTGTACTTCTGCGACTCCTCCTTCGCATCGACATACTTCCAGCCAACGTTAGCGTGGCAGGTAGCGCAGCTGATGTAAGAAACAACGTGCGTTCCTGTGACTAGAATGCGGGTCTCGGGCTTCCCGACTTTGACATTGATCAGATTCGTATTCGACTTCTTTTTATGGTTATCTGGGGGTGAAACTAGATACGCGCGACCATATCGACCTGTGAAACTCTTGCTCACGATCTGCGAGTAGAAGGCAAAATCGGTTCCACACGTGGAACACCGGATGGTGTCGGGTTGGATCTTCGTGAGCTTTACGGCACGGGCCTGCCCAGTGGAAGCCCGACGAAAGCCATCTTTCAACACAGAGAGCCCTAAGGGGGGGGAAGAGGCGGCCGAAGAGCTCTCTAGTATAGAGTCCGTCGGAGAATTGCTCAGTGACGGAACGTCACTTGTAGCAGGAGTACTATTACTGGATAACGAGCTTTGGCGACGTCGCCGAAGAGGTCGCGAGAAGCTTGGGAGCAGATAAGTTGGAAATCTTGGGGCTGGGCCGGTTGTAGTAGAAGCAGCTGACGCTATTTGAGGCGGCGGTGGCGGAGGAGCCACCTCATTCAGCACCATAGACAACATACTAGCAGCCCAAATTATGCAGCAAGCGCCCTATCTAGCGATCGGGTCGCAAATGAATGTAATCACGTAGCAGTCAACCAGTGCACGCGTGCGCATGTATATGGGTGAAACAGTACCTTAAGTAAGAAGGGCAGACAAAGAAGAGTAGACTGGTTTGTTGAAGGGAAGATAGATGGGAGTTGTATCTGCCCCGCATCGGAGGTGCTGGCACTGCTAGCGAAAAGAGGAGAGAAGACGATCGTTCCTCTGAAGATGCCCGACGCAGGTAAATAAAGCCTCTAGGGTTTGGAGTCATGCACCTATGAAATAGAGCTTATTATGGGCGAATGACTCTCCCATGGTCTGATCTACCTTCATGTACTCCGGCCACCAGCGAGTCATCATGTCGAGGCTTTGACAGGTGGGAAATGGCACTAAATGATTTAAGGTTGGCGCCGTGAATGCATCATGCGCTCCCATCTATCCGCGCTTCCGAGAATTACCGTTGACCCCATTGCTATTGCGTATATTGTACCAGTACGGGGTACCAAGTAAAGTAAGGCTTCAGTGTTGGCAAGAGTTACATGTAGGTAGGTAAGAAAGAGTATGTATAGTACCCCACTGCTCAAAGCATCAAGCCACAGTCTTCTGCCGAAGTTCCTGCGTTATAATAACCACAGCTTGCCCACTTGCCACAGCAGCACGTAGGTACGCAATACTTTACAGAGGAATGGCACAATACTACCTGAAGTAAGCACTCGACAGTTTCCATATCAATATTTTCTACCATCGTGGTCGAGACCTCGCTGTGCATGGTTCTTTAGGCACCGAATATCGCTTAAATGGTATTTCCATGCAAATATGGAATAATTACTGCTGTCTGTTGACTTTTGGATAAGCTAAGCTAAGCTCCGGACGTAAGGTACCTTCCACTCATTTTTTTCACTTGTGATATTGTAAGGTGTAGGAATGATTTACACCAGAATAAAGAATAGGTCCTTCGTTCTGCGGGCCCAAAAACGTCTTTTAAAACATGGAGTTTGGATAAGATATAATTGAAACTAGAAACCTTATGGCTACCGCCTAATACGCCGGTAACCATCGAGTTAGTAAGCAAAGCAGAATTAAGTTCAGGTTAAGTATTTGAAATACGTGTTCAAAATTTAGCATCGAAACGCATTTTATGCTCTCAGAGATGTACTTAGAAACTTTTTACAGAGTTTCTGTTTATGTTCTTCGTATAAAGCCATGAGATGAAACTCAATGCCCATACTATCGAATTTGAATATTAAAGGAGCCTCACAGTATTGAATCACTAGGTTGTTATTAAGCACCAAGCTTCGCAAATTCTGATTCTTGTTGTAGGTCAAGATATAGTTCACCACCAGAATTTGCCAGAATTTGCCAGAAATTACCACTGTGCCAAAAAATTATTTAGTAGTGGCCACAGTTATATTGCTATAACAAATAAGCGGCTACATTCATGACCAGTGACGCGTAGTTAAATAGCCTCTACTGTTACTTTTTTTCCTTTTCTTTTTCTTTATATATATATAAACTAATCTCTAAACTCTACACCCCCCTTGTAGTCTAGAAGAGCCATAAACACTCTGGGACTCATTGACCTTGAGAATACCTACCACTCTTTCTCTAGACGAGCCAGCACGGAACACCCGACTATGAAATACATAGTGAATCACCCAGCGCTTATCCTCCATTCCCACCAATATCATCCAGCCATATCATCGCACAATGATTCTCTAACGCCGGTTTTCTTGACTGATTAGAGACCACGAACCGGCGGCATTAGTCTTAGCCTGAGCCTTAGCCTTAGTCACAAAGAATACACAGGCCTTTAAGCAGCTCTCAGCAAGGCAGCTCCTCGGTCTCCAGCGCACGCAGGGACAGAAAATTGAAAGTGGAGAGGTCAGATGCGCGGTAAACTCAATTACGGATTGAAGAGAACGGCTGGTGCACGTGGCTAGAGCTCTCTCCCCGAAAACATAATATACAATAATCCCAAATTTTACACTGTTGACGAACAGCGTCAATGTGCTTTTTGCAGCTGCCGTAGACGGGAGGATGTAAGATTAGCTGAGATACCTCAAAATGCTGTCTAAAGCTTGTGGGAGACTTTTTATTGTGTCCATGGACAAAAGTGAGCATGTTCCAGTCCAAAATGCATCCGTCGTTTCCAAGCCAGGGGAACCAACTCACCTGGCTTGAAGACGCTATATTGACGTCGTACGTGCTACAACAAATGATATCTGGGTTTCTCGTCCTATAGATGATATAGAGTACAGCTTATCCGTGGATGAATGTGATGATGTTCTTGTCCAAGTAATACGGAACCCAATCAGACAGTTGGACATCACTAGCTATGAGCGAAAACGCATAGACACCTTTTTATTTATTTATTAATTTTAGTCTCTTTTATCCGGTGACATAGAGCCGCAGAATCGTCCAACAGCTTCCCTAGCGAGAGTTCTGCCTATCTGTCTTCCTGTGCTACCAGCGCAGCAATGTCTAAGCTGTTCAACATCTTAAGTAGGGCCATTATTGTGGTATCGAATGTGTTGGTTGCAAAACACATGGTAGCTCACAAACTTACAAACCAACACTTTAATTAGCCGATCAACGTTCCATCTAATGTCATCTTCTTCGGCTTGTTGCCTAAGAACCCTCAGTCTAACTCCCAGTAATTTTCAGCCGCTAAATAGCAATAAAGGTATCGAAAGTAAGGAAGCAAATCTTGTTGAGGCATGCCCGGCCCTCGGGTACGCTTGCGATAAGTAATTACTCTTTCCCTGGCCTAGGAAGGAAGAGACAACGATTACCACGGTGTAATTACTGAGATGGTGTGCTTGCAGAAGCTTGCAGCGGACTAAGCAGCGGCCAGAGCGATACTATAATTGCCTTTGTGAGAATATCCAGGAGGACTTCGTAAGGCCAAAACTGCCCACTCTGTTAGCTAACCAAGGTCTTTTTACCAGTTCTGCCTTAATCACCGGAGCAAAACCTAACTAGATACGAACAGTTTTTCAAAGTCAATATTGACACCTTGCACGGCGCTTCATAGCAGACTATGGGAATTGAGACCGCTAAGCTATCCATAGCCATTAAAAGGGGCCACGTCTACCAAGCCGGCCCATAACTGGAAGTATAGATGAATATAGATTAACAAATAAACGATGTATTACCATTATAATCAAAGAGATTTAGTGTTGAGCACAATACTATAGATCACTGAGACCACCACACTCATCAAAAAGGTCATTGCTCTATGGGAAAGGTTTCATATTTTCCAAGCTTTGAGGCGGTGTAATGTGGTGGGACATATCGTCAAAAGCATCTTGTCAACGTAGCGAAACCTTCCTCGAAGGCAACATGACATTTTGAGGTTTCGCACTCAACGCCCGCACACCCCAATCCCATGAAAACCCTTCGACCACAAGGTAATGTGCCCTGTAGTCATTCCTGTTTCCTTGCTCTTCTTTCCCTGGTGGAAAGACTAGCGACAGCGCCAAAATCTTAGAAAGCCAGCTTACTAACAGAGATGAGAGAAAGAGCGAAATGACCGATAAGGAGAAGAGGTGATTTCAAACACTAGTACTAGTACTGCGGCTTCCGGTGGGATACTATGGTTTCCGGTGGGATATTCACTAATGCTGACAAACCGAGTACCCTAGAACAACGTCAAAGTATGTAGAAATTTGGGAGCAATAGAAGTTAAGACGCTAAAATGGTATGGAATACCAGTTATGTAGCATTATACAATTTCAAGGTCTTCGTAATGCTCTAAAACTGGAGCAGTAGTGGATCGCGTGAATTTGTCAAGGTTTCTCCACCTGATGGGGCATAGCGAGGCAAAGTAGCTCAGTTAGAGGCCCAACGCATCATGCTTGTTCTTCAAAGGAGCTTTACTAGTGACAGATGCAATTTAATTCCTATTTATGCAAAAATCTGATCTTTGGAAGCTTAATAGAAATCATGCCCGTCGTCATCTGCCGACGAAGCCAATGTAAGTCCTTAGTCAGAATCTCCTAAAGAGATTAAAATGTCTCGGAGGATGTATCAGCAACGGGCCTCTGATAGTATTTGCTGAGAAAACAGAAATGACTAAGAATCTATGGAAGGAGAACATGGGCAGCATATGTCTATCTATTACGGTATATAGAGCTTGCTCGTCTCAAAAAGCTCTACTCAAATTTACCACTTCATTCACATAAAATTTACTTAGTCTCTAGGACTCACTTATACTTACCATGATTACGCTGTCTATTCTGTATGCTGTGGCCCTCAGTGTTGGGGCTGTGGCTGCATATGACACGACGCTTGGTTTCGATGGTGCTCCTTTGGTCGAAAACCGAACTATTGACGATATCTATGAAGCTGCCCTTGCGGAAGGTGGTGTCGTAACCGTTTGGCATGGAGGCGATGAAATTCATCAGCAAGATCGGTTAAAACAAGCCTTTGAGGCCCGATTTCCGAACATGACCCTCAATCTCACTGTTGACGTCTCTAAGTATCATGACGGCAACATCGACCGCCAGCTTGCCACCGGCGGTGTGTATGTTGACAGTCTTATACTCCAGACATTACAAGATTATCCACGGTTAGATCAAGAGGGCGCGCTTCTGCACTATCTACCACTCAACTTTTACAACATACACCCGAGTTTCCGTGACTTGCAGGGCGCCTGGTATGGTGTTTCTGTATTCGCATGGAGTTTCGTGTGGAATAAGGACAAAGAATCTGAGGGGCCAAAAGAATTTGACGATTTACTGAAGCCTCAATATAAAGGAAAGCTTGCGCTTACCTATCCAAACGACGATGACGCCGTTCTCTACGCGTTTGATTTGATGTGAGTCGGGTTGCCCTCTAAACTTGCAAGTGTAGGAACAGTCACTAATAGCAAGCAGCATGCAGCAATATGGGTACGAATGGTTCGAAAGGCTTCTAGCACAAAATCCCCGCTGGGTACGCGGTACCGCCACGCCAGTCACTCTTCTGAGCCAGAGCAACAGCACATCGTCACTTACTTTCACAAGCTCAGCGGGCTTGACTCCCAATGACCCTATCGGCGTAGCTTTCCCAACGAAAGGATCATTCGTTAGCTGGCCGCAGAGAGCCGCCATCCTAAAAGATGCACCTCATCCAGAGGGTGCTAAGCTGTTGCATAACTACATGCTGAGTGAAGAGTACCAGAAGTTGACCAACTCTTGGAGTGTTCGCAAAGACATTCCGCCTCCAGCTGGATACCCCGATCTTATGGACGTCCAAGCTACCAACCCAGCTGGATTTGAGCGATTCATGGATGACAGAGTACGTGTTGAGAGACTCCGGTTGTTCTTTGAAGATAAGCTTGGTACGCCTCAGGGGCTGAGTCCACTCAAGGATAACTTGTGAGAGGAGAATGGTCTCTAAATCGTTGACCTTCTCTGTTGCGGACTCCATACTCAATGTGAGTGGTCTGAGTAATTTGTATTATCTAGAAAGTAATGCATAATCAAACGAAGCAGCTTTAAGTGTTCCGCCCGATACTTAATGTGATGGCGCTGCAGCTCCGATGTAATACAATCGTGACACCGCCATGACGTATGTTTCCCTTGTGAATATTTGATATGAAGGCTATTTCCAATCCGTGATAACTGGCCACCCTCTCACCTCTTCTTGATATCAGTAGACTGCAATTCAAGGATCTCGACACTCTGAAACCACCAAGACCTTCGAGCCTAGCATTCCAATATTCTAGCCCTACGCGTCAATTTCAATGGAGATGGAAATATAGGTTGTCTATCGCAAGGGCGTATTAAAATAGACTGCATATGTTGAAAATCTCATCAGATCATAGTTGCTATGAAGGTGCAATGAACACTCATTGATGTAACCTTAGCTGTTATCTCACGTGCTGGAGCCTAGGAGCTCCTAGAGCATGTTAGTTTAGGTAAGACTGAGCCGCTCAGCTTTCCTGTCGTGTACGCGATATCTTATATCCTCCCATTTAATCTGAATTGATATGTACTAGATTAGCTTGAGAAAGACAAAATTTATTGGTGCTTCGGCCAAGGCTTATTTCACGATGCGACTTTATTGGATGATGATATAACCTTCACTTTATCCAGATAAGCGACCCGAGCACTGGGGTGATAAAGGTACTTAATTTGGATAGACCATCCTAGTTTGCCGAATGTATTATATTCAGGCTTTTTTGAATCAAGGCTGCTCTAGATTTACGACGCGCTGGGATTGTACAAACGTGGTGAACCAAGGGTTCCGTCCGTACAGGCGCTGTTATAATGTGGCTCGCGCCTACGAAAGATACATATCGCCTATCATGGGTTTCCCCCGACGTCCACACTTTCTTCTTTACCGTAACTAGTAGGAGTTCAATCTTAGCACTTTGGCTCTACTACTTGCCTTCTAATTTGCAATATCTCTTTTATATTTATACTTGTTGTCTAACGCTTGGTACCGCCCAAGTTTCTTACGAAGTCAGAGGCGATATGCTTGCTTGCCTGCCACATGCGACGTGCGAGATCTTGCGATGGCAGCCTTCCACAATAATTTCGACAATGTTACACGACATACTGACCTGTTGCTCGAATGGGACCCGGTAAATACCACGGACTACCCGTTACTGATCCACGCACGACTTATGAACAAGACAAGCGATCATGAAGTGAATTCATTTGATATAAACATTACAAGTGAGATAATCCCTCGACAGGCTTGACGCGTCGACTGATAGTATGACAGCTGGACTGGAGGACAACTTCTTCCTCTGGAGAGATTTACCTTATCCTCTCCCATTCCTCTCCACAGCTACGTACGAACTCCATGTTCGCCCACAGCTGGAACCAGGAGGGATGGTGTCGGAGCTAGATATCGTTTCGTCCCCTCTCTTCGCGATCACAGAACAAGAAGGGGACGACAGTAACCGCTGGCCGGCCGTATGTCCTTTTATAATATCCGCCAGTTGCCTCACTTGAGGCACGCGTAAGACTGACAGATGCTGGTAGGCGAATGGGACGTCAAACCCTCCCTCAAAGCCGACACAACCATCACACACAAGTGAGCGCCCCAATAGTAATACTGCTATTGCCGCGGGACTTGTTGTGCCACTTGTAGTCGGGATTTCGGTCTTCGTCTTCCTATGGATGCAACGACGACAAAAAAGAATCGCGGAAGAACGCAGAAAGGAGAGAGAAGGGCTCGTGATCGATTAACTAGGTAGTCGAGCGGCGCTTGACTCAGGATATCCCAAACCATCTCGGCAGAAAAGGCGGGAGCGCAATGATGGGCGAAATCGCTCGACTGAGAATAAAGCCCAAGATAGTCTCGAGACGTCGCGAGGCTCATTTCGGTACGGGGGGCTAGAGATACACGCTTCTCTCCCCTTAAGCTTGCTAACACAAGGCCATCTTCGACTCTAGAATGAATGGTAGGGTGGATCGAGTTACCAAAGAGAAAACATGAATTACCACTACAGCGGCAAAAGCGAGTCAAGTTGCGTGTTTGAGGGCCTCCTCACCTCCTTGCCCCTTCGCTCTAAGCCATGCTGCAGGACGTAGTTCTTTCAACCAAAAAGCGAGAAATCAAGGCACAGCCACGACCGTCAAGATCTCGGGCGTGAGTGAAGATGTCTTGTCTTGATGGCCTGAGACATTATCAGGTCGAGAGACCGAGCGTTAAGATCACTAAATCCAGAAACGCTGCAGCGAGAGGATAAATAATAAGGATGTGATGAGAATGCCTATCACAGGGAAGCCGCCACAGCCCTCTACGAGACGTTAATGCGGTTCAGCAGTTGAGCTGGCAAAGGCAGTCGAAAAGCAACGACTAGACCGCCATACCGAAAGAGTCAAGATTTATCCCGAGGCGACGTCTTGTTTTCACTGCCTTTGAAGAAGAGCGGTATGATATGTGTTAGCGCAGAGGCAGCCGTATCGTAACGGGTATCATTCTCGTGTGGATATGCATAAATAGTAGCGTTGGTTAGTTCGAAACTAGAAAGCTAGTTAACGAGCTGTTTAGCGCTGTCCTGATTAGTTGTCAAAGCTGCTTGTTGCCTTTCTGGCTACGGGCAAGCAAGTGTTGCTGGGCTGTATACTATAGTCCTCTGTTACTCAGTTGAAGCCTCAGGAACGAAAGACATGCCGCCTAGGGTTAGCCGTACTGCTTGATCGGTAGATCAGAGGCTAAAGCGTGAGGATATGCCCTCAAATTCCTACTGAGCACCTGAATTGCATATTACCGTGATTTAAGTTCCATGTTCGACGCGCATAAGCGGCAGCAGGCATGCCTAGCGCCATAAGAACTGCTGCGGTCAGCCGTGCTTGGCCTGCGATATTTTTCCCTGCTTCAAACATAAGCCACAGTCGCTTCAGCTGAACTTTCGGGTTCAACACGCTTCTGTAGGAAGCTGGGTTTCTCGAGGAGGAGGAATTAAATAGTATCGATAATGAGTTCCATATTTGGTCGACAGAGTTCGCTTGTGGAAGTTTTTTTTTTTTTTTGCGAGCCCGTCCATTGGGTATTCTAGCTACGGTTCTTCACTGCGATACATATGACGAGTGGAGCCCTAATTGATGAGAACTTAGCAGGCAAGGGAAGAAGCTGCGAGCCAAGATAGGCGTCAGGCATTATTCTCTTTCATATGGAGCCGGACGGGGGCTCATAAGCCGGCCGTTGGATAGTGAGGCGCTTCCCTAGCTTGCTACGTGGCTGTCGCTCGGGTCATCTCTACATTAAGGATCACAAATGGCGTCAGTTCGAATAAGCGATAATCTTGTGTGTTGAACCTTTAGATGAACTTTTTGGTTAGGCCGCGTGTGTTTAGGCGCATATCCTTGAACACCGCAATCTTGATGCGCGAGGAGCTGGCATAAGCTGAACTATACATAAGAAACCTAAGGATTGACTACTTATCTCATTACGATCGATTTGGTATAGGAAGATACAAGTACATGAATAACAATGACTTCTAAACGTAGAAAACAGGTAAGCTTTCGAATAATATGATTTATATACTAACCATATCCATGGTAGCCGCTGGTTAGAGTCGGGGAGAGAATCGAAATCAAGCACCTACAGCACAGACAGGATAAGAATACTCCGCGCGCAATACTATTAGTTGCTATAGGCTGTAGTTTTAAAGTGCCACTTAGTTACCCGAAGCTTATTAATCTATTCAAGGCTGCTCTTGAGGTTTTCTGGGGTTGCATTGCGAGAAAAGCTTCGACGTCTCTTCCGCTCGAAATGATATACCTATTTTCAGATTTGAGATTGGGGATCAGAACCCCTTGTCGCTCTGGAGCTGAGGAAGCCGGGGCTTTGGTCAGCTAAAACCTAGGATTGTACAGGTAGAGCCCAGATATACCGTAGCTACGTAGGACTTTGTGCTCAATATTCTTGTAGTTGTGCATTAATTGAACGCAAATAGATACCAACAGGAGCGCCCGCCGAAACTGAGGAGTAACCTTACGTAGGGCAGCGGTAAAATAAATAAACGAAAAGAACGCGCATTCGCTTGGTATGCATGCATCCACACGCACATGTGTGCTATGTCAATGTAGGCCACCTATCGGACGACAACGCAGAAAGCTTGACGTGGTACGGCAGACACGGATAGATTGATGAGTCGTACCCAGCACGCCTCAATTATCTGCGAGTATTCCCTAATTATTGCCATTTTGGGTAGTTACTAGATCTTATGTGATGTCCCTTCAAAAAGTGATCAAGCACGTCATACGAAATACTGCAAAGCCTACCAGTATACCGAAGGGGTCTTGTCTTGATAGATTACTAGAGAAATTGTTTCAGTTGGTAGTATATAGTACAACTACAGGAACCATTAACAGGTAGGATTCAAATACCCGAGGAGCATCTAGCGTATCTAGCGTAGTGTAGTGTAGTTTTAAGCCTAGAGATGGCTCGGTCGAAGAATCTTCTTTTCTCTTCTTTCTATTCTACACTTGTACACTTAGCGTAGCTACATCAAATGAGTGCCGAATTGGCGGTTTCGCAAAGTCATATCCGAAATGAAAGCTGAGTAGCCAAGACAGCCACGCCCTCGCCACGCATGTTTAGTCAGGGCAGTGAGCATTGGCTTGTTGGTACCTGCAGGAGAGGCGCATTAGTTCTGCATTGGTGTTGGGTTCGCTCGGTTGAAATTATGTAACAGATTTAGCTACGTGGTATTCTTGTCCTAGAGTAATATACGCTACAGTACTGTCGCTGCAGTGCCCACACGCTTCTACACATACACATACACACTGGCTCTTGGTTACCAGGTAACGTAGCAAGTCGTTCGTTCGGCTCAAACATTGGCAGATGCGTGGCGTTCTCATCATAAGCCTCTATTACACGCTCCCTTTTTCCATTAAATTTCAGCTACTGGTTGATTACTCGTACTGTAAGAGGTAGGTAAGTATTTCAACAGGATCTAGGAGAGAAGATTTGCTAATTGTACTTGACCCTTCAATTTCTATTAAAGGTTTAGTACGTTATGGGCCTAGAAAGCTCATTCTGTCAGCTTTTCCTTTTCGAGCACAGCTGCTCATCTCCCGACCCCCTTTACTGAGGATTCGTCGCTGCGGGCTGTCATCTTGACTAGGATAACCCCTGTCGAGAACAAAGAATAAACTGCCTTGGCTGCCAAGACACTCACATACACGTCCGGGGCGCCAGGAAATTCGTCAACAACTCGGTGAATCTCCATCAGCTTGTCGACACCCGATCCTGGAGGCTTACACTAATGGTAGCTAGGGTCAAATACGAAATGGGGCATCACAGTATTTCGATCCAATCGTGAGGAAGCTGGCTAGTCTCCTAATGTGAGCCCACAATGCGCGCGAGGCCAACATCGCGTTCTGCCACCGCTACCACCCTGCAGACTCTGCAGCGAACCCCAGGCAGCCAGGCAAGCCAGGCCCGATCATCCTACACGACAGTTGACCCATCATAGGATGGCGCTGTATCTAGTGCGATGGAGATCCGATACTAGTCATAAAGGAGGCAATCGTTTATTAAGGAGCGCTGCCCACCACGCTGCTAGAATGGAACCTTTCTCCTCTCTTACGCCGTTCCCATCGTCAAGATCAACCTCGAGCTAGAGACTCTGCTCACCGACGTATCGCACGTCTTCCATTCGTTAACTACAACAGTCACTCTTTTACTAGATAATCTAATAACTACAATGGCTCCTTCGCTTATCCAGACCGTCGGCGCTGCCGCCGCTGTCTTTGCGGCCTCTGCCAATGCTTCTAATTTTGGTCGCCATGTCTTCGCCGAGAGGCATGCTAACAACTATCCCGTCTACGGATACCCCGTGTACACTCCCCCAGCCAGCTCTAGCAGCTCCAGCACTTCTGAGAGCTACCCCACCAGCAGCTTGCCATCCGTCAGCTCGAGTGTGTTGCCCGCCACCAGCAGCACTCCTGGCTACCCAGACACTAGCAGCAGCAGCAGCAGTGTGCCGTACGTGAGCTCCAGCGTCTTGCCCAGCAGCAGCAGCAGCAGTATCCCGGTCGTGAGCTCCAGCGTCTTCCCTACCAGCAGCAGCGTGCCAGTCGTGAGCTCCAGCGTCTTCCCTACTAGCAGCAGTGTGCCGGTCGTGAGCTCTAGCGTCTCGCCTGCTACCAGCAGCTCCAGCGCTCCCGTGAGCAGCCACTCTGCCGGTTATCCCTCCAGCTACCCAGGTGGCAACCACGGTCACGGTCATCATCCTTACCCCCATCACTCCTCCCACTACTATCCCAGCGGCCATCCCAGTGGGTTCACCAACTCCAGCACTCCTGTTACTACTCCAACTAGCAGTGTGCCGGTTGTGAGCTCTAGCGTCCTGCCTACTACAAGCAGCGCACCCGGCGGGGAATCCAGTTCTAGTGTCTCGCCTCAGACCAGCAGCACTCCCGTCAGCGGGCCATCCAGCTCAAGCGCCTCATCTCAGACCAGCAGCACTCCCGTCAGCGGATCTTCTAGCTCAAGCGCCTCACCTCAGACTAGCAGTACTCCCGTCAGCGGACCTTCCAGCTCAAGCACGGGTGCTCTCCCCAGCGGCAGCGGCAGCAGCAGCAGCGTACCCTCTGTAAGCTCCAGTGCGTCGCCTGCCACGAGCAGCACGCCCGGCAGTGGTTATCCCACCGGCTACCCCAGTGGCAGCGGTAGCAGCAGCAGTGCGCCGTACGAAAGCTCTAGTGTCTCCCCCGAAACTAGCAGCACTCCTGGTAGTGGATCTTCTGGTTATCCCAGCGGCAGCAGCAGCAGCAGCGGCGGCGTTTACACGACGGGCAGCACCGCTCCTGTCTCCAGCGGCTCCGTTTCGATGACTACTTCTACCATCTACTCGACCACTTGCTACGAGACTGCTGGCACGACAACCACGGTGGTCATCCCGGTTAGCACCACTGTCTGCCCTGTGACCGAGACTGAGACCAGCCCTGTTACGGGAACTGCGACCAGCTATCCTACCCCCACTGCGTACACCACCTCGACCATCTACTCCACCACTGCGTACTCTACTAACGGCCAGACGACCACCGTGGTGATTCCCGTCAGCACAACTGTCTGCCCTGTGACTGAGACTGAGACCAGCCCTGCAACTGAGACTGCGACGTACCCTGCTGGTGGATATACCACAGGCCTCACGACCACCATTGAGTCGACCACCACCACCACCTCGACTATGTACCTAGCCACCACTGTGTACGTCCCCTCGTCCTCAGAGACCGTCCCTGCTGGCGGCTACCCCACCGAGAGCTCTCCTGCCGGCTACCCTAGCGAGAGCGTTCCCGCTAGCTATCCTGTTGAGAGCACCCCTGCCGGCTATCCTTCTGAGAGCTCTCCTGCTGTCTACCCCACGGCGACCTACCCTGTTGGTGGCGCTTCTCCTAGCAGCAGCGATGTTGAGGTCTACGTCACTGCTACCGTTGTCCCTGTCACCAGCTACCCCGGTGGCTATCCTACTCAGAGCTACCCGGCTGGTGGTTACCCGACCGGCTACCCTGGCAGCAACGCTACCATGGCCACCTCCGTCCAGCCCAGCTCGGTCCAGCAGCCTAGCTCGTACCCGACCAGCACACCCCCTGTGACTGCCGGCGCCTTCAAGAGCGGCATCAGCTTCGCTCTCATGGCCGTTGCTGGTGTGTTCGCTTTCGCTCTGTAAATCGGATCGATAACGACTAGTGTGTGCGTGCGCATGGGATTTCTGGTGTTTTGAGAGATAGACAGGTCAATTGGAAATCGTTTATGAGTCTTTTTGTTTCTCTAACTTCTTAATGTGCCGCTTATATGTGTTGCCTTCGATGCATATATTTTGGTATTATGGTGGATATCTTGCCTGTACGTAGTTACCGAGTATGGGCTCGTTTTATACCATTTTTCTTGAAATGTTCAACATTGCTTCTAAATGCTTGATGTGACATGGCTTTGCAACATATTCGTAAGAAGGTATGTGATTACAGCAGGTAAATGTAATGTTGTCCAGTGCGCTTGATATTAGTATGTACACCCAGTCCAATGACTATTGGTTCGATGTAAAGACGTTAGAAATTGAACTCTAAAATAGAGTTTGTCAGTGGATTCTGAGACACAAGCGCAGAGCCGCACTCCATTGTCCCAAATACGTTGCGATGTTGGAATGTTAATTTCATACAAAATGGGAGAGAGAAAGAGAGGGGTATGAACGGCTGAAAGGTAAGGCGGCAAGCTTTCCTCAGCTCCACGCAGCCTATATTCCGCGTCTTCCTGGTAATAATGCATCCCCCAACAACGTCGTGTACCAAAGTAATAATCGGCTGTCTCAAAACGGAGCACCACCTGAACAGCTTCTTCGCAGCACGCAAGCGATAATCAAGCGGGGGGGTTTAATTTGTCTCTGGGACGTTTCAATTTATATTTAGGCTTTGGAAATACCCGTTACAATAGCGACGCCGTCGCGGCTAGCTCAGCTTCGAGGGGCGCAAGCTTCTTAAGCCTTTCTCTCCTCCAAACGCCCCTCGCGTTCGTGAATACCCGGTCACACGACCACGACCACGATGCAGGCTGTACGCCTGTTGCGGCCCGCGCGGGCATGCGTTCGCTCGCCGACAGCTCGGGGGCCTTCCTCATGTTCCGTCCCACGCCACCACCAACTCACAAACGCCGCGCCGTCCCCCCTCCTCCGCCGTCTCGCGCCCCCAGCATCCCACTCCCACGCCTACCGGCCGTTCTCGCACACCTCCCGCCGACCGAACAACTGGCGAGACCCGCGACACCAACGCCACGACGACCCGTACGCGCAGCTGTCCCGCGCCAGGCCCCTGATCTCCGCCGACGGGCTGTCGCGGCTCGCGCGGTCGCCGAGCCTGCACACCGTGGTGCTGGTGTCGGCGGCCGGGGCCGTGGCCTTCTACTTCTGGAACACGCAGACGGTGCCGGTGTCGGGGCGGCGGCGCTTCAACTGCTTCAGCGAGGCCAAGGTCGAGGCGGCGAGCGCGGCGCAGGTCAAGCGCCTCGAGTGGGAGGTCGAGCGCAAGGGCGGCCGCTTCCTCGACGAGCGCGACTGGCGCACCGTGCTCGTCCGCCGCGTCCTGCGCCGCCTGGTCCCCGTCAGCGGCATGGAGGGCTCCGAGTGGGAGGTCCGCGTCATTGATGATCCTCGTATGTGAACATATCTGCTTTGTTGTTTTTTTATGGGAGAGGGAGGAGGGAGGAAAGGGGGGGCTAGTAGTTCTGGACATCCCTCTCTCTCTCTGTGGCGCGGTGTGCCGTTTATGTCTTGGCTGTGGAGAGTTTCTGGCTGACGTGTGGTGGCGGCGGTTCTACGTAGACACGGCTAACGCGTTTGTCCTGCCCGGCGGCAAGGTCTTCGTGTTCAGCGGCTTGATACCCATCGCGCGGAATGAGCACGGCATGGCGGCCGTGCTGGGCCATGAGATTGCACACAATCTTGCCGAGCACGTCGGCGAGCGCATGTCCTCGCAGATCGGCATCAACATCCTACTATACTCGCTCATCTTCTTGACCGGTGGCATAGCGATCCTCGGCACCTCTTTTATCGGCGGCACCGTGCTAGATCTGCTGTTCTCGCGCCCCATGGGTCGCCGCCAGGAGAGCGAGGCTGACTATATTGGCCTCATGATGATGGCGGAGGCTTGCTATGATCCTCGCGAGGCTCTCGGGTTTTGGCAGCGCATGGAGGGGAGGCAACGAGAAGAGCCACCAGAGTGGATGAGTACCCATCCTTCGGTATGTTATGATAATTTTGGTTCTTCTCTTCTCCATATCTCGTAGGGGACTGGGCTATATCCCTACGGAGATCCAGGCACTCAAAATTCGACCTTGAAAGGCTAATATACTTCCTCGCAGAACCACAACAGAATACAAAAGATACAAGAGTGGATGCCAAAAGCTTTGGAGAAGATGCATGAAAGTGACTGCCAGGGCACATCAACTTTCGCCACCCTGTTCCGGCAAGCTTTACAGAGAGGTGCTGTCATAGAACGACAGGATGATGTATAGAACTAGACAACATATGCCAACGGCACGGTAAGCGCAGTCGAATGGGGCATGCCACCCCTATTTATTGATTGTAGTTTACATTACTAGACATGAATCATCCTTTAGCTTCTCTCCATAATGGCAGATATACTCAAGAGTCTGATACCCATCAAGATTGTACACTGCCCCTACATCCGCCTGCCTTCTCAATGTCAATCCACAAGCTCTTCTTGCGGCCGAGCACCGGGTCATCTTTTAGTGTATTCACGGTAAGTTAAAATCTCCTCGTCATGGTCGAGCCTCTAGAATAGAGGCTCCAGGATTTTGGTCAAGCGGCCGCCGGCGTGTAGTCGGGGTAGGACCCCCACATGGCGTGCACAATGTCCCAACCGAAGTCCAGTGTCTTGTGCTCCATCATGGTGCGGCGCTTGATGCAGAGCCCGTAGCTGCGCACGAATCACTCGGGCGCGTCACGCGTATCTGTATGCTCGATTGTGTGCACTTAAGAGGTCATGACGTAAATACCACTCATAGTAGAAAACTAGCTCGTTTAAAGGGGAGGAGGGTTATTTCGAGGAACACGCAGGAGCGCCGAGCCCGATATCTGCCAGGAGGGGATAGTCAAAGAACTGGAAATGCGTATTGAAGAACTGCTCGCGCCTCCCCGGCTGCAGGTCGCAGCTCAGCATGTCGTCGTTGATCTCTATGCACCCGGCATCCTGAATCGCGTTATAGAACCGCTCCAGCATCGCCCAGTCTGTGATCTGCTAGCCGCTTACCTCAGGTTGAGCACCCGCATCCACACCGCACCCGCTTCTTGCGCAGGATCTGCCAGTACTCCTTGGTGGGCCTCTAGAACCATTTATCGAATGCGGCGTGTCCGCCTGGGTAGCTGGCTATATCCAAGCAGCAGTTGTCTTTTGATAGGCATGGCGAGAGATCTAGGATCTCGGCGCCGTCTTCTTCGGGGAAGCGGCCGGACCTTTTTGTCTGCGGTTAATCTTGGGACGGGTATGGGGATTGAAGCCTGAAGAGAAGTTGATGTGCATGATTGCGAAAAAGAAACTACTCTAAAAATATTGACCATTAAACGTATTACTAAAATAATTTTATAGAGCTCGTAATGGTTTGGGAGTATTCGAAAGTACTTAGGTGTGTCTAATAGTATGATTCTTCGTTGACTCAACCCAGTTCTCTCGAGGGAGAGAGCAGAGCTTGTATATGAAAGCTATCTTGCTCTTGAATACTACATATCACATCATGGTCTCTCTATTTATGTTCCCTATATGAGATAGACACGACATCTAGACCTCTATCAGTCTCACTACTTAAGTTCAGCTAGAAGGGTTCGTCAAGACTATTAGTCCTGCCGTTGAACCAGCTGCATGGACTTAGCGTACTCTAAAAGCAGATTCAGACTTGAGTCTGCCCTTAATGCCAGGGGTCTGCCACTAAAAGAAGCTAGATGGTTATAACGTGGCCAAATAGCGATGCTAGTGTCTGTATTGAGCAGACTTCTGGATTCAACTCGTGTTTTGTTGTACAAGGACAAATTCTAGCTTTAGTATAAGGGCCGCCTTACCTTTCTTAAGTAAGATTTTCTCAGCTGAAAGAAGCTCGAAAGCATACCTCATCTTCGTGAAATTTATACTGCTGAAGCACTTATTCATAGGTTAATTGTTCTACAGCTTGAATTATTAACATGTTGACGACTCATTGTGCCTGACTTTGAGACCAACGCCTGGATTGATATATTTCAGAAGTTAAGCCGAAGGTTTGGGCTTGCTACAAAGATCCTAACTGTACCAATTAGATCAGCTTATGTTTACACAATCTCATCTCTGGATAAAACCCCCCATGATGGAAATTGCCAGCTCAACGCTAGCACCTAGCCGGTGTTTAATACTACAATTATACTGACAATCATACTGTTGAATACGGAAGGTTTTATATAATTAATTTAGAAAGTGTTTATAGTATCTATATAATAACTTAATACTTAATAGCTTTTAGTAATATTCGCCTTTAAAAACCCCTTGTTCAGCTTACACTTCGAGTATAAAGTGGAACGTTATCTATACAAAACACCCCTCAAGGTACAAGTTGCTAGCGCCAGGCTAACATCTACCACTCTGGATAGTTGTACATAACATTACGTCTCCATGCTACCAGGTAATGTAACCTAGGGAGCTGGGTTCCAAATGACTACTTGCAGGACTGCCATCGTGTACTAGCTAGATCGTGGAGAGGCCGCGGCCTTTCAAAGGGAAAATACGCTGGATCACAAGTCAGAGCTGCCCTATACTTGCAGATCCGAGATTACAACTGCAACGCCACCTTGGCCATCATTGTGGCTATGGGCTAGGATTGAGCCAACGTTCGAATGACCAACTGAAAGGCAAACTGACGAGCCAGTGAATAAGACTTAAACCTGGTCGGCCGTACTGAGTCCATGGCAGAGGTAGTCATCCGTGTTGCAAATATCTATCGTAAACAGACCGAATTAACGCTAGCCCTCGTACTATATGTTTCAAGTCTGTGTCGCAACAAGCTATACTTCTGCCATGGATAACGCTCAGCCAAGTAGCTCCTCCTTCCTAAATGCGACCGCTTAAACTCTTAATATTCTCAAGCAGTATTGATTGGGGGATTAGAACACTCTTCAAGCCGAACCGACTGCAGCAGTTCAATAGCAGCCACAGTTCCATTGCTAACGGTGTACTGCCATAACGTCGAACGGTCTTGTTACCTTAACCGGCGTGAGTACATTTGTAGGAGCGGCGCGATCGCACTGTGCCTTTCCACCGAAACCAATGATAGTGTCGTATAGCCATAGCCATCTTTTAAATCGACATCGGCTCCCTTTTCTAGTAATATACGAACCACACGCCCATACCCTCGAGATACAGCTTTATATAGTGCCGTATCGCCATATTTATCCTTCAAATCGATATCGGCTCCATTCTCCAGTAATATACGAACCACACGTTCATACCCTCGAAATACGGCTCTATATAATGCCGTATCGCCACTAACCTTTAAATCGACATCGGCTCCTTTTTTTAATAATATACAAACCACATCTTCGTGCCCTTCGGATACGGCACTATATAACGCCGTATCGCTATATTTATTCTTCAAATCGATATCGGCTCTATTTTCCAGTAATATACAAACCACACGTTCGTACCTTCAAAATATGGCTTTATATAATGCCGTAGGGCCAAACATATCCTTTAAATCGACATCGGCTCCTTTTTTTAGTAATATACGAACCACGTCTTCGTGCCCTTCGGATACGGCACTATATAGCGCCGCACGGCCATATTCATCCTTTAAATCGACATCGGCTCCCTTTTCTAGTAATATACGAACCACATCTTCGTACCCTTTAAATGCGGCACTGGACAGCGCCGTATCACCATATTCATCCTTCAAATCGATATCGGCTCCTTTTTCCAGTAACATATTGACCACAGGTTCGTGCCCTTGGTACGCGGCTTCAAATAGTGCCGTATAGCCAAGCTTATCATAGGAATCAACGCCAGCCCCCCCTTCGAGTAGCATACAGACAATATCTGCATGCCCATTAGCACTTGCGTAGTGAAGCGCTGATCGTAGGTAGAAATCTCCAACATCGAAATGGGTCATGGTCTCAAGCAAGTATGTTACTGCAGCTGTTGAGCCTCTTGAGCACGCGACATGAATGGGTAACCGGCCGAAGACATCCCTAGTCAGTGGGATATATAGTTCGTGGAAGGGTTGTGTGTCTTCGTAGATACCAAGGTCAAGAACGACATGTAATAGGGACCTTCCTAGTGGATCTTTCTCTTCATTAAGCTGGGGTTGGCCTGAAGCTAGTATCGCGAACAATGCTTGTCCTCGTACTAGGAGTAGAAGGTTATGCACGGGGGGAATTGATGGCATCTTGCAACCAGAGATAGTCGCCATGCGTTGCATGCTTTGTCGGTGAATATCACGATACTTTTGCATTTCGACACCCACTGTTTCCTTGCTAAACTTATGCAGGTTATGTAATAGGAAAGCTTCTTGCATTATTAGTGCTGTGCCGATATCACCGGCGTCACGGATGCGGTCAACGACGTCTCCCGAGATCGTCCTGAGTTGTTGATATACTGGATCGCCTTTGAAAGCGGCGACTTCAATGCTGTGTAAAAGATTTATCCATAGGGCTGCCGATGAATAACCAAGGAGACCCATCTCATCGAGATTGGTGTTGATATCCAATGTAAGCGAGCTTTTTTCGTCGTTATATAGGCGGAAAAGATCCCGCTTAGCCTTTGGGTGGTAATTATCTCCAAGTAATTTTGCTTGTTTGTTGTAAATATCGTCTGCAGCATCTATGTAGGACCCGAGTCGTCTGAGCCACGTGACCCTTAGTGATCTATCGATTATCAGCATTAGACCGTAGAATTAATGGACCGAAAACGTTTACAGATCGTAGAACTGTTGGAGACTGTGCGTGCTGGTAACTTGGCCATTGAGACTACTAGGCACGGGGTGAACTTCGGGACGAGCTTCTGCAGCGCGCAAGTTCTCTGAACAGTCGAGGCCCAACTCAATGCATCTGTTGCATTTCTGGTCTGGCCATATTCGGTCATCAGGTCTACACTAAAGCTGAGATAAGTACGTGCCTAAAATTTCCAGGACTGGCATCTCGCACCCCTTTCTTGGCCATTCGGCAATATACACACTTGAGGTAGCGAAGGCATCGCCTCTTTTTCAGAGGTTCGGCCATGTGATCACTCTGTATGCTGCCGCGCGGAAGGAGTATATGTCATGGAGGGGCTATAGATTCGTTGGCTGTCGCAGTGACGCACTTTAGTCTAATCAGAGGAACGTGATTTTGCATGAAGGCAAGCTGTTATATACGGGTAGACGACTAGGCAGTCCTTAGGTAGGCAGATCCAGTGCTGCAGCCCAAAAGGTAGACCTGGACACTGCGGCATATGTATAGGTAAGTCTAGTAACCAAGCTGGAGGGGCGTTCCGGGTGCAGCTATTGACAAGGGTAGTCTTTACAGGGATCTTTGGTGTTTATGGGTCACTTAGGTCCTCATGGTCTACTAGGTCACCTCTACACAACATCAGGTTCGTTCAGGGTGAAGCGAAAACAGTAGTAATGAGATATCCAATTGGGATCATCAACTTCAAAAAGAGTCTGATTAGAGAGGCCGTAGAAATAGCTATTAAAGATCTCGAAGCAGACGGTCGATCCTATATCAGATCCTGCTAGAAACAATTTACTTTCGGTAGCAGTTGAAGTACTCTGTGAAACCTATGGATCTAAGTGGCCTATAAACACAGAAGATCCCTGAGGACGTGTAGATAGTGCCTCGTGGCATCGAAACAGCCCGAACCCGAAGCTGACACCAAGTCAGAAGCTGAAGGGGAACCCGGGATGTAGCTCCAGCCGCACTGGAGGGAGGTATATCCACACAATACATTAGCGTGTGAGGGGGGGTATACGACATGATCACAGTGCTCATGACGGACTTCAAGATCGTCTTACAATTTTTAAAACGATATTTAAATTCGAAAATTATCACAGTGCTGGTCTTATATGCAATATTATTTTTTATATTTTAATAATATTTATTTTAAAATAATTTACAAAATTTAAATCGTTATAACGTTCAAAAATCGTCATAGCGGTCGAAGCCGTTACAGCGGTTCAAAGCCGTCACAGCGGTTCGAAGCCGTTAACGTAACCACCGGCCATTTCGGACGCTTTGCCATTTCGGCCATCCCTTTTTTCCATACAACATCGCGATTTTCAATCAACTACAACTCCGCCGCAACGCAAGATAAAAATTATATTTTTCGACACGATATATACGACGATATAGCGATACCGAATATAAAATTTAAAAAAAATCAAACCTTCGGCGCAAAAAAGAAAAAAATTATTATGCTTATAGCCCATTTACATTTAAGTGGGTTATAAGCATAATAATTTTTTTCTTTTTTACGCTGCGTAATCCGCTCTTTTATTTTGGATATTCGGTATCGCTATATCGTCGTATATATCGTGTCGAAAAATATAATTTTTATCTTGCGTTGCGGCGGAGTTGTAGTTGATTGAAAATCGCGATGTTGTATGGAAAAAAGGGATGGCCGAAATGGCAAAGCGTCCGAAATGGCCGGTGGTTACGTTACAGTGGTTCGAAACCGTCACAGCGGTTCGAAGCCGTCCCGGCCAACCTATTGCTAGGCCATGCCAGGCCTTTCGTACTTGCTTCGAATGGCCTTATTAACCAAAATAACGGCAACAGCTATGTCTTCGTAACATATAGCCCGTGACGTAGTGGTAAAGTGCCGTAATTTGTAATTGTAAAGTCTATTATTCGAATTGTGTACGTGCAATATTTTCTAATAGATATATATATATATAGCGTTGGTGTTGGCTGGTGTTGGCTAGTATTGGCTGGTTTTTTTTTCCTTTTTTTTTAACGGGGGTATTCAAGACCGTCCCGAAATAGTGACCGTCACCGTGATCGTCATAGCTAGCCGTGACAATATTTAAAAATAATGGTCATAGCCGGCCGTGACCGTATTTTAAAATAATCGTCATAGCTAGCCGTGACAATATTTAAAAATAATGGTTATAGCCGGCCGTGACCGTATTTTAGAATAATCGTCACAGCCGGCCGTGACAAGGTCTATAAGAAATAAATATGCATTTAAAGCTCTCTAGCGGATTTGCCTAGCACTGTGACGATTTTCGGATTCTGTGATAAGCACTGTGATCATCACCTATACACCCCCTAACACCATACTGTAGTAATGGTAGTTGATGAATCAAAAGAAGCGGTCGGCGTACCTGGCGCCTGGGCTACACCTAGACCTAGACATGGCATTCTGACAATCCCGAATCCCCGGCGTGCTTGTTTCGTCGTGAGGCTGTGTAGTGCATTGACGCGATCAACTGGTCGTCGTACATTAGTGGTAGCCAATGGCGCAGTCTTCGCACTCCAAGGCCCGAGCTCATGTCCTTGGGCTACGTAGGATTTTTGCGAACCATATTTGAGACTTTCTGAGCAGGGAATATGACTTCATCTAAGCACTTTCCCTCCACCTTTCCCGTCACTTCCCAAGCAATTGGTCCCGGCTGTGCCCTGGCACCTTGAACAGAGCCCGAGGGAGACCGCCAGACTCGGCAGATAGGAGTGCATATGTAGGTGGGTCAAAGACGATGAGTAGCCAATGACGCACTTTCGCAGTCGAAAAAAAGTCGTGTTTTGTCTCCCCTTCTATCGAAACGGAAGAGTTGTGTCTGATATGCGTGTCGCTACCCTTCAACCTACTCCTGATCCCTGCTCCCCGTCATGGTCCTACGCATTGAACCCAGCTCGGATGACAAGCGCCAACGCATCGGTGAATATGCGAGACGTGTAGAAGAAAGTAAAAAAAAATCCAATTTGCGCCTTTTAATCAACTCGCCAAAAGAGATTCTCTTTGTAAATCCAAGGAAACTTTGTGCTGATGATTGAAGAGGCGCATTCACCGATAATTAACCTCTGTCGCGCAGCGGGTGGCAAGTACCTCTGCTGCAGGAATTAGAAACATTACACCTATCAGCAACGCCAGCATCGCACAATGGCGAAGGAGGTACCATAATTGCCTAGTCAAGCGTAAGGGGAGGTGATTTAAGGGCTAGTCGTTATAATGAAGCCGAAAAGTGCGACTGCAACCGCCTGACCAGTGGGGGCTGTAGGTAACCCTGCATGTCTAGGGATTCATTCTGATAATAAGAGTGCTCATTGTTAAGCCGCATCGACATTGAGATCGGGCCACGTGAGCTTCTTAGACGAGTTGTTCTCTAGTTATCGAAGTACATAGTACCTTTGTTCAAACACTTGGAATAAGGCTTTCTCCGCCCTCCACATTGTATTGCTCCATATTAAGGCTTATGCACTAGACTGGAAAGCTAGTCACTAACAGGTGGTAAAATTAAAAACGTCGAGTACGCCGAGTACGCAGATTCGTAAATATATATAGCATGGAACAGAACTCTTAAGTTAGTAATTCCTTTAGCATTTCTTCACACTGGTATATGCTTCCAACGCCAATCTTTCAAATCATAGATACCCAGCTACTGATGGCTTTCCTCTCACCCGAAGATGTCCTGGCACTAGTCATAAGCTTTGCATCCCTACTTGTTGAAATCTTATCACTTCTGTTAGCCTACCGGACCTTTTTAAATACACAATACCACAGACGTCGTGATGAACATCCATCCTAGAAGGCGTACTAGTTATCTACAGACTAGCTCGTCGATCCTCTGCCCCGTGTCATTCTCGATAAATACTTTGTAAAGGCCATAACCTCGTCCAATGATAATTGTATCTAGCTTATATCTCACAGCAGATGAAGCGAACGACGACGCACACCCAACAAAGTCTTCGCTTCTAACCTCGACAAGCTGAAGCGCAACAACTGCGTTGATGGGCCGATAAAGTTGTTGCGTTAAGAACTGTCCCAGGTGCGGTCTGGCAAAGTTTGAATGATATTTTCGTTGGCATCAAGGCTTGCGGCAAAGGAGTGGTTAAAGTATAGAGAATCAATCAAGCTGGATAATCGCAACTAGTCGGTGCATGTCAAAATTCGTTACAGTCACACTACTAAGTGTAGGGCCGCTTTGGTCGAAGGCGTCGGTTGGCTTATATAATTCAATCTTTCCCGCTTCTAATAAGGAATGATGTACAGAGTATGGAGCAAACTGCTCCATTGTTGCCTTGTCCAGGAACTGACCAAGCGTGATCAGCTAGCGCATCCACTCAGATCGCGTAACCAATGATGTTGAGCGCATTTGATTCCTCCTTGCCAAGTAACCGGTCGAAAGTGGGCACTTTCTTACATCGCCAATGCCGAGGCTCGTCAGCTAGTTTGGGGAAATGGCTAATGATGGAATGCCAACCGAGCACCGACCGTTTTTATGTCTTTTTACTTCCATACTTTTACACTTCACTTGTTAGTCACTTACGTAGAATACGTCCCACATTGCTTCAGCGCTTGTATTGGCGATTTCTTATTTCAATTAGCTTCTTCGTCTATTCCCCAGATTGACTCGTGTGGGAATTGAAGATCCAGACTACGCCCCGCCGTTTGTTCCGATTCCCCGACGTCGTATCTCTATCAATATCGAATCAGACTCTCCAAAATGTCCAAAACATTTACGGCCAAGGAAGTCGGCGAACACAAGGACGAGCAGCACGGTATGTACATCATCGTTGATAGCGGTGTGTACGATATCACAAGTTAGTAGCGGCGACCTTCTTTTTCATTCCCTTTCTCTTCTGCGTCCTCGCAATTAACCCCGACTTACCATCTTGGGGTGGTTCAAGTCGCGAGTTTCCAACAGCTCTTACTGATCACCCGACTTACTGGCTAAGATATGGTCTCACTAACGCGATATTCCTCGCGCCTATAGACTTCCTCGACGAGCACCCAGGCGGCGCCAAAATCCTCAAGCGTATGGCCGGCAAGAACGCCACGAAGCAGTTCTGGAAGTACCACAACAAGACCGTGCTTGAGAAATACGGCGGTAAGCTCAAGGTTGGCGAGCTAGCAGAGACAGCCAAGTTGTAGATATCACGCATCCACGCTAGAATTGGGTCGTATATGTCGCGAAACCAATCGATCGGTCTAATACGACGACGGGATGGCTTGAGAATAAGAAACAAGAGCGAGTGACGCATATTTCATGTATGGAGCGAGCACCAGAGTGGGAGACGAGTAGACGTTCTGCGTATATGCTTGGTGGAGTAGTATAGATTTGGGGTTACCAGTGCGGTGCATGTAAACAGCCAGTTGTATTTGGTTTTGTTGCGTGGAAAACATATACGAGAGCAAGCGCTTTGAATATCTGCTAATGATATAAAGATTTACAACTTAACCGGATACATAAACTAGTCAAATAACATCACGCGACAGGCAGCATTTGCTACACTTTGAAAAGAGCGGCTATACGCCACGAAGTTGGCCATCTAGTGTCATGAAAGAAACTCGGGCAATGTTAATCAGGTGTCTTAGGACATGATCCTGCGCATTCTCCCCATCAACATTACTTACCGGTTCAGCATTGTCGCTGTTCAATGGCGGATGACAACTCTCAACCCTTGACTCCCCTCGTAAGGCGCCGGTGTGATGTAGTCCGCGTGCATCGAGATGTCTTTGCGTGTCGTCTGGAACAGCTCGAGCGTGGGACCGCTCTGCTTCTGCTGCGTGGGGTCATAGACATCATACCTCCTAAAAATGCCTGCTGTGAATGTCTGCAGTTCCTGGTACGCGAGGTTGATGCCGATGCACTGGCGCGTGCCCTTCGAGAAGGCAAACTGGTGCTTCCGGAGGCTCGGGTTTTCGAGGTAGCGATCCGGGAGGAATTCATCTGGCCGCTCATATAGGTCTGGGTGCCGATTGATGAGTGGTGCCGTCATGCCCACCGCCGTGCCGGCGGGGATGACGAGCGCGCGGCCATCCCGCCCCTCAAAGACTAGGTCTTCGTCCGGAGCGACGCGGTCTTGCCGGTGGGTTGCGCCGGGGTAGAGACGAAGCGCCTCCTCGATGACGGCATTCAGAACTGGCAGGCCGTCGAGCTTGGAGGCCACGGGCAGCTCGTTAGCGTCGGGCATCACAGTCTCGAGCTCGGCTTTTAGTCTGGCGAGCAGTTGGCGGTCCGCCAGGAGATGGTACATGATCACGGCGAGCGTCGACGCCGTGGTTTCCGAGCCCGCGATGACGAGGACCATGGCTTCGTCCCCGAGCCGCTTCGTTTCCTTTTCGGATTCCGGGATGTCACTGCGGATGATCTCGTGGAAGATGGTTTTGCCCTCGGGGAGATCCTTCGCGTTGCGGACTTCCTCGATTTGCGCGAAGAGGTCCTATGACTTGCTTTGAGTAAATCATTCTCTGATGGACAAAGGTTCAGATCCCATACCTGCATGAATATTGAGAATATTCCCACTCTGGGTACTACAGCAATCATAAGCTTGGGGGGTAAGTTGACCATGATTTTGGCAAGCCAATACATGTATGTGCCTAAATGACACACTCTCTGAGGTGTTAAGACGTCGAAGAATCCAGCATTGCAGTCTTCCATCTCAAGACATTTCTGACCCTCGCCGAATGCATATGCATGAATGACGTCCTTCGTTGCAGCTCTGAACGCTCTGGTGATATGTACTGGGCCACCCTGTCTCGCCCAACCCTCCATCCGACGTAGTAAATTCGCGAGTGTATCGTTAAGGACAGGCTCGAGCCGGCGTACATTCTGCAACGAAAAGTAAGGATTGAGCACGGCTCGCCGGCTACGATGGAGGTCATGATCTTGGCTAGCAATCATGGACCCTGGCGCCTGGATGTTTTGGGTCACCGTCCAATATCGCTCACGACGATGCTTCGGCGATTGCGAGTAAAGCTTGTCAACGAAGCTCGGGTCGTTGACGTGGAGCGCGTCAGGTCTCAAACGGACGACTGGCCCGTACTTCTTATGCATCTCTTCCACGACCCAAACGTACTGTCCGCCGCGAACGAGGTCATGGTAAGCACTATACCAGCTGGTGAGAGCTAATTATTTCGAATGTTTTTAGCATTTTCAAATACTCGAGAAGGATATTGGTAGCATACCAGCAATTTTAGGGCCAGGAAACTTTGCTAGGGGGCTGAAGTATAGGCGATAGATGGAAAGTGAGAGCAGATAGAAGAGCAACCCAGCAGAGAGGAATAGAGGCTGGAACAGCGTTGATAATGTGAAGCCAGTGTCAACAGCCATAATTTCCTTCAAACCCTTCGATGGCTTGAGAATCTATGCTATTTGCGATGCCTCGACAAAATGAATAGTATAATACTGGCGGGACATAGTAAATATATGTTCCTGTTCTGTCTTCATGTTCCACATAGTCTAACCCAGTTGAGAGATGTCTTTCCTGTTCTTCCTTTCGTATGGTCTGAGCCGGATAGAGAGATGCCTTTGTGGAAGCTTGCCTAGTTAGGCGAGGGATAGAGAATCCTTGTATCCAGCCTATACAGCTAAGGTGGGTAAGAACTTTCACCAGCACTGAGCACCATCAACATATAGCAGCGAATAGTTGTTCGCATACATGGAACATAACCCAAGATATTTATAACGCCCGATAGTCGAGATGGCAACGTCCAACTCATAGTATACACTTATTGAGTATAGGGGAAGTCACGTGCCGATGTTTGAAGTGCTGTATCCTGTCGAATCAGTTATGGTGTAATCCTTTATGACCACTGTTTGCTTTACATTGCGATCTATAGGTTTTGGCCATGAAGTCATCATCGAATTCAGCTATAGTTGAGTACCGATATGAGTTGAGCTTTTACAAGTATCTGTGAACGACCGTTGCTAGACGTGGAATAATACAGTCTTCGTACACTTGTATTTATCTCTCTAGCTGCTCTCTGGCGGCGCTGAGGCTTACTAAACTATTAAAGTGCAAGGGTCAAGATAGAACCCTCGTTGCTGAAACCTCCCTTGTTTCAATTTCGATATAGTGATTCCCGAATTGCATATTACTTATTTTGAGAAAATTCAAAGATATCATCTGGGCGCCAAAGAACTGGACAAGATCAAATGCTATTCGACACATCAAGCAAGAGTCCAACTTGGTACGCTGTAATAATTGAATGAGGCGCATTAGGAGTCAAGACTCTTGGGCTTTCTTGAGTATGAACTCAGCTTCTGGATAAGGTAAAACAAAATGAAAATAACTCAAACTATACAGGCGTTTAGGAGGGAGTGCCCTGGGGATATATGTTTGAGAACAGCCCCTGTGAAATTTGAATCGATCTAGAGGTTGAAAACTCAACCTCGCTGCCTGAGTCGAGTCGTGAGTCGTGGAGGCGTCCAAAGATTTGATGGTTGAGAAATAAAAGGTTTAAGGCCGGGGTAGTGGTCTAAGAGGTAGTATTTAGGTACTTTCCTTGGGTACTTCCTCACTATATAAATGCCGCACGGGAGGGAGGTACTTGCATCTGCAGGTAAGCCTTGGCCGATGTGGGATGGCATGGCACGGAAGCTCGGACCAGTCTACGATTCTTACTCGTCAATGGCGATAAACAAGCTCCACCTGCTACTCATAACCCAATTCATTCCCAGCAATTTCCAACAGCTCCTCCATCGAAACGATCCTACGCTACATGTGCCCGTCGAGTCTACCATTCCTCTCGTCATTCAAATCCTACAACCTCGAAACCTCCAAATCTGAGTCTTTTTCTTCTCCGATACGTCCTACGATTCTCTCACACACACCGGCCATCCCTCAACTCATCCTCAAATAACGCACCTACGTCATCCGGCATCACCTGGTAAGTACGCAGTAAGCTTCTCGGCATCACCGCGCCTCTATTATGCCCGTTGTCTCTCTAGCCGATAGTCTCGGCTTTCTCGCGCGACTTTTCACCACGTTCGACCCCCGTCGCATTCCCCATAGCAGATCAAGTGTTTCCCCATGCCTGTTACGGTATCGCACTGTATTTCGCTACCCGCACTGGATCCGATGAAACCCCAGTCTCTTCACTGGTTGGCCGACAAATTTCCCTAGCAACAAATCGCGCAGGTATGCCAGAGAGAGAAAAAGACGCTCCCTGCTGCCTCCCACATCAGCCAAGGAACCAAGCTTTTCAGTGGTCGCACGGGCTTTTCCTGGGTCTGGTTTAACCTTGACTCGTCTCGAGAGCTCCAGTGAGCTAGTTGCTCCAATTGATATTATTACTGCTTCCTTTCCACCCGGACCGCTTCTTTGATCTCTCTCTTCTCTTTCCTCCTCTTAACTCACTTGTCCTTGCGCGGATTTCAATTGAAGCTTCCCAATTCTAACCAAGGCTTGTGTTGTTCACAGAACAAGCTTGTCTGATTCCTCGTAATTGTCTATCTGCGTCCATCCCGTCGTCCACCGTCCTTGCTCACCAAAAAACTCATTAGGTAAGGAAATTCTGTTATTGTTGCTCTTAAGTCGATGTGTTTGAGCCAATTCGCGCTCAGACATGGAAAGCTTTTCCTACATACTGCCAGACTTTTGCAGTTTAATGGGTAATTTGCTGTGGCCTGCGACTGACGGCGCTTATCTGCAACAAAAACCTGAATGAGTCTTTTTACGTTACCTATGATATGGTAGCTTCCTCTATCGGATCTTACTGCAACAACTTAACGCGCTCAGCCAGTACTAATATTGGATAGACCTTCAAAATGCCAGCCATTAACAAGGCCATTGTCGCTCGCGACACCGTCCATCAGCTCGTCCGCCGCGAGAACTGTGAGCACCCTCTCGAAACCAACGCGAACATATTCGAAAATTGCGATCGATTGTGTTAGCTAGTATTCAGTGGAGTCAAGACTAATTATTTGTAGGGGCTCAACAGGAAGCTGGTGTCATTGTTGTCTTTGGTAAGTGGCGCACGACTTGGTGTTTGATGTGCTGCGATATGGTACAGCATATCAAAGGGGTTTGCTCTGTGGCCATTGCTCTGGTGTATTAGTCCTGAACTCATACTGACTGTTTTGCTTTCTAGCCATCGTTTTCGTTGTCGGTGTTGGTTTAATTTCCCTCTGGATCTCAAAGTGTCTTGGGAAGAGAAAGGCAAAGAAGGCTGCTTCCGGCGCATAGACGACCCATTACCTCAGAAATGGGGAAAAAACTAGATCGTCATCTGAGAAATACGATACCGATATTCTAATTCAGCAAACCAGTTCTACCCACTGGGCGCCTTGACTCGATCTCTACCAAACATATTCTAACTTGGTGGAAACGAGAGCGAGGGAATCCCTGGCAAGATGATGGACCACTCGCATTGTCGGGTTATACGTCATTCCACCCGACTTTCTACATGAGAATCTAGGCTATGGATACCGGTGTTGATCAATACCCAGCATGCTTTACTATAGGTTTCTCTAATGTCAATAATATTGTTCAACCAGTGCTAGAGAATATGTGCACGACTTGATGTCCTCATAGCTACTAAATCGAGGCCTGGATATCCCACGCGCAAAATGGAATCTCGTGGCTTGAATATTTGATTTGTACACTGTTTTACCCCGAGTATGTATGTAATATGGGTATGCTACGACCTGAGTTATAAAGTGGTAGCTTTACGTACTCTACTAATTTGGCAACCAGTATCTTCAAGTATTAATTTATAAGCTAATGGCTGAGATTATAGACCTATATGTTCAATCTTCTCCAGATGTATTAAACCGTTAGCCGGCTATGGATATTGTTAGCTAGCGCTACTCAAGCTATCAGTGGTAACTTACGGGTGAGAACTGTCTCAGCTTGACACCCGCAGACAAGAACACGCGCGCTGTCTCCCCATCCATGCTGTAGCCCTGGCTATAGACAACCTCGCTAATGCCCACCTGCACGATCTTGATACTGCACGTGAGGCAGGGGCACGTATCGCAGTACAGCACGCTACCGTCACGAATGCGCTCGCGTCCGGCCTCGAGGAGCGCGTTCTCCTCGGCGTGTAGACAGAGACAGGTGGCCAGCGACACGCCGCTAGTGGCATCGCCGGAGTTGCACCGGGGACAACCCCCGTCCATGCAGTTGGTCAGGTTCCGGGGCGTGCCGTTGTAGCCAGTGGAGATGACGCGCCGCTTGCTGTCCACCAGCACGCAGCCCACGGCCCGCTTCATGCAGTTGCAGCGGCGCGCCGCGAGGGAGGCCAGGGCCATGAAGTAGCTGTCCCAGCTCGGGCGCAGGCGGTCACCGTCGGTCAGGTCGAGCTTCCCGAGCGTGGCGTACAGGTGGGCGAGCGAGTCCGAGGTGTTGAGCAGCCGGATGGCCGCGCGCGATATGAGCGGGAGCACGCCCGTGCTGGGGTCGTAGAGGTGCGCGTCGGACTCGGCCACGAAGTCTTCCAGGCTGATGACGGATGATGCGTTGGCTCCTCCTTGCCGCTGTTGCTGCTGCTGCTGCTGCTGGTGATGACGCGCCTGGTACCGCCGCCACCGCACCGTCACGGGCGCGTCCACGCTGACGAGGATGAAGAACGGACGTCGGCTTAGCGCGTCTAGCACCGCTTCGCTGTGGACGTCTGTTGTTACCCAGCGTGAGCGCCAGTGCTTCGTTACGAAGTCTAACAGAGCGCCTGCGCTTGCGAAGGTGTGCTGCTGTATCACTATTCCTTTGTTTGGCCGTAGCGTGGGATTTGTGGTTGTTGATCCATCCTCCTCAGGGGGAGCATGTTTGCTAGCTTCTGACCCTAAGGTGTTGTTTGGTACTCCTGAATCTATGTGCAACTTTTTGAAACCATGGTGTTCAACCAGATACTGTGCCACTGTGCTCTTACCGGCACATTTTGCTACTTGAAATATTAGCTTCAGTTTTTTTCCGAAAAGGGGTAGCTCTAACTTAGAGGTAATTAGGGAGTACTGTGAAATTTGTTAGAAGGATACTTACCACCACAGATGCCAATTAGCATCTTTGTGAAGGGGAGAACTGAGTAAGTCCTCAAGAATCGCTTTCACTGGAGTGATTACTAATATATATATATATATTAATGTTATGATGCTACCTCTTCGAACAGCAAATTCAAGGTCCAATAAATCAGACGGCGTATAAGACGCGCTCTGTCGCGCTTGTAAGCGGAATAGCTCTTCACTACCGGCGTTTACCCGTTAGGCACTAGTTATGCGCTAGGTACTCTGTTCCTCTCACCCCGCTGTTAGGGTACAGTACCTTACGGCAGGTGACCCAGCATGACGGTGAACTTCCGTGCGAGTTGTGCGGGGTACCCTTCGTTCCAGCAGGCCAGGCAGGTCAGCGCAGCTGAGAAGCCTACAAGTTCCAGGTGGATGACTCCTCCCTCAGTCATACTACTCCTCTCGCGCAACATGTGACCTCCTCTTTTGAAATCAGGCGCCGCAATGGGCCATCTTATGCACCCGACAGTCAGATGTGCTGCGTCTCAGCTAACCATAGGTATTTAATGCTTTGAAATCAGACACTTCCGTTCCTACCGGGCTGCGCCAGCCCTGGATAAACACCTGCATTCTTAAGTACCTAAGGTAGGTAAGCAGGTACATAGGTATGTTGCCTACCTGTCCAGCCTGGTGTGTCTGAGACTGCGCTCACAAGCTTCAGCTCGAGATTAGCTAAACGCCCATTTCCACCTACGTCGTTGACCACCTCATCTCCACTATACAACCTTAGTTTCATCCATTCTGCTAGATATCGCCGACAAACCTTTGTGAACCACTGTTTAATATTGCTGCCAACCACCTTGTTCATCGATACTTGTAGAGTGTACGGCGATCGCAAGTTCAGCGTCATTGCAGGCTACTTACCCCTCCACACGAGCCCTCGACCATCCATACCTCCCGGCGCAGAGCGCTTGGCCAATATGGCCACACTTAAGTTTGCGCCGTTCTCGTCCGAGATCGAGCTGCCCTTCTACTCAGCTCTGTTTGCCTCTAAGCTCGACCATGACAAGCTGAGCGACTCGGCGCGACCTGTGTTGGGCCTTTACGAGCCTCGCCCAGGTACACACCCGGACAATAGTGTCAAGATGCAGGTGTTGGCCAGTGCTCTTACAAGCACCAAGTAAGCAGGCTGTTCTCTGTGTTCTTTGTACTTATATTTTTATATTTCCCGGGCTGACAGCCAGTGCTGCAGCGTGCCCATGAATGCGGTGCGAGCCGAAGGCATCATCAGAAACACCAATACGATGGAAGCCTTCCGACAGGCAGATAAGGTCGAGATCCTCAACAACGCTGCCCGCCAGGTATGATCCTCTAACTCTCCCCTGTTACTCTTCCGGGGGCCAAGAGCCAGGGTGTTGATTCGCTTAGATATGGGATGCCATTAAAGACGGCACCATCTACTCGGTTCCCTCCCTACTCTCATCTTACATCATCCTCTCCTACGCCGATTTGAAGAAGTACCGAATGACGTATTGGTTTGGTTTTCCGACTCTCCCTTCGGATCCTGCTTGGAAGCGCACAGGCGAAATACAACACTTAAAGCCCGCCGAAAGTACTGCATTGGTTGAGCGAGTAGGGACATGGCGGTACTCTGTTGACAGCAGGGAGTATGGCTTTTTCCTAGCCAAGAAAGTTCGTGGCAAGCGGCCCTCGGCTACTCTCGACCCTCCCTCCGAGAACATCGGTTACACATGGGAAGTTGGATCATTACGTGACTTCGAAAATGGGTTCTTTCTTAGTATACCGAAGGAGGACAGATATGTGGCTTTCGTGGACCCATCGACATACGAGGAACATCCAGCCTGGCCATTGAGGAATCTGCTAATGCTGGTGAGACAGCGATATCACCTTAGTGATGTTCAGATTCTGTGTTATCGCGATATACAGTTGCGCAGACATGAAGCTCGAAGTGTCATCATGTCCCTCCACATGGACCCAGTCGATGATTTGGTATTGTCCACGATGCCTAAGGCCACAGGTTGGGAGCGCAATCAAGCAAATAAATTAACCGCAAGATCAGTGAGTCTTGCGGAGTCAATGGACCCAGCTCGACTTGCCGACCAGTCGGTGGACCTCAACTTGAAGTTGATGAAATGGCGTATTTCGCCCGATCTAAATCTCGATGCTATTAAAAATACCAAGTGTCTCCTTCTCGGTGCGGGCACACTTGGTAGCTATGTATCGAGAAATTTAATGGGATGGGGGGTACGCAAGATCACACTTGTTGATTATGGTTCTGTATCCTTTTCTAACCCTGTACGACAACCACTTTTCGTTTACGATGACTGCCTTAACGGAGGAGCCCCAAAAGCGACCAGAGCGGCAGAAGCGTTGAAACAGATCTACCCTGGCGTTGAAAGTCATGGCGAGGTCTTGTCGGTTCCGATGCTTGGTCATCCAATCGTAGAGAAGACCCATGATGATTTCGAGAAGCTGAAGTCACTAATCGACGAACATGATGCCATCTTTTTGCTCATGGACAGTCGTGAATCGAGATGGCTCCCTACAGTGATGGGCAAGGCTGCTGGAAAGATTGTGATGAACGCTGCACTTGGCTTCGATACATACGTTGTCATGAGACATGGGGCCGAGCCCAAAGATGGCAGTGACAGTACCTTGGGCTGCTACTTTTGTAACGATGTAGTTGCGCCCGGCGATGTAAGAGCACCCTCCTCTTATTACCTCCTAGTACTGACACAACAATAGTCGCAGAAAGACTTGACGCTTGACCAGCAATGTACTGTAACACGACCAGGGATTGCTGCCATCGCATCTGCTCTGCTCGTCGAGCTTATGACTAGTTTACTGCAGCATCCCTTAGGGCATCATGCGCCTGCGCCGGCAACGGGGTCCACAACACCCCAAGAGACTAACCCAAGTGATGAGCATGCTCTAGGCATAGTGCCCCACCAGATTCGTGGGTTCCTGAACAGGTTCCAGAACCTTATCATCAAGGGACAGTCTTATCCTTGCTGCAGTGCTTGTAGTCCGCCTATTCTTTCGGCATATCGAAGCGAAGGCTGGGAATTTGTGAAGCGTGCTTTAGAAGATAAGGAGTACATCGCTGAGCTGAGTGGGTTAGCGGAGGTTCAAAGAAAGGCCGAGGCTTTGGCTGGTGACGTTGATTGGGAAGAGGAAGAGGATAATCAAGACGGTGATGACGAAGGAGTATTATTGTAGTTGAAGATCCTCCTCCGAAGTTACCAAATCCGCCGCAACCGTCGTCGAAAAACTCGTGTTGAACGATTCAAATGCTGGAAGCGACCTCGATGGACTGAGGTGGCGTGGAACGGTCCATTCACGGCTTCCAACACTTCATCAGCCTCTTCAAATCATGTCGCGCCTCACATCACACCGCCTACCACTACCGGCACACCGTTGTCAGGAGAGGTGGAGACCTTTGGCGCAAGACCAGTGCAGATACGGTGGTTTCCCAGTGCTGAAGCTACGATGGACACCTTGATTTCGATCCATGAGATCCTAAAGGAAGGGCCACCGTCACGCTCATCGATTAGCAGGCACCTGTCTTGCTACCAGTACGAGTGATGATGATCATTGTATGATTACGGTTCATTTTTTCATGTTAATCAAGATGCAGTTGGCAACAAGCCTTGTAACTGGAGTTCAGGCGGGGCAGGCATTCAGTCGAGCAGGTTAGGAAATAGCATTGACATTGACTTCAAAACTTAAGTGTTCTGGAAGAGTATAGATTCTAATGGCAAGCGGCTTGGATTGGTCGAGTGCATTTATTAGTAGGCGTACGGGCTGATTAGTATTTCCTTCATGATATTTGATTTCTGTGCCTATAACACTCCACATACTCGACTAATATTCCCAGATTATGATAGAGGTGAATAGGTCGGACCGGAAGCTCCTGCTATATGAGCCCATTTTTGGGTCGTCTCTCAACGATGTAGTCGCGATAGGGATCACGAGTGAACCGGGCCCCATCGGCATCATATGACTTTTGATGATTGACTACTCTCAGTAGCCTATCTGTGCATGATGGGGATCTTTAACAGCTACGAACGAAAGGCAAGGTCCTCATAAAGCGGATCCTAGAAGACTCTCACGCCGTCTCTCCTGGACGTCAACGTTACATTCAAGTTTACATCTTATTTACTTATTCCTATCTTAACCCTTAACCTGAGTGGATTATACAGACCAGTGATAGAGCTACAATGGCTAGGGCCAAGACTGACAAGGATTCCCGGCTCATGTATGCTGTGGTGGTGGATTCCTAGGAATTAGAGTTTGACTCAGCAGCAGCTCTTGGTGAAGTGATCGAGGTGTGTAAGTCAAGGTGTACCCACCTACAGAACAGACTACTGATCGTCTAGAAGGCATCTAGGCTATGAAGGAAAACTGGATGTGGATATTTCAAATGCTCAAACAGGGAATATCGATGTGAGGCTTATAGCTGTTGACCCGCACGACCAGTCAGTACCTAATAGTCGATAATTGGGATTGCATGAACTTGATTACCAGAACCGATCCGGTGTCATTGAAGGCACCCGCCCTTTAGTTAAATTATTTCACCGATCCCTACGCAAATCAAAAACTTCGCTCTCTTACAGAAAAGAAAGATGTGCTGTTCACATGTGAGTCTCTTCCAAGAATAGCTGAAATGGTCAACTTGATCGATAGCACCGCACACTCTGTCCAGTATGGATTGCAGTATAGTTTCAGTCTCTACAATAGGTCCATACAATGGTCAAGGCAATAATAACGGTCCTCTCAAAGACCGTTTCAAGTCGTCAACGGCGTACGTTGTTAGTGGCGGCAGATGAACGTCGAGTCATGCGGGAAGTGGACCCAACGCCTCTGCCAGAAGCTCTTTTCATGGCCATGGACCGTGCCTAAGGTAACTTTTAACGAGACTTCTGCAGCTTCCCCGTTGACAAGAAGAAGCCGGTCTATAGAGCAATTTAGCGTGACGATTCGGGGCAGTCCTAAACAACGAAGGTACGGGAAAGACGAGAACTTATTACAACTAACACTACTAAGCACTGTCGGCCAAGATCGAAACAGGTTCTATATCTTCTCATGAAACTTTAGGACTTGGCTTTCGGTGGTCGAGCCCATGCCCATTGAAGACTAGGCGTATTGTAGTGCCATTCAAAGAGCTAGTAGTTCCCTCCTACTACCACTACCGCCATACTCCACGAATCGTTGAATTAATAGCGCCCAAATTCTCGCTGCAATGACGGGACGAACCCATCCACTATCGAGATAGTATGGCTGGGGAAATTAAGTAGGGGATAAAGGTGACGACACTAAAGTTACACGTCGTTCAATCATGGGCAGCCTTATAAAAAGATGAAGACTTCACTGCCGCTCCCAGGGACAGGAAATAGAGTTTCCCTTCCTCTACCAACTTCCATTCCCTCTTTGAATATACTCATTCCTTTCTATAAGTCTCATACTGAATCGTATTGAGCTCACCGTGAACTTGTCCCTCATTAAATATCTACGACGCGCTGGCCACATCATTTTCTCTCAGTCACTTACACATCGTCAAGTATTTATTTTGTCTTCAATATATGCTCGGTCGCAACCATGCTTGTTATGGCATCTCGCTTCGAGGAGCTCGAGAGCGCTGCTTGCAATGTCATCCAGATTATTAAGCAAATCCCGGAGCTTGAGCACATAAGGCTCTCAGTGATAGGCGGACTCGCATTGTGGCACTACCTCCGTGATTTTCGGCCCACAAACGTAAGTCTCGATGCCTCCTTTTATATTTGAATCTTCATAAGATTATCCTGCTCATATTTAATTAGAATATCAACTTCATAACCAACATCTCAACATCCCCCAGCTCCGTCAAGAAGAAGTTATTAGAGCACCCAAACTCGCCCTTCGTCCAACGCCAGCAGATCCTTTTCTACCAGAGTCCAGGTGGCTGGGAAATTCAGATCGATATTAGTCCCGAGTGGCTGGTAAGATTTACCTTATCTTTTTGGTGTCTGTCCATGTACTATCTCTAAAGCAACAATTCCCCACGGTCATCTGTTTTTAGTCTTTACAATTACTAACAATACACCAGTCCCCTTACCTTCCCCAATCAGCCCGCCCCATCCACGAGATTCCTTATGGCGAGGTACCATACATCTCGTTGACGGACCTGATTGTCTTTAAGCTGGACTCGAGCGGTCTACGCTCGAACCCGCTGAAAAAGGAACGGGATGCACGCGATGCCGCCGCACTTGTAGACCACGAGATCGCGCAGCGCTCTGCGAATCCCTATCACAACATCACCACTACCAATTCAAACTCTCCTGTTCCGGCAGGGCTTCCCGTCATCGTAGGCGAGCCCGTAGTCCAGCTCTGCCCGCGCCAAGAGCAGGTCGTCGAAGAGGCGCTCTGCGACCTGTCGCGCTGCGGATCCCGGGATAAAAGCTGGTGGGAGGCGTGTCTAGGTCTCTCGCATTCGTCAGAGCCCAATAATAGCAGCAGCAGCAGCAGCAGCAGCAGCAGCAGCAGCAGCAGTAGTAGTAGTAGTAGCAACAGCAATCTACTAGCCGTGAACGACGGCTGGAAGAAAGGCCACAAGCGCTCCCGCAGCCGCCCGCACGCAAACTCGGAGCCCATCCCGCAATCGCGCCCAGGCGGCATCTGCGGCCGCGCTGCCGACGACCCTGGCACCGCGTGGTACTACGAGCGGCTGGACCGCGCGCACGTCGGGCTCAGGAGGCGCTGGAACTCGCTCTGGGAGGGGTGCTGGGACCGCAACGGCGCCGCCGACCCGGACCTTGCCGCTGCTCTGAAAGACGGGGGCAGCGGCAGAGGGAGCGAGGTCGGCCCTACGCGCCCGGGCGTCGTCCGCTCGTCGAGCTACGTCGGCTATGATGCGCAGCAGCGACGGCGGTCCAGCAGCGGCGACGGGAATGCCAGCCCGGGGCACCGCTTCTGCACCATGACGCAGCCTAAGACCTCGAACGCGAAATATTACAGTGCTGGTGCTGCCGCTGTTATGGAGGGAGGAATAGCGCCCGAGTCTGTTGCCAAGGGCGCTGCAACCACCGGTACCAGAGCGGCTGCGGGAGCAGTAGTAGGTGGAGCCAGCGAGAAGGCTAGAGCCAGGGGCTACAGCCTATCGGGCTCTGATTCCGGATACAGCAGCATTGGCGGCGACGGCGGCGGCGACTATTTTTACTACCTCGAGCCTGCGGGCGGTGGTGGGCACGCGCTTGCGGAGAGGAAGGCGGAGGTCGATGGGTACTTTCAGGCGAAGCTTCGTGGGCCGCTGGGGACTGTCACGGAGATTACGGATCCTGCGGAGCGAGACGGGGAGTCGATGGAAGTGGAAGTTGAGGATCTGGCGAGAAGCTTGAGGAGGACTGTGACGTTTGCGCTATAGGGTGTGCCAATAGGCTTCGAAAATACCTAGGAGATGGAAGATGGTTGGACTAAATTAGATTCCTTTATTTCCTATACGGCGTTTTCACCTAGGGATGCCGGGACATTTTCTGAAGACTTTATGGACACAGGATTTTGCATGGATATAAAATGGGTTTGGTCGGTCGGTCACACTGAATTGAGCTTATGGTGTAAATACTTGATATCATGTACAGCTAGGCGCTTATTTCTACTAGCATTTAACTTTCATTACGCTCGCTAGAAGCTTCGGTCGGCTGTTCTAAAACTCACTGTATCCTCATTGCTTGTATTTTGTAACTTTAAATATGATCGACGGATCCGACCTAAGTAACGCGTTATTACCGTATTTAAACTTCCCAATAAGTTATTTAATCTGCTTCACAGGGGGAGAAGTCTATTGGTATATAGATTGAGCGACGATGCCTATATTTTTAGTGAAGAGATCGAGTTGCCTAGAGTGTAGAGAAGAATCACAGGAAAATCTTGCCCCCTGTCGTATTACACTCTCCTTGTCCGTATTCTATATTACCCTCTTCATATCTGGCGTCCTCCACGACACAACAACACGAGAAAGAAATAAACCGAAAGAAAGAAAGTAATAATATATACATAATACGGCATGATGTTATTGCAGAAACTATATAGCGAAAATAGCACTAATCTACTGAAGCTAGTGATGGTAGCTGACGAATTAAAGAAGAGGTCGGCGTACCGGAGCCAGACCCAGACCCAGACATGGTATTTTGAGCCTTGGAGTCGAAATTCGGATCGTCAGTGGCGACCTTAACCTTGTACTTTAAGTCATACCTGGTGAAAGTTATGCTGCTGCTGCTAATACCGTTCTATAGAGAGCAGCAGTATATCGCGTTTGCCTTAAAACTGGCCGTTGAGTACCTGGGATAGCATTTGTTGTACGCGATCAGCTCTTTACTCAGTAAGCAGGGGGAGTAAAATTTGAAGGCAGTGTAGCAATCTTAGAATGGATAAATGTGGGAAGACTCGTAAGTGAAAATAATGGTAGCCTAGTAAGGATCATATGCTGAAAGCGAGACGATGACTATAACATCTGAGGACGAAAGTGGATTAATAGGGAGGGTAACCCACTTGGGCTGTGATGTTTACTGTGCATGTGCTCAGGGCGATAAGTTTTGTTGATAATACATTTTTTAAAAATCGACGTAGAGCAACCGAATTTTGGAAGATTCCTGTTTTTCGAGTGACTAAAGAGAGTAGATAATGGATGAATTGTGCTACTGTGAAGTTTTTTTTTTTTTTTGGAGTAAGAGGGTGTTGACTATCTTATGTACACTTTTCCCCAATGATCTCACACTTCCTATACTACGGAGTGACTCGTGGCTTCGCGAAATCTTGCCTCAAATCGCAACCTTGCGGACATCAGTTGCTGTTCACATCGCGGCTGGCTATTCTTGTGTTCCCCCTTGTGAGATTGAGCATAACATGGACAGCGTGTGGAAATGAAATTACGGTAAGACTAAGAAATCCCGAGCTTCGATGGCGAGTTTGAGCCTGTCCCTATTTTCAGAAGGCGCATCACGAAGTGACTGACCGACTGGCTGGGCATGTATAAGCCGCGCACCGCACTTGATTTCCTAAAAGGGCAAATCCGGACATCAGAGTGGGCCACATGGGCGGGACCGCCGTACATCCCAGCCGGCTCGGCGTCGCCTTACCGGGTCTACGATGTTGTATTGGGATTTCTTCCTAGCTTCACATTCAGCCAATAACAGCATAATGCAAGTTGTTTCAGTGAATCTTAGCAGATATAACTATGCCCATATAAATGGCAAGGTAGACCTTTTACGCCATAGTGCAGACAAGTCACTAGGCGTAAAAGCCCGTTCATCTACTGAGCGTGTTGATATCTGAATAATGTGTTTGGAATCACCTAGGTTAGAAACTACCGCTATGGAAAACATGGTTGTGGTTCCCTCATCATAGCCTAAAGTAGGACCTCTCTATCGCTGCCGTTCCGGGAAATACTTAAATACTCATGCACTGGTGCTGATTCACAAGAAACTGAATGCACGGATTCTTCAGGTAATTCAAACTAGCGTATAGCATTGAAAAGGATAATCTCAGTCCATCCTATATATATAGGGAATAAGCTGATAGATACTTTATAGTATTACAAGCGACGCCAGCGCCGCCACCCGACCGTCTTGCTCATCAAAAATGATCGAGCGCGCTTTTATCTCCAGCAAGAATCTCCAGCAAAACCCATCAACCGGGAAGCAATTGTCGAAAAGTTACGTCGACTCAGTAAGAAATATTAGGACGCAAGGAAATAAAGAAAGAAAGGGGCTGGTATAGTATGTGTCCATGTGATAATGCGAGGTAGGTAACGGTCATTTGTGATCGGGGTAGCGTCACCAGTTTCAAGATCAAGGTATGCGCAAACGTCATTGACGATGTAGTGTGAAGAGAGGCCAACTCAAGCCCCCTCAGTGCCTTATCAGACCTGAGCGGAGCTGGCATTCAAATGAACGGCAAAAGCCACAATTTGGACATTTTCGGACCGGGTGGCCACACTTGTAACTGAGGCAAGGAAGTCGTGATAATTATGTGACGCGTAAAGGAGTAGAGACACACTCCTTAACTAAAGGTCATCCATGATTTCTTCGAAAAGTCCTACTGTTTCTTCAAGCTCTTCAATAATCCCCTCGCTAGACTCTTTCACCCCATCCCTGATTGACTTCAGATTCTCTTCGTCCTCTTCCGGGACCGGAAGGTCAAGGGCACTCAGCTCCTCGATCTCCAGCACCCGGTCACCAAAGTCCTTGTGATAGGCATTCAGCTCCCGCTGAGCTAGCTTCCTGATGGCCTCGGAGCTCTCGCTCGTTGTCCGCTTAAGTTTCCTTGTGGCCTCCTCCTGCTCGTCGGGGCCGGCACTTAGAGGCAGGCTAGCCGCCATGCGGATGCAGGGGCTAATGTACGCCGTCGCGATCTCAAGGTATATGTCGGCTTCGTGCACGACATAGCTGAAGTGACCGCGCAGCGTAAAGACTGTTTTGCGGATGTCATTCAGTTGTTGCTCGTTGTAGGCCATAGCGAGTTGGTCACCCTGCCCGGTAATGCCCGCGTCGATGGTACGGAGATACTGCTCGGCGTGGCCTTTGCAGACGATGGAGATAATGCTGGCCAACCAGTTGAAGAAGCCCGTCAGCTGCCGGACCTGGGTCTGCAAGGCCCCCAGGGCGTCGAGAGACTTTCGCAGAATATTTTTCGTGTCCCCTAGTGTGGCGTGCTTGCACTTGAACTCGCCCATCGCCCGCGCGACCTCAACGATCTGGGCCTGTGCCTGAAGCTGCAATTCGGCGGCCTTTTCAAGATTGTTACGAGCGTCATTCATAGCACTTCGTGTAATGAGAAGCTTCTGATGGCGTTGGCGGAGGGTTTTGGAGTAGCCTGGATCATCCGGCGACACGATTTGAGCCGACAGGTCTAAGGAACACCCAAAGCCTTGGCCGGGCAGAGACGCTACGAAAGACCGAAGTTTTGTCGCTCTGTTCAAGAGGGACTTCATGGCGTGCCTCCAGCGGCTAATCTTCTCCTCCCATTCGCCCAAAGTGCTCTCCTTCGATTTCGTCATGTCGCCGTATGTAATGATTGCTGATGTGATCTCGAGCGCTCCATCCAAGATCACGCAGGCATTCACCGTGTGCTTACTTTAGAAATCACCCAGCCCGTTCTTTAGAGCCTCGAGCCGTCGAGTGCAGGCCAAAATTTTGGTCCCACCCTCTTCAAAAATTGTCAACAGGTGGTCATTCAGCAGCTCGTTAAGGTTTAACAATTGTGTCTCGATCTGCTCAGCCGCGAGTATAGCTGGATCAACTCCCAAGCTTGCTAAAGGCTGGTTAGGGGCCATGCCCTGTCCGTCCACGCCTACAGTCGGGCGGGCCGAGTTATACGCTTTTTTAGTATAGTGAACTCCAACAGTGCCAATCGAGCTTACCGCCTTCGCTGCCTCAATGGCGACTTTTGGCGTATCTTTGAAAACGCTGATGGTGGCGTTAATGATACCACTAACGCTGCTCCCGAATCCGATGGCTGCTGCGGTAGACAGGGCCGAAAATTCTACGAATCTGTTTCAGTATTTCAATTTTCTAGGAATAGAGGCTACAGGAGAAGCCAGGCTTTGTGGGCACTGGGAAGTACGGGAAACACTGACCTCCTTTAGCAGCGGTCTTTTAGTATTGCCTTCTAGACTCGTTGAACTCGGCCTCGGCATCAATCACATGAGCTTTCAGCACATCGAGAACGTTGTTTTGGATCTCAGATTTTGCCTTGTTTTCGATTTGCTCGAGTTTCGTCTTCTCCTCTATCTCGGCAGTAGTAGCTAAAACCCCACTAGTAAGTATCTAGACTTCTCAAAGACGTCAGAGAACTTCCTACTCATCTTGTCTACCATAGCCATATTCACTTCAGAGACGCACTCAACCAGGGCTTTGAAATGTACCTCTGTCTCCTTTGTCCTTGCTGCACACTTCTCCATGTCTTGTTAGAATTTGGCCATAGAGCTAAGAAGGTCCTTCCTAGCCCTTTGTGGATCTTGGACACACATGAGAATTGTTTGGACCTGCAGAAACCAAATCAGTCACAGTATCTGTCGAACAGTAAGGCTTCGGCTCCCATCGCTCACATCGCCATTCCGTCCGAACATAACATTGATCTGCATTCTATTGGCACGTATATTCTTCTCCGCATAGTCAAAAGCATTCGAGGCCTGGTCTACAATTTGAATCATGGCGCTCGAGAAACTCGTACGTCTAGGTAGAGTTTATAAATATAGACTATCCAAATATTATAGAGATTAGTATTAGAATATACGCTTACTGAAGATATTCGAACCCATCCCTAGGCTCTTCCAGGCGGATGCGCAGTGCGTCGTATGAGAAAGCTAGCAGCTTGATCTGCCCCAGTAGGTTGATGGCCAACGGTGCCGTCATGAGCATGTCAGGCACGCTTTGGCTTTGGCCCAAGCTCAGCTTGAGATCTTGTTGTAGATGTCCCGCAGCCTCACGCCGAGCAACGGCAAGATCATCGCTTTTCGCCACTATAGCCATTTTAGTCACGAAGCTCGGGACTAGAGTATGTCCAATGACATAACAAAAGTCCCCAAACTCGACAGGTCAAACTTTGAATATGAATGCTTTATAAGGTGCTCTTGTTCAAGTACAAGAAATGAGCCGCGAGCAAGGCATGCAATAGGGAGCCTCGCATGAAACAAAACAAGAAATCGGCCCCAAAGCCTGCGAGGCGTGTCGCGTAAATTTCCCGCAGTTCTATAAGGCTACGATCGTTTAAAGCACAAGACTACGCCTGTGGGGGCGTAGAACTCGTATCCTTCATTTTCCTCAGTAGCCGCTGAGATTCAGTAACCGCTGAGAGGTCTTCGTTGCGGATTCATTGAACGCCACGGTAGTATTGCTTTTAGCAGGCAAACGTGCAAAAATACGCGGTTTAACGGGGAGGGCAACTAATCCCAGTAGATAAGAGACATCCTGAAGCTCCTCTTCTGGGACCGTAGGCCGCAAAATCTTCACGACACGGTCCAATGGAGTCTCAGGCTGAAGTGTTGGGGAAATTGTCCCAGTTGTCAGTCTCCAATGCGGAACTTCTAACAGAGATAGGTGAGCTTGAAGAAGAACGAGGCAGCCTTGAACGACAGTTCGCGTCGAACTTGTCCAGCTTGAACGAGACGATATGCGAGCTGCCCACTGTCGTTAACGTGTTACTACTCGAAAAGCCGCCGGTGGGTGGAAATATGCTTCATCGTGTAGACGTTCGCTGATTCAACATCCCATCAGCCCCTAGGACTTAAACCCGTGGAAGGCATAGTACGGAGACTATCGCAGCTATCGACGCTCAGCACTATTCATGCTACCATGTCAAAACTTCGTAGCGTTGAGAGCAATATGCAAGTCTCGCAGAAGGAGGATAGTGTGAAGAAGGCGGATACGGCCGACATTGCGTCCAAGGCGGCGTTTCACCTCGAGTATTGCTCCGCGATCATAGAATTGGTCTCGAACGCCCAGAGACGAACCCAGACTTCCTTGAACACAGCCAATGAAGAAATCGCCCACGCCCAACAGGGTATCAAAGAGAATGAACGGCTCTCGGCCGAGATGGCCGCCAAGGCCAGACGTTATGATAAGAAGGCCAAAGGCAACAATGTAGTATGTGCCGTTGCAGGATGATTGATGCCCTAGTGCTAACATAGTTACCGAAGCTCTTCTGGTCCACATTCTGGATCCCAGGGGTCAATCTTATCACCATCCCGATTTCTTTGTCATTAGAACAGTCCGTGTCCATATTTTACCCTATAAGTCGTCGTCCGCTTATAAATATGACAGAGATAACAAGGGCTTAGCCGCAAGCAGTCAAGACATAGTGACCAAGCTCCAAGCAGAGGCCCAAGAGAAAACCAGCGAGAAGCTCACGCTAGAGTCAACCTCGCACGAGCTCGGTAAGGTTCTTGCCATGCTCAGAGTCGCCAACAAGTACGCCGCGGGAGCAGCTAAGCAATCCTCGGGACTGAGGGACCAGGCCAGAGTCCTGACAGACAAGTACAACCTCGTCACCACACGTATTAGAGACGTCTTGCAGGCGCTACATTACTTGCATGACGACGTGAGTGCCGAGTACTGGGATTCGCTGCGGCTAACTGCTTTGTAAGCGTTGAAGGGCATGTTGGAGACGCTAAGTGAGAGAAGTCTCCTTGCCCCTGAGTGCTTACCAGTGGTCAATATGATTGAGAATTTGCCGGGCCTGGAGGAGATAAGTAGTAGACAATTAGAAGAGTTGGATTGGTGAAGATCCAAACTCCGATCGGAAGTATTACCTCGAAGGACTCCATGTTAAGGGTATTAATGGTTGTCCTGCAGCTACCAATCATGGATATCAATGGTATAAAAATCGGCGGAGTGCTATAGAGTAGGCCAATATATGAGACAGAATCCTTTGGGAATGCAGCGAGCTCTGACGCTATACTTTCCACTTGTATAGTCATGTCGAAAGGCGCCTTGACCTGTTGCAGCTCTTGCTGTATTAGGCACTAATATCTCCATTGCCCTTCTCTCTCCTGAATATCTACCCCTTTGGTCGGCAGTCTGCATGACGGGGTCAAGAAAATAGTTCTTTTCGATCGCGTTTGCCGCCCCTTCGTAAGACGCAGATAACACAGGAGCAAACAGTATGCGGTCTATTAATCCTAAACGAGGCAACAAGGGTACAATGACACATCCAACATTGAATGCTGAGAGCCCTAGACAATCGGGATGTTTTAGATAAGTGTGTCGAATGCTTGCCGGACTAGTGGCAATAGGAAGTTTAATGGGGCATAACGTGGACCATAGCGCTGCTTCAATCCAGCCCACTCCTATAAGCGGTTTTCCAAGCTACCAGCAGAGACAAACAAGGCGCTAAGTAGTTTTGAAATAAAGTTTGGTCGTTGGCGTCAAGATTGAAACAGCTGTTTATGCTTCCATAGATAGAATTATACTGCCTAATCTAGCCACATGATGTCCTTGGAGAATATGGGATGTAAGTCGAGCAGAGAGTCCAGTGGCAATGTCAGACGGGAATATCGGCCGGGCTCTGGACCTCTGTGCCTCAGCTGCCACAGTTCCCGTGGGCCACTATCCGGCCGTGGCGCAGGGGATTAAAGATCATCCCACCACCCACTCCTAACCACTGACTGTGGCGGTTGAGTTAACTAACCTTGCTTCGTTTCCACCCCCGGAAACTGATGGATTCAGGCTTCTATATTTTCTCTCAAGTCTAGGTCACGATTCTATAAAGCTAAGTAGTATTGCTTTTCAACTTGTTCTTTATAGTCGGTTATGCGGTAGTTTTTCCAAGGCAGCAAGCACCATACAGTAACGGCTTTCGCATTTTCCGCTGACGCCATTACGGCAGCCCCCTGCAGCACTTAGGCGAGGAAAATCTGGGGATTCCCAAGACAGATTACAGGGGGTGTTGTCTTGGCTCTCACCGGATACCACGAGCCTTGCCCGTCTCACTCTCTCACATCGTCAGCTGCATCATTCAATCACGTGGCCTCCGAAGACCTTTTTCTTTGTCTTCTTTCTTTCATCTTTCTTTGATATTGTTGGGGTACGGTGCATTTCAATCGACTGCTACTGATTCTTTCCTATTTACCCTCGTCTAAGAAAAGTAATTAAGGTGCCCTTTAGTGGTATTGATCTTTGGACAAAGGGGTTGACCAGCTGAGGCTGCAAATGGGAAACGCTGTTAGCCTGGACCCGCCTCGAAGCTAGAACTCGTTATAAGCCTCAGCGCGATGAGGCGATTTCTTAGATCAAGGCTCGCGCGCCGGGAATCCGTAAACGATTACATTGGCGTGTTGGTGCCGCTGGAGGAGGCGCACCTCCACAGTCACTCGGCCAGGTGCGGTAGGACCGAGTTCGAAGAGACCCGGAATAGCTCTGGCGGCGCCAATGCCGACTTTGACGACGAGGAGACGGAGCTAGGCGCTGCTTTCAAGCACGGTGACAATGAAGATACGGGCATGTTGCAGATGGACGCGGCTGAGTACACCATTGAGGGTCTACGGCGGGATGTAAGGAGGGGCGAACCAGGACGAAGGTGGACAGAGTATGAATGTAGGTTTAAAGCCTCTGTCTCTATGTTGGGTACTTATGTGGAGCGTCTTGGCTGACCACTTTATGCAGTGAAATCGAAACTCATCAATAAGGCCATTCAAGATATCGGCATGGGGCGGTACAACTGGCAGCTATTTATTCTGTGCGGTTTCGGCTGGTTCGCGGACAAGTAAGTTACCAAAATCCTTAGATGACTTACAAGCGATGTTTGAGTACTAATTTCAACCTTATAGCCTTTGGATGCAAGTAGGTTTGCCTATAATAATCACCATATTCAACCCCCATGTCTCGTAGTCATGTCTTACTGACTCATCTGTTAGGGTGTTTCACTGACCCTCCCTTCTCTGTCTGGAGAATTTGGTGTCTCAGAAAAGCAAGTCAGATACACGACTAGCTCTCTGTATGTCGGCTTGAGCATTGGTAGTGCATTATGGGGACTAGGTGCCGATATTATGGGTAGACGGATAGCCTTCAATCTTACACTACTAATCACGAGTATCTTCGGCATCTTGGCAGCATTTGCACCCAATTGGCCGGCCGTGTGCGCTTTGTTTGCATTGATGGGCACAGGCGTAGGTGGCAATTTGCCTGTGGACGGCGCGCTCTTCCTCGAGTTTCTACCCGATGCCTCAAGCTCGTTATTGACATTACTATCTGTATGGTGGCCGGTGGGCCAACTTGTATCATCGCTTTTCGCCTGGTACTTCATTACGATATGGCCGGTTGATCAAGGATGGCGGCTCTTTATTGCTACAGTTGGTATCGTCACCTTTGTCATGTTTGTCATCCGTTTTGGCATGTTTCATCTATTCGAGTCACCGAAGTATCTCTTGTCGCAAGGGCGACAGGCCGAGGCCGTTGCAGTCGTCCACGGAATTGCCTATAGGAACAATAAGAAGACCTGGCTTACAGCAAACATATTGGACGCTGTTGTTGATAGCGAGGACATTGAACGGGCACCCATACGAGTCTCCGCAAGCAGTGTTCTCAAACAAAACCTCAGCTCGTTCTCGCTCGGCCATATCCAGCCTCTGTTCCAGAACCGCAAGCTTGGGCTCGCCACAGCGCTCATATGGTTCTGCTGGGCATCGATTGGCATGGGATACCCGCTCTTCAACGCCTTTCTCCCGCAATACCTCTCACACGGCGGCGCCGAAGTATCCGCAGCCGCCGGCGGGGATGCTCCGACTACGGCCACAACGCCTACCGAGACGTACCGGAACTACGCCATCATCTCCGTGGCAGGAGTGCCAGGCAGCCTGCTCGCGGCGTACATGGTAGACCACAAGTCGCCATTTCTCGGGCGCAAGGGCACGCTAGCCATCTCGACGTTTGTATCAGCTGTGTTCCTGTACCTATTCGCGACGTTCGGCTCCACGCCGACCTCACAGCTCTTCTTCACCTCGGTCGAAGCGTTCTGCCAGAACATCATGTACGGCGTGCTCTACGCTTTCACGCCCGAGCTCTTCCCCGCGCCTGTGCGCGGCGCCGGCACGGGTGTCGCGAGCTTCCTGAACCGTGTTACAGGGCTGCTTGCGCCGATCCTGGCTGCTAATATCCCTGGCGATGGTACCACAGCGCCCATCTACCTCTCTGCGGCGCTCATCCTCGCTGCGTTCGTGGGCATGGTGCTCATTCCGATCGAGACTAGGGGCAGACAACGACTATAAGTGGGTGGGAGCAACGGACGTGCAAGGGGACGAGATGGAACTGCCAATACGATTTGTTCTGTGTGTGTGCATATAAATGGGCTAGGGCATTTCATTTTCCTGAATAGCATAGCATTTGGCGGATACAAAAAAGTTGTAACTATTTACTATATTCTCATCTTGCAGGAATTTCGACGCTTGTGTAGTGGTATAGCTTATCTGTAATTGCAACACGTGAAGCTACAATTGGATTCTTAAAAATATTGGATTTTGTCATTCGGTAGAGTGCTAGGATATAACGCAGTGCGCTACTCTGTATATGTTGTAATCATCTCCTTTATCTCGTGCCCCTGGCTCCGGCAGGCGCATCAACCCTCCTCTTCTGCAGCGACCTACCGAGCGCATCCCTGACCATCGGATCGGCACGGATGGTGTTCTGCACCAGCCACTCCCTGAGTTTAGACCGCATATCCCTGACGACCTCGGGGTCGCCCGCGAACGGCGCCATCTCCAGCTCCATGAGGCGGGAGACGTCGACATCCACGCTCTTGGCCGTGTGTTCCAGGCGCTCCAGATTCTGCAGCAACGCCTTCTCGCCGGCGGCCGCCTCCTGGTTCCGCCCGGCCTGGATGATGGGCCCGAGCTGGCCGAAGGCTATGTAGATGGCGATGGCGACGCGCCTCGCCAGCGCGACGACCTGGAAGGGCAGGTAGGGCGGGTGCGCGGTGAAGCGCACGAGGAGCGGGTTGACGACGGCCTCGACGAAGGCCGGGAAGCGCGGGCGCGTGACGGCGTGCGCCTCGAACGCGCACAGCACCACCAGCGTCACCCAGCGCCAGTACCGGCCGAACTCGAGGTAGCCGAGCAGGCCCAGGATGTACAGGCCCGCGGCCGCGATCCCGTAGTGCGGGATCACCTGCGTCTGCAGGCCGCGCCACACGTAGTCGCGCAGCGTCACGCAGTTCCGCCACCCCGTTATGTCGGGCCCAAAGCGCTCGTACGCGAAGCGACGGGCCGGATCCGTGAGCACGTCCGAGGCCGTCTTGAGGTGGATGAAGAAGTCGCCTGCGCCGCCGCTGGCTGTCGAGCTCTCAAAACCGTTGCCGGAAGACGAGGCGTGTGAGATCTTGTCCGGATGGTGTAGCGCTGCAAGCCGCCGGAAGCGGCTCTTGATGTCTCGCTCGCTGGCCTCGAAGGACACGCCCAGATCCCCGTAGAACGTCCCCGCGCGCCGCAGCTCCCAGTCTGCTTCGTAGATTGTGTATAGGAGATATAAGGTTATGACGAGCGTATGGATGCGCCGCCGGTGTAGCTGCCAGCGCGGCGAGTTCGGTGGTGGGCGTGGATCGCCGGCACGGATGGTAAGGCCGTAGTAGATGGATTGTGCCCAGCCGGTTACGAGCTATAAAGTGGGAGGCTTTGCGTCAGCAGTTGAAGTTAACAGTGCTCTGCCCAAAGAGACAAAGTAAAGACATGATGACTGCAGAAGCTTGGGAGAGATGCCTACATTGGGGAGGAACATCCACCCCAGTAGGGACAGGGTGTTACTAGACATCTTGTTGGCCGTGGAAAGACACGCGATGGGAGTGTGACGAATATAGTCATATCATGGTGAGCTTGGTATATATGAGCCGTAGCGTCAGGAAGTTGAATGCGTCTTCCGAAGAGGACAAGTTCTTCGCTGTGCCCTATAACAAAGAAAAGTGAAAGATATACTTCAAAAGACAACTTGAAGATGACTTAATCTGTAAATGGATTACAACTGGGGAATGCTTAGGTGTCCCAGCTGCGCCGGGCCGGTGTCAGCTGGCGCCCACTCGAATATGTACATATACTCCAGGCAGTACTCATTCTATATTATGACCATTATGTCAGATTCGACGACAGTCCAATAGTATTCTGTTCATGCTCATTATTTCTTCTTGGATCATTGATAACCTCTTCAATCTTATCAATCAATTGCTAAGCCTGAATGAAGTGGTCGTCCGTTGAGCTGCCTAATATAAGAGAAGCTACCTTTACGTTAGCATGTTCACCTATTCTCACAGCGCCAGCGCTCGTGATGGAAGATTATCCTTTTTCTGCGTCATTTTCTCGTCACTTTAACTTTTGAGGGATAAAGGACAGTTGTCTTGAACGGTCAAAAACTATCGCTACAAGGCCCGGCGGAAGCGACATGGCAGCCCCAGAACCTGGTCTTGATACCCACATCTTCTTGTACTATCAACCCCGGAAGTCGTTCGCAGAGCAGACATAACACGATAGTTGATGCCTCTCTATACGTTCTCCGAAACCCAGCCCATGAGCCAATCTCCATTTTCTCGGTAGAGCCATACGAAGGATCTCTCAAATCCACACCCATCATACTCCTATCTTTGGGATCGGCGGCATGCGCTACACGTCTTTGAGCAAACAATGACTCTTCAGTCAAATAAAAGTACCGCCGGGTCAAGCCAAAGATTTCCATCGAAAAAGTGAAGCAAGGAATCCGCGGATATCATGCCAATCTTTCACACAGCTCGGTAGGAGTTCCCTGGCTTTGTTCCCGTCTATAACTATACTGAGACTTGGAGACCTGGCTCACTACGTTAGCTCGAGGTCGGAAACGGTAGTCGTCTTTACATGGCAATTAATAGCTTTCTATTGCCAAGTGTGCTCGGCAAGTGAACGCAAAGGCTTTTGTTGCCTCAAACACATATATTGTGTGTAGGATGTGACAATCTTCCTACCACTCGTTCGGTTCGGGGACGACAATACAATTCTTCTGCTTGTGGGCTGTGCTTACGCCTACAAGCCTGGCCTTTAGAGATGCGCCTATTCGATCAAGTTACGAAAAAGCAAGATGCTTGATAAGCTTGTAGAGCAAGCGTGGAGCATCAAGAGATTTCAATGGCCAGAGCACATCGTCTGTGCAGCTACCGCCGCTGAGCTCGGCAGTTCTATCTCAACTTACCAGGAATCTAAGGGCTACCTCAACAAGTCATTTGCCGATAGGACACTTCTTACTATGCGCCTTGTCGCGCTTTAGCCAAGAAAATACTATACGGTAGTAACTTGGAAGGCATTGGAAACCCGCAATACAGCTGGCGCAGACATCGTGACTGGAGAGAGTCCTAGCATCGAGAAAGAATCCTTATGGGCTCTGCCATGCATAGCCCTCAACCATGGGTATTAGAGAAGTGTGCATTTCCTTCTTTAGGATAATGCTAATGCATGTGCTAAGTCTTTAGAAGGAAGCGCATTGTGTACTGCAATGCAGGCAGGCACATCACAGCCAGCCGTATACTCTTCAAAAGGGATGCTAATCCCAATCAAAGCTACGATAGCGAAGCCCAGTTATGACGAAGCTGCTCATACCTGACGCAGGAAGCCTATTGGTCACCAAATTGGCAAAGTGGCGTTATCGACACACGCAGTCATTCTTTCGAGAACAGAAACTTGTCACTTGCAGAAGCTATCACCGCACAAATAGTTTCTCGAAGAAACAAGTCCGCACAGCAAGGCTTCTAAACAAGTGTACCGACATTCATTGACGAGGGACAATGAGCGGACTGCGCCGCACGCCGCTATGGTAAGTTGGATTTCAGAAGCCATCTATGTACCTTTATTGAAGGAAGCTGACATTGCTAGATCTAATGCATGCAGCTGTGCCGCAGCGGCGCAGCTCTGATATTTGCTGCAAAGTGGAACAATATAGAAAGCCTCATGACGTCCTGAATATGACCAGCGCCCTCCTCCATACATTAATAACCCAAGACGCAAGGGACTTCTATATGGTCACACAGCATCGCTGATGGCTTGCGAGCCCGTACGCCAAAGGATTGTGAAGCTCTTCCTTGAATGCAGTGAATGCAGGTGCGACATCTATGATTGAAGATACACGCTACTGCATGTGGAATCAACTTGAGAAACTTCTGAAGTTTTACAAGCCTGCAATAGAGTGGCGAGAATAGAAAACATACCTCTGTACAAGGTCGACCAACATACGCCTGATTTAGCGGTCAAGCTGTTGCTCGATCCAGAGGCTTCAGTCTACATTGCCAACATCGACGAGCACACACCGCTTGGTCTCACCGTGCCCAAAAAAAAAAAAAAAGAACACCACCGAAGTAGCAGTGCCATATCATCTTCTGAAAAGTTAGAATCAAATTTTCTGGGCGTCAATTCGACAATGCCTCTGCATGTGGCTGGCACACACAAGGGCGGTTGGACCAGTCAAAGCCCCCAATCAAAGCAAAGCCTAACGTTAAGCTTACTTAAGTAGGTGTATCCTATGTTTTTCCCTCCCCATTATCATAGACTTCGTTGGGCACTTAATTGGAAAAAGAAACGATGGTCGACGTTAACGGCCTAATATTAGGCAGGAATCTCGGCCTGCATGTCACCTTAGCCGCGCAAAAGCGACCAATCACTAGATAGACCTTTACCCAGAACACAACAGCTACATTCCGACGAGTTAGACTGCTCAGCACCTGTACTGCTACTATTGTGCAGCATAACTTCTTTGTAACTGAAGAGGCGCACGCAGGTTGGGGCAGCACAAATGGGGGCGAACTGGGGGCGACGGATGTAACAACCAACAAGTATGTCTCAACGCCTCTACGCTTCATGGCATTGTCGGGTAGCCTTCCCGGCTTGCGAAATATCAAGGAAATGATACTTGAGGCTGCAGAAGGGCACTTTTATGTTTCGATATCACACAATACACTTTACGGCATGCACTAATCTAAATAAATGGCCTAATTGTCAAACTGCGTCATTATATCTTGTCTTTAACCTTGCAGCAATTAGGTGGGGTCATTTGTTCCGGAAGAATGGCCAATCATAAAAGCTGTTTGTTCTCCATTGCTGCGGGAGGATTTGTTGCGGCTCTAACAATTAAGTGCTACTAAAATAAATAGTAATGACAGGAACAGAGCAGTGGGATAAGTAAGACTGCTGCAGGGGGCTTTTAACAACTCCTGGAATCTGGTAGCGACTTGCTTTTCTATATGCGAGCCAATCAGTAGCGTTCACGTAAGCTTGTCGAGACCGGCGAGTCCATCGGTGAGAATTCAAGTTGCATGGTAAGGACGCCGTCCCGGGCAAGGGCTACATGTGACTTGGAGTTAACGTAGCCTCACCATCTTCCAAAAAGCGATGGAATAGACTCTGGTAAAGATTTGGGCCGTGAGTAAGAGAAGACGAAGATAATGAGGATTATTCAGACAACGAAGGCCGTTATTAGGACAACGCTGGCCCAAACAAAAGTCTAATAGTCCAGAATTACTCTCTATTGTAGACTTAGATCAACTAGACGACCAGAGCCTTGTTGATCATATGTTCACATCATATCGTGGGGTCTTTAAGCGGGCCACAGCACGGCGCTCTTCATTCCCCTTCTGGTCAAGAGGACAGAGATCCTTGAAACCAAAAGGAAGCTCTCCAGTGAGCTTCCAATTAACTATCCAGCCCAGAACCTACCGGCAACCGCCGGCTTGACTTCATGCATGTGCAACATCCGATCCTTAGTAGCATAGGCCTTATGAGGCACCTGGTCGATCTCGAGCAGTCTATGCCACATACATCTTTCGAGCGAGTCCATTTCCCAAGGCAGCGCCTCCCTGGTTAGTCCGGATCCGATCACGTCGCCGAACTGCAGAGGCTAAGAAGCCAGGTCTGGTAGAGAGGTTTCCGTTGGATTTGGAAGGGGGCTTCTGCAGACATATGCCCTGTGATTTAATTTGACCATGTACACCGTATGCATTTCTCGATGTGATATCCATTCATCGACCATCGTATTTCCTAATTTCAAGGAACACAGACGGGAAGTCCCGTATAGCATAGCGGCCGCCTAGCGTGAAGCAACTGCCGAGGTGTCTCAACCACAAGCATTAATGACTTTCGCCATCGGAAGGCCGGTTAGCTCGGCTCTGCTGCCGATCCCGTTCATGTTGCTACGTGTCTTGTTAGCTGTCTGTCTCGGGCCGAGGCACAAGAAGGGATGTGCCAAACAAAGCAGGGGAACACACAGCACTCCGCCTCGCTTCACTGATTGAAGACCGCGTATAACTAGACTCAAGCAGCTTAGTAAGTGTATTGCACACCGGTTCACCAGGAAAAAAATCTGGGCCAGCTCTACGCGAATAATATGCAGGCCATTGCGAAGGCTGCAGCGGGCGCCATAATCGTCTATGATCAGTAACCATTAGCATGCATGCAGCTGTCATACATAGACAGACGTCAGTAGTCTTGTAACTAAGAGACGAATGAGGATAATTAGCGTACCCGCGGCGTGATGTTCCCTCTGGGGGCCATATTTTTAAGCCAGGGGCTGATCAGCCGAAGAGGCTATGTAGTTTAGACAGCGTAGCGAGGTTCAGCGAATTTTTTCAGGAGCTAGCGGATTTTTAGCCGCACATAGTAGCGGTCTATGAATTTATGGTGAAGGTTTAGGTGAGCTGTCTCGTGGAGTTGAAGGACTTTTGATGCGACATGACAAATTACTTACCAAGCGTAGCAGCTGCCAACAGCTGAGCGCCGAGAGCCTTGCCTACCGTTCTTTCAACAGAACTTTGAGCCGTAAGAAGAATTTGAACATGGGTAGACATTCATCAAACACTCGTTAATACTCTTCAAATATTGCTAAGTCTACGATTTTTTGAGGTGTTCTTGCGATCTCACAGTTTGCTTCAAATTGCGATTCCATAAACACCACGGCTATCTATGTACCCCCCTAAAATATTGATAACCATCATAAGAGAAGGGCTCACAAGATTAGCTGTAGTACTAATGATAGAAACATAGAAAACAATTATCATTGACAGGTCTATTATGGGCTAGATGAATACAATGCTAAGCGTGGGAGCACCTACAGAAGGCAATAGGAAACTAGTTTCCTCGAATTTTAAGGTTCTCGTATACTCATTTAACTGACCAGAGTTCAATATTCTGTCAAAAACATGGAATTATAACCTCACTTGGAACCCTATAGTCTCGTGTTATAATTGGATAGTATTATCTGGCTGACAGTACTGAATCTTGTGACCGCCGCTCTCCTTTTTTCTATGGTGAAAGCGGGCTGGCGCGTTCGCGTCTCATGACGAGTATTGGAGGAATAAGGGTAGGTGTAGCTATAAAGCCATCGGGCACAGAACGGCTCATATCGTCTTCGAATGTTGGAATGAGCACTTAATTTTATTATGGTGGTATCTGTTGAGAAAAAAAAACCGCTAAGATTGTGCAGTATTGGCCATGTTTAGATTGATCACAGATAGTGAGGATTAACTAAACTATTTGCCGATAAGTCTTGTAATAAAAATTAGTATCAGTATGACAATAATAGGCAGGTCACAACAGCTCAAGTAGCTTACTCTACGTACAGGTGGTGCGAGGAAGTTTTGCAGTTGTTAGGGACATTTACTTAAGACAAATTTCATCTGCACATAGCACGGTTAGCTTTCAATGGCTTAGAAAGGGATGCTTTTCGTCTCTCGAACTCGACGTTCTGGTAAAGCCAAAATATTCGCAGTGAGTGGTCATTCCAACATGCTGATTTCTGAAAAACTAAGGCTCTAGTCTCACCCGCATATATTATGTGGAATCATTATCACTGTCTCTCTCCGATAATGTTAATTAATCAAATGCGGGAATAAAGGCCGAACACCACAGAAATATGGCGTTAGCATTTCTAGGGTCACAATGGGTGGTGTTTACACATAATGACCCTTTCCGATAGTCGATATGAGACGGACTTCACCCGCTCGTTTGGTATACCTGGATCTAGCTTCTTATGTTGTCAAAGCGTGAATATGTCATGTTATCAATTCTGTAACGGCGAGTCTCCCCTCTTGTGTACGCCATGCGCGCCCTATGGGCGACAAGAGGTTGACAATGCTTATCGGTAAATACGCATCTTTCATTCGTCAGCGAATTAAAAGCCGCAAATCGGATAGTTTTACCTTCTTCTAACCAGCACCAATTATTCCACAAAGTAGCCCTGCGTAATTAAGCCTGCCTTCGGACAAAGCCGATAATTATAATGCGTAGTAGCTTTTTTATTATTATTATTATTATTATTATTATTATTAAAAAAAATTTAATTTTTTTGGGTTTTTTTAAGTCAGACGAGACGAAAATTTTCCATTTTTTGGGTGGTATTCTCATCGACGATAGTGTCAAATTTTCGCTGTAGCGAATTATCGTGATCCACGTGGCACGCTAAATATTACCTTCCTGTCGTATCAAGTGGCGATGGCTGTGTATCAAATCGTTGACCGCATGACTATAACAAAGTATGGCCTTGGTACCGTATAGCGTAGAAGCAGTTGTTCAGTAAAGTATAATGAGTCCGATATAGGGCAGAGCTCAAAAGTCGCACAAGCGTAGGTGTCAAAATCCGAATTGATGCAGAAGGACCCATAGACTCGGAAGACTCATCAATCGGGCGATAGGGCTATGCAGGAGCTCACCACAAACTTAACAGCTAGTCACGAAAAACCACTCAACACAAGGCCCGATAAGACAGCTTACAAGGCACAGCAGAGCCTTTCTGCGCTTTTATCCGTCGAGAACGTAGCGGATGTGGCTGCAGGACTCGTGATACTAGCATCCAGGCCTTTTCCAGCTATTCTTTTCTGCTAGAACACCAAGTCGCCCCCGAGTGACGTGGTGCTAATAGCGCTGGTTCGCACTCGATGGTTGCTGACGCCACGGACGGGAGATATTGGCGTTGGAGGCTGAGTACGCGTACGAGATGACTGCCATCGAATCAGCACTCAAGTACATACTAAGCTCGTACTGTTTTGTCTCATATGACATACTCTACATTAGCTTGTATCACATTTGGCTTGGCCTTTACTGGCTATCCTCATAGGCGACGAGATGAATCGAGATTTAAGCCATGGCTAGCCGATGTCGAGTTCAATCAAGCGTTGAACAATGCCAATGAATTTGCGCGCGTCTTCGATATGTGTCGACCTCGGTAGTGTATGATTGCTCATATTGTTGGTTTATCGATAGTACATGTGTGTGCTACCGGACTAAAGGGAGTAGAAGGGCAACTTTCCATACAACTCACCTATTTCGACAGCAGATATAAGCATCCATGCCGCTTGTAGTGAAGTAATATCATATCTTGCGATTGCATAAAGTCCAAGAAACGTCAAGCCCAAATCTGACGACTTTGAAGGTTGAGTCAAAAGGCCATACTTTGTCCCAGAATGGGTGATGGCTGATAGAGTGAAAGGGGAGTTATTGTTGACGATCTAGGGCGACGTCTCTGGGCGTAACCGGAGTGGCCCGGCGTAGCTAGGAGGAGCAGAGCCTCAAATCGTACAAAGCCGCATCATCCAGATAGTCCAGCTCCACACTTGCACCATTGCCTGCTTTTGGACTTGCAGGTACATGCAGCTGCGGGGAAAGACTTATTGAGCCAGGCGGATGAAGGCTTTCTTTATACCTGCTCAGGAAACCCGCCGGAAGCGATGGCTGGATGTGCACTTGTCCCTCATGTGGATTGAGGCTCGTAGCAGACAGGTACGATGCCGTCGTTGAGGGTCAAGACCAGATCTTTGGCTAGTGGTCTGAGGCTTAACATGTACTACAAATAATTGAATCGCGCCGAGCGTAGCATAACGAAAATGCTAGGAACCAAAGAAGCAGGCTATATCAAAATGGTACCAAAGAGGCCCATGATGCATGTAGCCTGCCTTAGTTCACATACGTGTTCAATCGTATTTTAAAGGCTGATTGTTAAATGAAGCCGAAAAGTGCGACTGCAACCGCCTGACCAGTGGGGGCTGTAGGTAACCCTGCAAGTCCCAGGGGTTCATTCTGATAGATTGCTCATTGTTGAGCCGCATCGAAAATGAGGTCGGGGCACGTGAGCTTCTTAGACGAGTTGTTCTCTAGTTATCGAAGTATCTTCAAAGCCTTGGGATGAGGCTCTCTCCGCCCCCCCTCCCACAGTGTATTGCCCCATATTGAAGGCTTATGCATTAGTGCTGGGAAGCCAGTCATTCAATGTTGCTTGGTAAATGAAAAAAAACTCGCGTACGCCGAGTACTAGACAAGTACATATTCTACGCGGGTCACCGACATGGAGCTCAGTCGTTTAGCGAGGGGAGCCCTTCTCCCCACCAATGTCGGCGACGGACTGCTTCTCACTCACCTGATCCTGGAGTGTAAGCTCCCTGGGCTACGGTACAAGGGCTAGAACGAATGGCTTCGCTCAGAACCCCAGGGTTACAGCGTTTGCCGTATGAACTAGTAGCCTATATTGTGGGAGACTTGGATATCGATGATGTCTTTCACTGGTCATTATGCAGCAAGCATTTCCAATACATAATCCGTGAGGATCGGTTTTGCAAGCCAGTTGTCATGGTGAGTAGGTGGTTTAGGGTGGCGGAGCGACTGAGTGCTGACGACCCTGGCCCAGGCCAAAGCATCTAGTACCCTTGAGGCGCAGGAGGCGCTTCAGACTGGGCACTTTTCGCGGGCGCTGCGCCGACTAGCAAAGAGACGCCTAGCGGTGTCTCAGGCATCTCCCTACGTCGCAGGCATCGTTGGTTGTGCCGATTCGTACGAATTCTACGGAGGCAAGCTATGCTACATAATTGAGGCACGACCGAAACGGTGGCTTCGGATCCTCGACATACATCGATCGACCGACTGGGAACTTGTTGTAGACATTCCGGCCCTCATTGGCGTGGCTGTCCCTCGAGCTGCAAAAAGCCGCAAATACAAGTTTAGAGTACTTTACCAAGCAGCTGGGATCATAAGTTGCCTGTTTTCTTTCGCACTGCCCCAGACAGAGAATTGGCTTCTTATCTTCAAGCCCCAAGAGCAACAGATACTTGAAACATTCCGCCTGGAGTCCGCAGCCAGGATCTTCGTTCGGAACAATGAGGATTTTCTCTACTTTGGTACACATTCAGGAGAGGGGGCCGATGGGCTCAAGAAATGGGTTATCAAAGGCTTTGACCTCCATAAGCTAACCTGGCTTCCTCAACCGAGAATGTACTTATCTAATCTGGCAGGATCTGACATAGGAACGACCGTTTGCTTCGAGATCTTTAATGGCTATTTCTACGGCCTCTCTAATCAGACTCTTTTTGAAGTGGATGATCCTAATTGGACATCTCATTACTACTGTTTTCGCTTCCCCCTAAACGAGCCGTACCCCGAGAAGACTCAAGTGATGACGAAAGATGATAGCTGGAGAAGACAGCATTACGAAGGCCCCATTGATGATCGTTGGGGCTTCCTCTCATTGGAGAACGATGAGTCTACAGGAGGCATTTTTATCCTAGAATGCCGCAGGGAGTGGCTAAGGGGTCAGAGCGGGAGTCGACGCACGTACTACACCACGGAGGCCATGTTTCGGCAGCCGACCAGCGAGGGAGACCAGCTAAGAGTACGGACCGGTACCACGAGGAGATTAGGCGACTATCCCCAGAATGATGCTGTGCGGGATCGGGATCCCCGCTATGTCCATGCAGGAGATGGCAGTTCTACAACATCAATGCTGATACGAAGCAAAACACACTACTGCTCTTATAGCCGGTGCTGCGACACCTTTATCGATTTATTTGATGATAAATCTACAGATGGTCCTGATCTCTACTGTCTTCGACTCCGAACCGGGCACAGAAGGTTGAGACCGATCACAGGACAACCAAGGGAACCGCGAACACCCGATGACTTATGCCCATTCAGTGAGATAAAGGTACAGCCTTACCAAGATAACGAAATATTCATCTGGCCACCCGACAGGGACCCATCGAGGCCGGACGCATCTCTGGACAGGGTTTATGAACTACTCAACGTTAAAGACCACCAAGGCTGCGTGACTGCAACTGGTGACGAAAGATCAGTAATCTACGGTACCAGTAGCGGCTCAAAAGGAGGTGTCAAGGCTCTGGTTTTCCTCAGTTTTGACCCTGCAGCTAGATTTGAAGGGATGATATGTGGTGGGAATATCCTTGGCCAAAGAGTTCGGAATGACTATCAGGAAATGGCAGTGCCTGCGGTGCACAACGGAGCGGGCTCGAATGACATATTGCAGTTTGGCCCCAACAGTCCAATGGGGGCTGGATATAAAGTACGATGGACAGCTGACGAGTCGACAAGTCTCCCGTCGTCATACGATTTGATGAATTCGACAGGCCATTTATTTCCGCCTTCACTACCCGCTCCGGATGGTGTCGAACCTTGGGCCCAGTTAGAGAAGCCTATGCACCTGGAAATACAACGGAAACTCTTTTTTAGTCGGTAGGCTCGGATCTCTCGAGAAATTCGAGGCAAATCTAGGGAGCCAACAAAACAACCTCCATCATTGCGACAATCTCTATTATTGCGCGCATGCATCGCTAAATGCCTCGGCTGTGCGGTATAAGCGTTCGAGATCAAGCATCGTGCGAGTGAACACAGGGAGACAACGCAACGCCTTACTTGCGAAGTGCAATTTTGCAAGCCTCATAACAGTCTGAAAGGCCGCTGTAGCTCGTTGGCCCCAAGCCTATCCCGAGTAGAGGGGTACCGTTGAGTTGAACTACATCCCTTATTTTCGTCCCAACATTATTATCTGCATATGATATCAGCCAATAACAGAAATCAAGGCAAGCTATATTTTGGGGGACGCAATGTCTATCGTGGATGAGGCGGCAATCCACCCCTGTACAGTTGGCCGCAAGTAGTTCGCCCGGCTAGTGAGGCAACTTCACAGTCTTGTGGGCCGCCCACGCAGACCTCCTAGCATGCGATATATGTCATAGAAGTGCAATAGCAAGAATACGAGAAACATATATGTAATCACACTTAGCACTGCAAGATAAGATTCAAGTGCCCAAAGATGGGGAACACTTTAACACTACCGTCGAGGTTCAGTGATTGCTTCAACGTTCATTAGTGCCTCTAGCCGATGGCTCACTGCATACTCGAAACCACAAGAGCCCAACAGTTAGATTGGACTGGCATGGGTTTACTCGGCCATCCGCGCCAACTTCGTGTATACGTTCTGTACCGACTATCTAAGCCCAATGGGGGTGTTCATAGAACCCAAACCGTTAAAAAAAAAAAAAAAAAATCAGCCTACAGCTACGAATCTGCCTTGCCATTCTCGTACGTTAATTTTATGTAACGTGCCTCTGAGTAGCGAAGAGCGGCACAGTCTTCATACAATACGGAGGTCGGAAAGCCGTGGCCCCTCTGTATCCTTTAATCGCTATATATGTTGGTATCCAAAGGCCCCCCTGGCATTTGAGTCGGCGTTCAGGCTTTAGTCTTGATAACCGAGTCCGGTAAACCTATTTCGCCAGTGTATCGTCCTCCTATCTAGATAACGACGGATCTATGCAGTATGGAGGCATTTGAAGAGGACTGAATCTATGACCAAGAGTTTTTTCTTCACTCCATGTTAGAAAACTATTAGCTTAGTATGCATTGCTCTTTATGTACCCATATCTTTAATACTACACGGTGGGGGAAGGCTAATTAGAGCCAAGAGCTGACCGATCCACCATTTCCATCTCTCAAATATTCCTATACGTACTCTTAGAGCAGTGGATTTCCCCTCTGTGAATAAGGCACACAACATTACGCTCTTGTCAAGAAGAGATCGTCTTAAATGTCTTAGTCATAGCACAAGCGATATGATATCTTTATTGCTTATTATTGTGAGCAGCGGAAGGCATATAGCACGCCTAGGAGTCTTGAAAAGGGAATGAGATCCATCGTATACCTTTCTAAGCGCCGCTAATAATTAGGGTCATTCCGGCGACCGTCAATTGGTGACCACCTTAATTTAAGGAGGATATAAGTAGACTAAACATATCATTTATGAGGTTTAGCGATAAAGCTGAGTAGACTCAATTTCAAGCAAAGGACCCAAATACCTCTCACTAACTTCTCTGTTTAGATTTTCAATGATATCACTCGTTTCAAACCATTACCTTTAAAGTGCGCTAGACTTCAAGAGATCATTTGTTGCTTTCTGGGTGCTATTATATATTGCGTAGTCCCCCGGAATCCTTGGATGAGCAAAGCTGCCCGTAAGCTATAATGGCTCCAGAGCTCACATTGTCGCCGCCACTATAGATTAGGGGCGAATAAGAGCACAGCGAGGACTTCAACAGCAGGCTCTGTAATTTTATGATACTAACCCCAGCAGACATCCTTCAAGGCCATGACACTTTGAGAAGTACCTTTCGGTTTATGTTGTTATACTGCGACCATAAAGCGTCTTGCGAGTAAGGTCTATCCTCACTATGACCACGAGAAGATGCTTTGTGAATATAATAAGTATAAATAGATAAGTCGAGGTTTGGCCAAGTATTACACTAGTGAAGAGCTCTTTTCTCACATTTCCAAGAGCCTGCGCGCATTTCTAGCATTGCGTGGTCGAGATATCAACTCGCCGTTGTTCGATTACACCTATGGCGTTGCATCGCTACTTGGCGGGTTGCCTTGGATGATAAGATAGGTTATAATAAAGGAGCTGGTTGGAATAAACTCCAGTGCGCATCGGTACGCAGATAGCCTGAGACCTTCTGCGGCAGGGGTAACCCTCCCCTTTGCAGAGAGGTGTAAAGCCTCGAATTGATTGGTCCCAAAACTCTCTATTGGGGGTACCCCTGGAAAGGTACATAGCTGCAATCCACTTGCATCCCACCAGGCGACACCCGTCGGTGGCCATATTTCTTCACCGCAGTTGGAGACTTTGTGGGGGAGATACATTCACATCCACATTCAACATCCACATCAAATATCCTCCCCTTCCTGTGCTTTCCCTCTCGATCGAGTTCGATACTCAATCCATGATCCATTGATCACTGCTAGTTATAAATCTGCAGAGGATATTGCAGAAGAGAACCCTAACATGGCGCCATCTGCAGCTACAACGGTGACGAGCACCCCTAAGCCTCCCAACGAGAAGACCATCCGTGTCAACGGTAGAGGAGGGAATGCTCCAACTCAAGATAACCTTCCGCGGGATCCCCTAGAGGTGAAATACCGAGATTTCTTCTGGACATACACCGAAGAACCGCATCGGACACGACGGTTGGAGATCATCAAGGCGCATCCAGAGGTAAACAAGCTCTCGTCTAAACTCCTTCCGAGCCCCCAGTCATCCAGCTCTTTCTCCATGACCTTTCTTTACTAACCCCATGCAATCACAGGTAACGAAACTCTGCGGTCCCGAGCCATTGACAAAATACGTCGTTCTCCTTGTCGTCTCCATCCAGATCCTCTGCGCCTACCTCCTACGAAATACGTCCTTCTTCTCGCCGTACTTCTGGGGCCTGGCATACGTCGTGGGCGCAACCGCGAACCAGAACCTCTTCCTCGCGATCCACGAGATCAGCCACAACCTCGCCTTCCGGTCCGCGACGGCGAATCGTGTATTTGCCATCGTCGCAAACCTACCGATCGGGATTCCTTACAGCGCCTCCTTCCGCCCGTACCATCTGACGCACCACAAGTCCCTGGGGGTAGACGGCCTGGACACGGATTTGCCCACGGCGGTCGAGGCCATGTTCCTCGACTCGATACTGGGCAAGGCGTTCTTCTGCACGTTCCAGATCTTTTTCTACGCCGTCCGGCCCATGGCTGTGTACCGCGTGCCCTTCACCTGGGTGTCGGCCCTGAACGTGATCACCCAGCTCTCCTTCGACGCCGTGATCCTCCAGACGCTAGGCGTGCGATCCCTGCTCTACTTCCTCCTGTCCTCGTTCCTGGCCGGCAGCCTGCACCCGCTAGCCGGCCACTTCATCGCCGAGCACTACGTGTATTCGACCGTGACGCCGGCGCAGTCCGACCCCGCGAACGGCATCCCCGTCCCCGAGACCTACTCGTACTACGGGCCCCTGAACTTCCTAACGTACAACGTCGGCCTGCACAACGAACACCACGACTTCCCTGCCGTACCCTGGACACGTCTTCCTAAACTCCACGCGATCGCGCGCGAGTTCTACGCCGACCTCCCGCACCACACCTCCTGGACGTACGTCATCTGGCGTTTCATCTTCGACGAGAGCGTCGGCATCCGGTGCCGCGTGAAGCGGAAGGAGGGCGGGCGGCTGGTTGGGCAGGGACCTCAGGGGCAAAAACCTGCCGAGGAGTGGAAGGAGAATGAACTGCAGTGTTGATTATTTATTTATTTTATCATTGACTCTGCACCTGATGATACTCCCACAAAGAATAATCTTAATGTTCTGTCCATCATTGTGGTAGCTAAAGACTAGAAGGCTACAAGGACGATGATGATGTCTGGCTAAGGCGAGACGAAATGAGGCGTACGTACGAATAACCTTATGACCTAGATTTATCATTAGCATAGCACTGCTCCTGCTTCAGATTCGGTTTGACACTATGGAAGAAAGCAGAAGCAGCGTAGCGTAAATATCGGTGCCTCCCATACATTGGCGTTTGGCATGGCGGGGCTATTGGGATAGAGTAGAGAGGTACGTAGGAAGGGACCTATATCTAGTAAATCAATTCTGTTGGCACCAGCAGCGAGTGTCATGCTGATAATAAGAACCTTTCGCGTAGGAAATTTTCTGGAAAGAAGATGAGCCTTCTGGCTAGACAGCTGTTCCTACTGGCGAAAAGGGTTCAAATCTCACCAAATGAAGTAGAAGTTAAGGTGGATTATCTCGCATCTTCATCAAAATGAAGAGAAAATAGGAGCAGGTGAATGGGCTCGGGAAAACTTTCTCCTCAGATTGTGAATTAACAAAAGGACGTGCCTGCTAGAGTACAAGTAATGGATTGTGATATAGAGAGTCCTCCTTGCCATAGCTCTCCCTTATTCCTAACTTCTCTCTCCTCCGATGCTTTGGTTTCGATCCTGACTTTTCCCTCTGCATGTTTATCATAGAGCTCCTCAGCTCTAGCCAGGGGGTCCCAGAGACTTGCCTTTGCAATCCCCGCTTATTAATCACATCGTTGCTTCATTACTCTCCAGCCTTACCCAGCTGTTCCTGCCGCTGATAGCTAGCTTATTGGTGACTTTAGTAGTATCCCAGAAGAACATTGCTTCTCGGCGGAAGATCCATGTCGTCGCTTAGAAAAAGATATAAGCGAGCAAGAAGCTCAGTAGACAGAGAACTGCCGTGATCTTGATAGGTACACCTTCGGTGCCAGCCCGCACCGTCTGTCCAAGTTCTGCAGACTTAGAGATTGACTTCTCCTCTCCGGCACTTCCGATCTTTCGCTGTCTCAATCCGCTCTGATCCTGCTTGAGCTGTGCGATCAGCTTCTCGGCTTGGAGTAGCTGCTGCTTTAGCTCTTCGGGGCTCGATTCGCTGTTCTTAGTCGTGGCTACGGTCGCAGGGGCCGCAAAAGAGGGCGCTTCTTCGAGGTGGGACTCCTCCTTGATAGAGGACTTGGGTTCCGATCGTACGGCAGCGTAGTCGCTTGGCGATGAGTAGGCCGGAGGGGCAGCCTCGGGTGTCGCATCAGTCTGCATGTGTTAGTACCCAGGTACACTGTTTTCCTAAACAAATCAAACATACGCCATTCATTGCCGAATTCTTATTAGGCGTTGCAATAGTACTGTCGGCGGCAGCAGAGCCCTTAGGGTCGAGGAACGTAACACGAATCTTCTTTTCTTGCACCGACGACTTATCAATGGTATCCCACTGTGACAGAATCAGCAGAGCACTAATAGAGGCTACATTATCAGTAAATCTTACTTACGATAGACGCTAGATTGGTAAACTCTTTATCGCCTGTGATAGGAACGGACTGCACTAGGAACTTGTCTCTGCATTTTGTACCTGGCGCAGGCTCTGCTTTCATGGCTTGGAGGATGACTGTCCTAACATCAGCAGTTGGAGTATCAATGTGCCGGGTTATACGCACCTTGAACTTCAACCTCCTTGCCTGGTTCGACACGGCCAGAGTTGGGTCTAACGCAGTACCTAATACACCAATCTCGTCAATATTTTGGTAACGGTTTAAAAATTCGCAGAAATTATAAGGTTTAGCATACTGTTTCGGTGCGGTAGTTTTCACCTGATATACGTTAGTCTCGAACACTTGCAGGAGGCGCGTACTGATAGGTACGTTCAAGACATACCTTGAAAGCAACCGGGTGGGTATTTTGATTCCTAATCTTTAGGTTCTCCAGCACTTCAACCGTGAAAGGACCTATGTCCATGTAAGTAATCGTTATGCTCTCAGAATGGCGGGTTGCGTATTGTAGCGGTGACGTACGGTGGAAGCCAAGTTCCTGGGGGTCGATCTCGACGGACATGTTGGATATACCGTATTAAAACGTATGTACTGCGATTTGGTCAAAGAGTAATGATATCGGTGCGATGTGTGTGACGATAAGGAGGCACGAGGAAGCACGAGGTCAACTGCGAAAAGCCGAGGATGAGGGACCTATCGCAAGCTGATTTGGTGAAAAGGCAGTGTACGGTCTGTTAACAACAGGATAGAGCATGCGCCACCAGGAGTGTAGAGAGATACGGCTTCGCTAATAGTGAGAATTGACACGGACAAAGAATGACGAAGATGAGGGCTGAAATGTGGCCTGGATCCTGTTGGAAGGCACAGACAGTGGTGTTTGTAATTACGTTACAACGTGGGCCAAGTGACTACGTAGGTAGGTGGATTTCCTTGCATCACCGCAAGTTGCTTGGCGAATGACCTCTTTGCTGGTCACTGCCCTGGCTACATACACCCAAGCTAGCAGCTATAGCAACGGGTACCTACACTCAAGGGGGGTTCAGTGGCCTGACAGACCTAGTAAAAAAAAATTCAGAACCTTCTATGCAGTGTCTAAGTAGTGCATCTAAAGGGGACTTTAGCGGGTTTCCACCTGCTCTACTATAGTAGTTTCCGGTCAAATCATCTGGGGGATCTGCTTACATCGTCACTAAAGCATGCAACTCCAGGAGAGAAGGAACTCTCGGCAACCTGAAGAGCAGGCTGACAAAAGACTGGGTACCTCAGAGCACTGGTATCGGAGCACGTACCACCTGTCTACCCAATGCACAACTGTCAACTTCGAGGCAGCATTTACAATGACGTCCCACTAATAGTATAGATCACTGTTACTGACCGTACAGATATAGATTTATCAGGTCTCTCATGAACGTTCTACAATAAGCCACAGCTAACCTTAGTCTGAACGTCTGGTCATTCTATCAACCCAGTCATTTATTTCTTCCCTTTTCACTATACCGAGGAATACCTTTCCTTATATGAGTTATCATTTCCAGCCACTATTAACATCATCACGATATCCCCCACACTCGGTACTCTCCCACATTCAGTACTGCATCACGCCCATCATAACAACATGTCGCAATCCGTTTTAGAGCAGCTGCTCGATATGGGCTTTGATAAAGAGCGTGCTGAGCTAGCAGTTAAGAAGTCTGATGGCCGTGAGTTTATTGTGATTTAGCGGCGCTTCAGAACTGACCCCCATTTAGTGCCAGATGCCATGGACTGGCTGGAGAGAACTCAGGACACCCCGATGGACGAACTACTCGAGGAGGAGGAATCTGGTCCTAGCATCGCCAAAGTAGAAGGAGGCACCGTTGCCTTGTCCCTCGTCTGTAATGATTGTGGAAAGAAGTTTCGTTCCCAAGGAGAGGCCGAGTTTCATGCAAATAAATCGTGAGTCATCTACAAAAGGCTACTGCGTTTTAATTAGAGGCTCATGTCTGCATATAGTGGACATGACAATTTTGCAGAGTCGACTGAAGAGATTGCGCCCTTGACGGAGGAAGAGAAGAAGCAGCGACTTATGGAGCTTCGAGAGCGGGTGAAGGCCAAGAGGGCTAATCAAGCTGCAGTGGATAAGGAAGAACAGAAGCGCAACGAGGTATGCTTGATATTACCTTGTCCCAATGGCACTCATACACTAACGCGTAGGCAGCAAATCCGTCAAAAGGCAACCAAGGAATCACAGGATATAAAGGAAGAGCTTCAGCGCAAAGAACAGATTAAAGAGGCGGCCAAAAAGCGCCAAGAGAAGCTAGATGAAATGGAGGCCAAGAAGCGCATCAAGGCCAAGATTGAAGCCGACAAAGAAGAGCGCCGTCGCAAGGCAGAGGAGGCGAAAGCGGCCAGGGAGGGCAGAGCTATTCCTGCTGCTGCTCCTGCTACTCTCACTCCTACCGCAGCTCCTGCTCGTCCGGCTGCAAGTCACAATGAAGCTCGCTTACGACTACAAACATCTGGCGGAAACGTCATGAAGACCCTACCAGCAGAAACAACTCTGTTTGAGGTTGCTCAGATGTTGGAGACGGAGAATGGTCTCGCTGTCACTAAATTCGTCCAAAACTTCCCCCGAAAAGTCTTCGAGGGGAACCTAGATTTCGGCAAGACGCTCAAGGAAGCAGGCTTGGTTCCAAGCGCCGCTCTTATTGTGCAATGAACCATAAATGAGCTTGCAAGGGTATTATCATGAATGCATGGGACGGCGTCTGGATCCGAGAGACGGAATACAAGGGTCTCGTAGCCATCAACGAGGTCAAAAGCTTATCAGACATTAGAACCATCCACAAAACCTGCACGTGATGCCAGAAGTCGTCATTTTCCTCGTAAGGTACTCTTAGTCTAACGTCAGGAACCCGATTTCAGATTTCAGATATCGCCCCCCCATTCACATTGTTGCCGCGCATAAGCTCCACAGGGACCGATAAAGAGTCGTTGCAAAAGCATTGTCATATTGACCTATGACAGAATGATCTTTGCCCTAGGCATCCATAGAGTAGTGCCTCCTTCACGCCACACCAATGGTGTATGGAACCCCAAGCCATGCATTTGAAGTACAAAGAGAAGTAGTCGTAGCAGAACCAGTTTAGTCGAAAAGACCGAAGCCCATATCCTCGTCTGACTCCTCCTTCTCTATAATCGTTGTCAGTATACTCGTGCCAAGCGCAAAGCATGCTCTAAGATGATGGACGGGAAACATACCCTCTTCCTTCTCCTCGGCAGCGGGTTCCTCAGCAGCAGCACCGCCAGCGGCGGCACCACCAGCAGCAGGGCCAGCGGCAGCGCCACCACCAGAGCCGACGGCGGACAGCAGGTCCTTCACGTCCTTGCCCTCAAGAGCCTATAATCCCCCATTATCAGCAATTGCGATTCCTCCAATTCGTTGTCTTGAATTTCATGTGTACCTTAGCGAACAGTTGTGTCCAGATGGGCTCGACATCGGCGACATTAGCAGCCTTAATCAGAGTCTGGAGCTTGTCGGCCTATGGAAATTTTGTCAGAATCGTATCCTCGGTTTCGGTTTCCCACCCGCCGGAGATTCGCATGCGAGGAGGGGCATTGCTTCGGGTGTGCTCACAGTAATATCAACACCGTCATCCGCAAGGATGAGAGCGGCGTACGACGAGGCGAGTTCGGCGGTCGACATTGTAATGTATTATGGTGTGTTGACGTCGTGAAGTGGTGGTTTCGTGCGAAATTGGCTGGACAGACGCCTCGAAGATATTTGGCTTGCGCTCGTGGATTATTACCCGAAGTCACTTTCTCAAAGTAAATTTTTGGTGGGCGTAAATGTAGGGCTAGAGTGAATGGAAAAACGAGCCTCCGAGAAGGCTCCCCAAAAAGGTACCTAGATACTTCGAGTAGCCACACTAACTGAAGCTTAGACCACTCCAACACTCAACTATATAGCGAGCAAATTTTAGCCAATTAGAGTCAATTTCCGAAGACCCTAATGTTTTACAAGATAACTCTCGAGCCCCTGTACAATATGCATTAATCACGTTACATTGCAATAAACATGACGGGTGGGAAGTGCACAGTCCAGTATCTAAACCTTATGTGCAGTCCAGTAGCAATCGAAGGAGGTAATAATTACCCCTCCTTCACTGCCCCAGTAGGTATTCCCCGCCATACATCCCTGACATCCTTATTAAAATTATCCAACAGATGAAGCTCTGGAACATCTTGTGCTAATCGCATACGTATGAACTCAATATCCTATTGGACTCGTGCTCAAAACCCCTGCACAGTTTAGTATCTTTTTTATTCCGTTCCCTCGACGTCATTGGACACCATAGTGTGTCCCCTTGGTATTTTGCATACGGACGATAGTACAAGCTACGACTACAAATCGCATTGTGGTGGGCATCCCTATCTTTCATTAGCGATAATTAAGGTTGGCGATATCACGGCGCCACTACAAAGAAGACAGCGCGACAGAAAGAGAGGGGTCGAACTTTCTTTCTTCCTCCCCTTATCCAACTTTTGATCCCGACTTTGATTCTTACTTTGATTCTTACTTTGTAATTTCACCCAAAGCACCAACACTATATTCGAAATTCGCGATAACAATCTAATGGACACACCCAAGATCCCAGCTCCCAAAGATGAGGGGGAAAAGCAGATCCTTGAGAAGCTTGTCGCAATTCAGGACCAGCTGCTACTACGCAAATTAGATCGCACCACTTATGTCCGTACACAAGATGTCCTAGTCCTGTATGATCAAACTCTTGAGCAAGTCAAGCACCTCAACGAAATTCGAAGTGGGAAGTCCGTCGAGGAGAATAGAGGTACTCTATGATAGTTTTCCATATTTGGACTCGCTAGTCGCACTGAAGACTCTGCTAATCTTCTGTCTACGTAGTCGACAGAGTGGTAGACAGTTGCTTTCAATTACTATCGCTCTTCTTCATGACAATCGGGAGAAACAATGAAGTCCCTGCCGCCTATGCGTTAACCTCGACCATCAAACGGCTCCTCGATCACCTAACCGAAGCCAATCTCTTTTCTGCCAAAGACTTAGACAGCATGTCGCATACCCTCGAGCACTTGTCTGGCATAATACACAACACTTCTACAATCGAATCGGCACCATGGCTCGAAACTTTAATCGCAAGCCGTATAGACCGGTGCCGCGCGTCACTGATGAATCTCCAAAAGAAGGTAGAGGACATTGCAGAGCCACTAAGATCTACAAGTGAGAGGCTCGTTTCTATATTGAGACAAATGGCGATGGTTAACACGAAGTCAACGGTCAGTATAGGTGATAAACCACCTTTTTTATATTCAACGCATGTTTTACTAACAGATCTTATGAAGTTCTCACCTAGCGATATACACAAGTTCGAAGCGCAACTCAACGAGATCGCAGAGAAGCGGAAAGACGGCAAATTTGTGGATGAAGAAGGAAACGTCCTACAAGGAAGCGATGATGTCTCTGCCCTGTTAGAAAGATGCCAGATGTATACAAGTCTTATTCTTGAGAGGTAAGTCACATCAGCGGCCGGATAAGTCGTAGCCCCCTGCTAAGATTAGTTATAAGGGACGGCCAATTTCCAGACAAGTGGAAACCGATATACAATGTGCTTGTCGGTATCCGGAACGAGCTTGATAAGCTCTCGCTCACGCAGGCCTGGTCGCTTCGGGAAACTGACCTGTATGACTTCCAACGAAAACTTGATAAGATCGACGAAAGCCGAGTAGATGGTAACTGGCTGGATGAGGACGGCCAGCCCGCCGAACTCTACGTCCAACGGGTATGCGTATTTCTACTGCCTTGGTAGTAATAGATCATTAACTCAACTTACAGACACTTCTCTACCTTATTCGGCGGTCATACGGCTACATCTATCTTCTTATGATTTCATCAGAGCCAGTCTCGGAGGCACTGCTGCCGGTCTATAATCAACTGCAAACCTTGAAGCGTTGTCTCCTTGAGGTAAAGAATAGCGGTGGTGTTGCCTCTGTTCGTGAGCTGTACCCATATAGCATGAAGGTGAGTACCATGTAAAGCATGTTGGTTCATGTTAATATGCTAACGATAACTTAAGCTCAACTCTATCGATAATATGAGAGTCGACGGAAAGTTCGTAGTTGGCGACGATATACCTGAGGGCCAAGGAAGTGTAACGGAGTTGCTGTCCGAGTGCTTTGACCTATGTTACGAACTCAGACTTGCTGCGGAAGAATCGACCGCCCAACTAGAATTCACGAACACTTGAAACACGACAAGTTTATACATTTACGTTACACACGCACGATACGAATAGGACCGGCGGATAGCAATTCATTTCGTCCTTTAAATCCGCTGATAACTGTGTGTACGATTTTTTGTACCGCACAGCTCTCCCATTTTTGTGGTGAGCTTTGATGCTGTAATATGCATCCTGGGAGGCACTCTTAATACATTATGGCTGTGGCGCGATCCTTGGCGTTTACATTAGGTAGTCGTGGACAAAGGGGGGTTTTATCTGGCAAGGATCTGGACATGTATGCAAGTGAGAGTTATGTTTATATTATGCTGCCTACGCTGGCTGTATCGCGGAGCCTGTATATACCTCCCCTCTATCGCCATAGAGCTTAAGGGTTCCGGAAAGCAAACTTGGCCTAGGGGCCGTCAGATCGGTTAGTATGTGCAATGCTAGCCGCAAATCTGATATCAGTAGTTCCTGACTTACAGGCCAGATTTGTACCTAAGGACTACATGTTAATGAAATAGGTCGAGAAAGATTGGAAGAAAGAAGAGGAGGGGCCAAAGGGCGAGAGATATAAGTACTGTCGTAAGAGTGAGGAAGGTGACTGAACGAAATTATACTCACATTGTCGAGATCCCATACACCAGTTTGAGCGTAAATGTCTTTACTCAGTAGTTCCATGATCTCCTCCTTCGACGAGGCGACGCACACTAGTGTGCTTCCATAAAAACTAAACTGGGAGGCATCATCGCCTTCGGGCTTCTCGTTTAGTAGGGCGCCTGTGTTTATTAGTTAGCTTACTTACAGTTCTTACAAGTCTTTGTTTACGAGACTTCAGCTTTAGATGGTGAAGATGTTGGGGTGAGCTGTGGTGGCCAATGATGAAAATTGAGGTTCAAAACTGACCTCCTGTCTTGATAAATCCCGACTCAGCCAATGGCTTAGTGCCTTCCAGATGCTTTCTTCGGAAGAGATTCGCAGGTTAGTTACATTAACCTCTCAAAAGTTTAGTGTCTCTTTCTCATCCAAGCTACATTTCCCATGGGTGGAGAGACTCTAGATCATATCCTGGGAGAGAGATTATGGGAAATGTTTTTGATGTTCTTCAAATTAAACGGCTGGTCATAGCGTGGGCACCGGCCACAGTTACTCACGGACGGACTTCGAGCCTCTTCTGCTGCATGCCCGGCTTATCGGGTATTACGACGAGCCACTCGTACTTGCCGGCCGGCGGGGTAGATAGAGACGCCATTCGATATGCGAAATATTTTGGTCTCGGCGCTGGGAATAGGGTTTGACTTCTTAGCCTGACGGAGGAATGGAAACTGTGCGGGAAGAGCTGGCGTGAGAGTGTTATGGCACGGAGACGGGACGCCATGTGGACTTATAAGTAGGTCCGATGATGTAGATATATAGACTAGGTGTGCCCGGTAGGTAGGTAGGTAGGTATGTATGTAAGACGTTGGGCGCGCCTGTATAGTGGTTCAGCCGATTTGTCTGGTTGGTTACGTATCTTGCAGGCGTTACGCAGGCGACGGGCGACGTGACGGGGACGGTCCCGTCGGCTTTTCTACCGAGTTATCTGCCGATGCACACATGCGATAGGCAGGTGCGGTCACGTTCATCGCACCCTCTTCCCTCTTCCAGTTTGTAAGTGTGTTTGGAGGTGATTCCTCGACTTGTACACTAGGTAGGTACAAGGGGTTTGTAAATCCTATCATTGGAGGAAAATCTGGCGAGAGGCAATACTGTTAGGTCAGGGTCCTGGCTTGTGACTAGAATAGAAAGACTATTTCGCTGCTCTTGGCTATATTCGACCATTCTCGATACCGGAGATTTTCACTACGACACAACCAGAGTAACAACTGAAATAGTGAATTTTCTTATTTCAATTTGAATGGAAAGCTAGGCATCATGAAGGTTTCAATCATTTTTTTTCTAAGTAATTTCGTATTTTATTACCAACTCGAGTTTTGAGGTCCAAATCGATTATACATTGTACCTGATTTGGCAGAAAGGTGTGGCTGATGAACCATAATTTATAGCTATCCATTAGGGTAAGATTAGACGCATTGTTCAGAGAAATGCTGTCCAGGTCCCCCCACAATCCTAGCATTTTCTGAGTCTTCACTTCAAGTTTGATAGATTACAACTTCAGAGATTCAGATAGGAGACAACACCAGTTACTCATCCGTACACTTGCAGACGAGAATCATTTCCAATTCGAGGAAAATAACAAACTCTAATTCGCCGGTATTTGTGATCGTTCAAGCCAAGCCTTACTCCCAAGCAGCCAAGCCAATACTTGTAACAGAATGGAGTTGCATGTTACTCGCCTCATATGAGCAGAGGTGGATGTTTAATAAGTCATAATGTGAAGTTACGATACAGTGCAATAGCAAATAAGGGCGTCTATGAGTCTACTCTTTTCTGCAGCTGAGCCGAAATCGGGCGAAAGTTTCTCATCATTTAACTATTTGGAGAATTACTATATCTCGGAGCGATCTTTCATTCGCGATTCGCCCTGGAATCGCGAGCTCGCGAATGCTGAGCGTAGAAACCAAGGCTACAGTCGCAGATATGTTCCCGCCTCGCCTGGTTGTGAGGCCTGGAGCAGAAACCCGGGGCGCGGTGAGCGCCGAGCCCTACCCCTGTCGGGCTGGCCTTTTGGCTTGTCGGATGGTCTGGTGACCTAACCTTAAGTCTACTTAACAAGCGCTGGAGATAGGCTTTCATTCGGCGACATTTCCCCCCTTGCGAAAGCGGACGGGCTATCATCGGCTTCTTCGTAGTCCATAATTGCTCAACGGCATAAGATAAGCGTGCGAAATAGCAATGGCGTCATAATATGCTATGCTGACCAGCCGCGAACAGGTCAACAGGCTCAGCCCCAGTTGCACAAGTTGCACAAAAAGGATTAATACCAAGCAAAGATCGTCAGCTGATCGGCTTGGACCCTGATTGCCTCAGAGTGGGATGTGGACCTCTATGTCTTGGCTATCTTAGCACATCCATATGTCATCGTCCGGTGCCCATAGCCTCACTCAACTCATCAAACAATCAATGCCGCGTCTGCCCAGGCTCTTGGCCGGTTCTCGGCGGGCATCCTCGGCGTCCTGGGCGTATCTAACGAGCGTCGGGCGAGAGGGATAACATTGTGACGCAGAATTTGAATTGGGTTTCTCTGCCCCAGCTCCTTTGACGCGACACACTAAACCGACAGCCCAGCCTCGGCATGTTCGAGATCCCCGGCTGGGCATGCAGTCACATCGCATTACTGGCAGATAGACTCTACCAAATCACACAGCTGAAGAATGCTACTAACGGTATGTACCTGGCCTTGCATGCATCCATGTAGTGTACAGTAGTATGCAGGCGAGCAAGGTAGATAGGTCCAAGCTTAGCTAAGGCTTGTCTGTTTCTTGGTGTTGTTGATCAATTCGATACTCACCCCTCATTTCTCGAGATAAAGGGACCAGACCTCCCTCTGCATGCCAGTCGGTGTGAAAGCTTGCATTTCCCATACCACTGCATATAAAGACTACTCGCCTACACACCGTTGCACTTTTGCCCCAACCATATCTTTAAGATCATACTCGCCTCAACTCCATTGCAATCTGAAGTCCTCACAACTCTAGCTGTTGGACAAGAAAGTACAAGACACGACTCCTACATACGTGATCTCATCGCCTCACAATCTCATGAGCTTGACACCCAGCAGCACCACCAACCTCACAACCGCGTTTACGATGAGCACAATGCTCTCGCTACAGCAGCACATAGAAGCCGAATCCGAGCGCTGGGAGGCGTCACGGCAGCACTCATCTCACACACCCTCCATCACCTCTTCGTCCTTAGCCTCCAGCTACGCCGACTCCATCTTCTCCTCGGGCCACGCACACAACCACAAGCACATACTAACACGGCGCTCCTCCACCTCCAGCTTCGCCACCGAGTTTGAGCCCGAGCCAGCACAACCCTTCGTCGCACCGCGCGACTCCAACGGTGCTCTCATTCCTGTATACGCCTCGCTCGAGGCGGCCGTCGCGCAGAGCACACGGCGAGTCGAGGATGCGGGGACGGGGAGCAGGGGTGTTGGAGGAGGAGGGGCAGGGGAGGGGGGAGACACGCCCAGACGCCTCGTTACGCCCGGAAAGCTTTACGAGAACGAAGAGAGTGATGACGAGATCGTTTATGCCTGAGCCCCTTCCTGGCATCCCAAATTTAGAAGCGCCTTTATTTGGAAAGAGGGGTGTATGTGTGTGCGTGTGTGTGCGCGCGCGCACATATGATAGCCCCAGTATTCAAGAGATATAGGAAGAGGCGGAGAAACAGGGGATCAACAGTGTTTTTCCCACTGGCGCCGCCCGTGGCGTTTCTTCGCTTCGCTACCCGTTCGAAGGAAGCGCGGCGCGGCGCCAATGGGGAAGGAGGAATGCAGGCGGCGGCCGTTTAGCATTGCAGTCTACGCCCGGGGGTGCCAAACCGGGCGCCATCGCTCGTTGGCCTGCATAAACCTACTACCGCCTTTTGCTCAAAGTAACGAATGGGTTCGAACCCTCCATTGATTTGGACTATCCGGCGTTTATGACTTTGGAATGGAGGGGAGACTGACACCTGTCTCACACGAATTGGCGATTTGGTGCGGAGCGAGTGAGACTATTTTTTAGCGAACATGAGATACCCAGAAATTTTTTAAATATGATTCACTCTTATAAAACACTTTTATTCTATTTCCCATCTAGCCTTGTTGCTTTCCGAGAGCTTTCCCTTTTTTTTATGTGCGCATCGTGCAGGATATCTAATAGCCTTATAGGATCCAAGAGGGAGACAACCTGCACTATGATAACATGAAGCTTTATCGATATGCCTTTTTTCTAGTAACCGTCTAAGCTATATATCTCTATCATCTATAGTTTAGCCTTCGGCGACTCTTGTTTCTGCATCGTCTCTGCCACGATGCGCCTCTGTATCTTGCCCGTCGCCGTTTTGGGCATGACTTCGGTGAAGTATATCTAGACGCACGGTTGTCAGTGTCGAGCTCCCAAATTCTCCCAACCACATCAACCTACGGACCACTCACGGACCGAGAGGAGCGAAAAAAGAAATAGAACGAGGAAGTGGGAGATGAACGACTCACCTTTTTAGGCGTCTTAAACTTCGCCAACTTCTTGCCAACCCATCCCCTGAGCTCATCGTGCGTCAACTTGGCCCCGCTCTTAAGCACAATAGCAACGCCGATGTCCTGTCCGTACAGCTCATCCGGGATGGCGAAGCTCACGGCCTCGGCGACCGCGGGATGGCGCGCAAGGACGTTGTCCAGCTCGATAGGACTGATCTTCTCGCCCCCCTTGTTGATAAGCTCCTTGATGCGGCCCGTGATGATAACATAGCCGTCCTCGTCCTTCTTGCCCTGGTCGCCCGTGCGGAAGAAGCCGCCCTTCGTGAAGGCGCCCGCGTTGGCAGCCGCGTTGTTCAGGTAGCCTTTTGTCACGTTCTCGCCGCGGATGCAGATCTCGCCCTCGCTACCCTGCGGCAGCTCGTCACCGGCCTCGTTCAGGATCTTCACCTCCACGCCCTGGCCTAGCCCCACAGTTCCAGGCTTCCGCTTGGCCGGCGGCAGAGGGTTCGACGTCATCTGGTGCGCGGCTTCGGTCATGGCGTAGGCTTCGAGCACGGGGGCCTTGAACTTCTCTTCGAGCTGGTGGAAGACCGTGGGCGATAACGGCGATGAACAGGAGCGAATGAAGCGGATGGTAGGCATGGGGCTCGGCGCAGGGCTCTTAAGGAGGATCTGGTGGATTGTCGGAACAGCTGTGTACCAATTCGCCTTGTACGTTATAAAGTCTGTCCAGAACTCTGACGCCGAGAACTTAACCGGTACAACCATCGAACCACCGCAGTATAGGGGGGCCAGGAGGGCACAGAGAAGACCATGAACATGGAATAGTGGCATAACAAGCATTGTCCGGTCATTGGCTGTGAGCTGGTATGTGCTTTTGATGTTCTCTGGGACTTAGTTAGTCCCTGATTCTGACTAACATTGGTACGCGAAAGCTAGTAAGGGGTAAGCTCACTCATGGTCCGAGTCAAGTTGCGATGCGTCAACGGAACCTGATATTCTAAATTAGTTAATGCTTTTGGATATCGCCAAGTCGAAACGTACAACTTTAGGCCTCGAGGTTGTACCACTGTATAGACGAGTGAGTTTTTTTTTTTTTTTTGCGATTGCCTGGAAATTGTTGAAGTCTTACCTCGTATGCAGCACAAGAGCAACATCATCAGGCTGAGGACTCAACACGTCCGACTTCTTCGCTTCCTTGAGTTGCCCAAGATACTTCACGTCCAGCGCGACCTCTCTCTTGGCACTATCCCAGTAGCACTCCGCAATTGCGGCATTGAACTTCTTGGCTGCCTTTACCGAGGGCGCATTAGCTCCATAAGCTCCCCTTGGCACCAAGACCAATGCCGACTTGATATCATCAATATAGAACTCGAACTCTTCTTGCTTATACGCAGGGTTTAAGGGCGCCGCAATACCTCGCTGCCACGAAGCGGCCAGGAACGAGACGATAAACTCGTATGAATTGACGGTTGCTATCGAAACGGGGGAACCGTAGGCAATTCCGACTGCGGCAAGTTTGCGCTGAAAGGAGGAACATTCGGCTAGGAGATCTTTATAGGTCACTGTCAACGGCGTGGGTTTCGAGGGTATAATGACGGCGACGGAGGAGCTCGCGCCGTTGATCGAGTTTTGGAGGGTAGCCATCGCAAATCGTATCAGAATAGGAGGCCGAAGAAAATAAGGAATAAAAAATCTACAGGACTAATGAAATTTAAAAGTCTCTATACCTAAATTCTATGTGACCACAGTCTACAGAAGAAAAGGAAACGTCTATGTTGACAAGAGGAGAAGAGCTTTTTCTCGCGTGAGCAAAATTGTATTACACGGAGCTTATTGAGATATTAAATGATTTGCTCTGGTAGTATCGCTGTAACTAACGTCTTGCGACTTTTGGAGAATCTGACGAACCAACAGCTGACTCCCCCAGCTCTGGCGCACCTCCGACGGCCGGACGTCTGAGGCTCCAAGCTGCTGCCATATCGCTGGGAAGCCTGTTGCAGGTCGCTGAAGCCGAGGGTGTGGAGGGCCAATGGGGGGAGGATCCAGTGATTTTAGCGGCATTGCAGGTCGCTAGATCCCTGTAGTTCCAGAGCTTCGAGCACTTGCAGAACAAACCTGTGGAATGAAACGTCCCCACATAGAAGCGCAGCCTGTCAGGACCAGTCGCATGCAACAACAGCTTTCAGCCTCTTTTAGCTGTTACATATCCCTATTCTCATCCCCCGTCTCGCATCGTCTCACAAATTACCAACGCGGTTTGATCGCAATACCCCCGACACAGTAGTACCAAAGCTGGGATTGCTTAGCGTTCGTTTCGCACACACACGCGCATACGTACTTCTGCCGGCAGAAAGCAAGCAAGCACGCAAGCACAAACACCAATGGCGGCCGACCCGCCTCCACCACTACGAAGCGGCGGCCTTTCGCTTTATGCTAATCTGCTCGAGCCCGACGGTAATGCCCCAGGCTCCATATCGCGGGCTCCCGTCGTGTCGCAAGAGGCCATAGACGCCGTCAAAGAGCAAGAAGTCGCAAAGAAGCCTGTCGGCTCCGCCTTACGTTTCCAACCGCACCAGCAAATCCGACGCCCGCAGCAGAAAATCCAGAAACCAAAAGCTACCTTCCCGAAAGTACCACCTGTTGCCAGCAATGCTTCGAGCCCCGCGGCCTCGGCAGCTGGGGCAAATCCGGCAAGCGCACCCATTGCCCCCCCTGTGAAGAGCACACTGGCAGACTGGGCGGCGACCGAAGACGACGAATACATGTACAACGCAGCCGAGAAGAGAGCCCGAGGTGGCCGTAGGAAGAAGAAAAAGAAGCTTGACGATGCCCCTACCGAGACGGATTGGGATGAGATATATGACCCTTCCCGACCCACCAATGTAGACGAGTATTTACGGAGCGACGAGCGGATACGCGAAGTGCAGGAGTGGAAAGCGTTGCTGTACAAGCACCGGCGGCGGGACCGTGAGAGAGACGACAGCTGGGACAGCGAAGAAGATAGCTATCGTCCTACAAACAGTAAGTCCCCTCAGGAGAACAATATGATAAGGGGGGTTCGAGTAGTGCTAATTATAAATTCTACGATAGACCAGTTTGCGCCGCCAGATACGTATTCCTTCGCGCCGCCACCACCCTCACCTCCACGCGCTCCCTTACCCGACGACAAGACTGGTGATGATGCATACGCACGCCGCCTAGCATTGTCTCAAGGGCAGGCACCACCACCACCTCGCTCCCCCACGCCTCCCCCGCCTCCGCCCCCTGAGCCCTCCTCGACCATATCCCGCGAACCTGTCCGCTACGCGCCCCAGCAGGCCCAAACGCCCCCAGATCCAGATCCCATGGACATGGACGAGGATAAAGATGGTACCGACTACGTGCCGCTGGATCCCTCTTCTGTGACGGAAGAGGGTGAAACAGAAGGCCAAAGCAATCGGCCTGGGAAGAAGGGTTTCGCGGCGCGCCTGATGTCCAAGTACGGATGGGCAAAAGGCAAGGGTCTAGGCGCTGAGGGAAGTGGAATCCTACAGCCGCTGCGCGTACAAGTAGAGAAGCGGAAGAAGAAGTCCGACGCCGAAGGTGGCGGATGGGCGGGGCCAGGTGGTCGAGGCAAGATCATTGGAACCAAGACGGGCACGGGTACATCTTCGTCCACGTCCGAAAGCGCTAGCAAATTTGGCGCCATAAGCAACGTCATTGTGTTGCGAAACATGCTGGACGGCATGGAGGACTTACAATCCGAGATGGAGAACGGGCTTGGGCAGGAGATTGGCGAGGAATGCGGCGACAAATACGGTCGTGTCGAGAGGTTGCATATCGATGTGGAGGGTCGGCAAGTGTTTATCAAATTTACAGATCAGGTCTCGGCATTAAGGGTACGTGTTTGTCCTTCCTCTTCTATTCCGTTTTGTTCATGATGCAGCTGTCTATTTACTCCCACGCCCCATTCCAAGGAACAAAACATGGCAGAAAGCTTACTGAAGACAATCGAGCAGGCAGTCAACGCCCTCGATGGCCGTATCTTCGCCGGAAATAGCATCGTGCCTCAGTATTATGATCCAACAAAGTTCGAGCGGAGGATCTACGAATGATGAAGATGCGGGATCAGGAACAGAGGATGCTCGCTCAGCACTCAAGACCTAGGTTAGACTACTGGACGGTAAAGAACGGAGAAGTATTTTACCAGCTGGCCTACATACATATACGCGCCAAAACACTCAGTCTCACAAAGCTACGCTATCCAAGCTAGGTATAACAGCTGCAGTTTAGTTTCCACGTTAATATTACCTAGAATGGCGCCAACATACCGCATGGAAATAGCAAAACAACTGCTGCAAGATGTCTGAAAAATCTCCCTACAGAAATTCCATGCAAAGTAGACTTTGAGTCAAATCTATATAACTATTTTCACACAATTCCAGTTCATAAGAGATCAAATAGTCAAAGTTTATATAGCTAGTAGGACTTACACACTTCAACAATCATTTGCATGTGTAATTGATGTGTGGCGTTATGCATTAGCCTTGGTCGAATGAAAATAAAACATGATTAAATTACCATCTATCAAATAACAAAATTGAAAATGGCATGCACCATATTTCAATAGTTATCGTATTTCTCCCATCACAAGCACACTAGACACAATTTTATTGCCTGTCGAAAACAACTAGCTTCCGTCACAGATCACTTAACTACCTACTAACATTCGCCTTTTCGGTAATGCTCCAAGTCTGAGTCTCTCGAGCTGTTCCTGAAAAGCATGAGAAATCAACTCCGACGCATTGAAATGCAATAACCATGACAAGGCCCGAGCCTCAATATGGTGAACAGTGCAGCACAACCAGAGCAGTTGGACAACGAAAACATTGATTCTAAATAACACATGCGTCGGTATTAAGTCTAGCGGTTGCTTATACGTAGCGTGACCCCTGTCGCAGAAGCAGTCCATCAAATGACATCAATTTCAGCGACACTGCCTGAAGAGAGTAATTGAGAAACGCCACCGTGTATCGTCCTCCACATTGCATCGTTTTACAAGAAGGCGGCAACAAGTCCACCGAGGGCAGCAAGGCTGACGACAGTTGACATGCTGACACTACCGAGAGAAGCAGCATTATGATTGCCGCTACCAGATCCAGATCCGCCAGTGCCGTTGCCACCGTTGCCAGCAGATGAAGTGTCATTGTTAGCTGAGGCATTGTTACTTTGGCAAGCCGTGACTTTGCCCTGAATGACACTGCCGCTCAACTTATTCAAGGCGTCACAGGATTGTGAAATGTCACCCGTGCTGACGAATTCAGCAGTTCCAATGACGTTCCCGAGCTTAGGTAGATCGATCTCATCAAATGAACCGCGCATCTTAATGGCACCACCGACAGTCTCCAGGGAGTCCAAGCCATCGATCTTCTGAAGCGCCGTGTTGTTGGCAATAGTCAACCCGCCACCGATACTCTTAAGTTGAGGAACCGAGACGTTCAGAAGTTGCGGGTTGCTAACAAAAGATAAATCACCATCCTGAATCTCGGTAAGGTTGATAGCCATGAAGCTGGTGAAGTAGTTCGAGTCGAAACGCATGGAACCATTGACAGTTTTCAAAGAGGGTACCGAGAAAGAGGTGACATTAGCGATGGTCATATTGGCGATCCATTCGAGGTTGGGTAATTCCATAGTGAGATTAAGGCCATTGGCTTGGACATACAGAGCGTTGCTCAAAGTCTTGATGCTAGTTGAGAACTGAGACAAACGGCGGTTGTTGTTGATGTTCATGTCAGTCAGCGACTGAACATTAAGACCATCAATGTTGGTAATGAAAGTATCAGAAATAGTAACGCTCTTGGCCTTAGTGATACCGGGGTTACCGAATGTCGGCTCAGGGAGTTTGCTCAGAGTCGACCAGTCAATGGAACCGACCTCGCCAAGCGCTGGGAAAATTAGAGACGCAAGGGATGTGACGTTGTTGAGCTGGAACACATTGCCAATTGTCTGTAGCGAACTGCTCTGGAGGGTCTGAATGAGGCCATTGTTCTTGACAATCAGACTTCCACCGATTTCTGTCAGTTTACCACCAAGGTCAATCATAGGGCCAGCATTGACATCGAGGACAACATCGTTAGGGATGGTTTCACAGTTGGAAGCTTGGGTAGCATCCGCTGCATTGTTGATTGTAACGGGATCGTCTTTGCAGCCCACGGCGGCCACACCTGTCAAGATAACATCAGCTGTGAAACTTCGATACGGACGAGGTCAAGAACTTACCGGACACCAAGCTGAGAGCCGCAACGGCTGATAAAAGCTCTTTGCTGTACATTTTGTCTATTCGTAGGCGTCGTTGTTAGCTTTGTCCAAGAATGGAGAGATCAGAAAATAGTAGCTTGAGGAACCCGGCTGTCCCGAGTCGAAAGGACAGTTGAGAGTCACGGTGGTCGATAAGCAGTACGTGTTTATCTTCTGTGATCCAACAATTCCAAAATCAATGACTCTAGAGATGGGTTGAGTGTGAAAATGTTGGTCAAGATCCGACAGATAGTCAGACGCGTGTTAGGTGAAACTTCGGAAGAGACGGGTAGAACGGCAAGGCCAATGGGACGAAAGAAAACTTGCTGGAGCATGTGCATCGATTGGAAATTATATGAAAGATACGACAATGGTGGTGGCGATGGGTGAGGTGGAAACAGTAGATGAGGTTAATGATCTTGTGCCGTTGCCAGGCGCGACACAACCCGCCGGGCCTCCTCCCAGATGCTCGAGTGGATACGATGGGATACCATGTGCGAATGGCCAAGCGGCGATTGCTAGTTCCTCTTACAAATGGCTCAGATGCGGGCGTTGCAGCAGGCTACTGCACGCCACCAGCTTCTGGGTGGCTTTCCGAATGCCTACTTGAAACTGGCAACGACTAACGGGTGGAAAACTTGTGCAATCATTCTCGCATAGAGGCATGGCCCGTGTATCCGGCATCCGGGAGTAATAACAGAAGCTGTTGCTGCAGTATCCCCGCCAAGGTCTGGTCTTATCAGGCTTGTGGCGGACTGTATTGGCTAGACGCGCGTCGTACTGTCCATACGAACCCGATAGTAAGGAAACTGCCTCGCACCAAGAACATTTCCAATATCTTGTGTGATATATTGCATCTTTTCTCTCGCAACGGCGTCCAGCTTGGGTAATGGAATGATGATCGAGGCAGTGTAGCAACGTAATTTGCAAAATAACAGGCAACGAGAAACAAATCTAACTTACTCTTTCGTAGAATCTACACAATACAGCTCGGTTCTTAGAAAATGTGTGCGTTCTGGGATTTTGTCTTCGACAGCCAAAGAAGCTGTGTCACGCCAACGCTGAATTATCAATTCGGGCGAGGACGTAGTATCGTAGGGGGGAGAATTGTCGTGTGAGAAGGAGTCGGAGCTTGACTTGGGAACGGTCGTGACGCGGGAAGGTGTATATTAAAGAGGAGGAAGTTATGTAGCGAGTGCTTTCCTCTAAGGCAAGGGAATATGGACAAACGAATGAATCCGAATTGGAAGAAGCAGGAGAATTGGTAGGTGGAGGAAAAGAGAGAGGGAGTGGGAAGGTCAAGACAAGGACAAGAGAGCCGAAACGTTTTGGAATCCAACTGACTTGGGGGGAAGAAATAGCAGATCGGCTTGCTGGTGGGTTTCAGTTATCAGGGGGAAAAGGGATTGAAAGGGGTGTGAAGGTAGAGAGCCCCATAAAACTTCGAGTACATGGTGTGCAGAGCTTTCAAAAGGGGGAAATGGCCAACAAAGCTGGCAAGGCAGGCCCCCCAGACTGTGTCGCTGTGGATGGCCCGTTACGTGCTAAGGTAACTGAGTGCCCCCACTATAGCCTGCTATTCGGCAACACTGGCCAGCTAGTTGTAATGAACAGATAAGTGTTTGCACACTGTACTTCAACGCCAGATGGGCGATGCTGTGGAGGAGCAGAAGCCCCGAGACAGTGCCATGGCGGATTACTTGGTACACACCTCCTGTCAACAACAAGTCTTGAAACTTGCTGTTGGTATGGCCGATAGCTACACCTGGGAGATGACGACTCGATGGATTTGCAGATTTATTTGGCTCCTCTCGCATGCTCACCAAATCTTGCCAAATTATTAACTCCATTTCGATCCAACCCCCCCTAGCATCTGCCCCGTCTATTAATGCACATCCTGTAGCCGGCCCGTATTCACATTTAGGACGGTTGCTAGAGAGCAGTGCTTTGTTAATGTGAGATATTCTGCAATAACTGAAAGCATCATCAATGATCGCAGAGCTAGCTTACTACAAACTGGCATGCAGACTGACAGACAGACAGTCTTATCAAGTACAGCATCTCCCTTTCCCTACAGTCAAACCCAAGTGCAAGCGGCCCATCTGAATTGTTGACCTCTGCTCGATCATCACTGACTGAACAATGCAACATGAGCACCACCTAACCGCCCATGTCTGGATAACTGTGCGTATTCCATACAGGACGGACTCGTATTCTTCTGCAAATCCTGGCCGGCTATTTTTTTTTTCTATTGAAATCAATAGTCAATGCTTTGGCTGAGTCCAAAGAGCACCGCCCCTCAGCACTGTACATAACATCGTATGGTTAAACTGAGAGTCGAATTACTTTCGCCTCGTACTACAAGTCTGTTCTATCTGGCCGCACTATGTTGCGTCTTCCGGCCGGGACAAAGCCGACAACGTTGAAGTTTTAGCTCTTCTCACTTGACAACATACCCCCATTGACTACATGCAACTGATGAGATTGCTCACTTCCCACCTGTCCCAGTCGGGCCAGTCTATCTGGCAAGCAGGGGGGCCCTGGAGTCCATGGTTCTTAACCATGCTTGGCCGAAGCTTGGCTGCTTGGCTGCATTTACACCTGCTTGCATCAACCCCTGCCGGTACTTTCCCGACCTGATTTGATGGTGGATCTGCCTAAGCGGTTGTAACGAATGCATTTGCCTGAACTGGTCTAAAGTCCGGCGATTTATCAATCTTTCTAGTGTATACTGTATAACACGCCCACGTAAATGTTGAATCAGGTTTTCCATTGTCTCGTCCACCGTACGTGCGTGTTACACTTCGTTGTCGCGAGCTCTGACCTGTCGCGGGTCGCTCCGCGCTTTTTCGCTTTCATTTGACATGTTGTCAATAGTGAAGCTTCCTCCAGGATCTTGAATATTAGTGCGAAACTCTCGACGTGGGCTTCATTATCAGCGCTAGATAACCCTAGCAGTTAGCCCTATATATCATTTAGTATAGTAGGCTACTTACTGTATTTAGTGGCCTATCAACTCAGCACCTTTGGCAATTATTGGGCATAGACGTCTTTGTATACCTATAGCTAGCACAAAAAGGCTCCTGCGGCTCTGCTTCTTAAGCTCTCTGCGTAGCTAGATGGGGTGAAATGATAGACCAATGAACATAGTGGATAGCCTGCTATACTAATTGATATGTAGAGCTACCCTACTAGGGCACTTTAACGCTAATATTAAGGCCTCCGTCGAAAGCTTCTCACTAATATTCAAGATCCTGGAGTATGTGTACAAGTAGATATGATATTATTAGGATAATCTCCGTTGCTTTCGCGGCATCTTGAGAACTACTTTGGTAACTTCAATAATCTATCTCCATGATGATTCAGCTAGCAGCAAGATCTTTATTATAGCGTTGTCAACGTCTAATGTATTATTCTTTATCACCTAAGCAGTTCGGACAGAGGCAAACCATTAGATGTCTCGGAGCAATGCCGACGTTGCCACCATTAGTGCTGGTCGTTTCTTTTGCCGCTGTTCCTTAAGTCGATGACGACAACGTGGAGCCTCGATTTCCCCTATTCTCCCAATTTTTACTACTTACCAAGTTTTCCTTCATGCTATCTCCTTTTACAGCATCGTCCGGAGTTCTTATGTAGGTCAGATACAGTTCGCGCCTAGCCGCCTGCATTTTCGTCTGAACCTCTACATTACGGCTTAGAATTCTACTGGCAAGAGTGCTCTTAACGCTTATCCGATACTGCAAGATCAGCTTCGGGTATAAATTATACCTACAAATCTGCTACGCGCGGAGTTATCAAAAGGCAAGTATCCCCCAACCAGATAAAACAAGCGCTAGTTCATCATACAACTTTTCTCGACTACATTTAGGAGTGACACGCGACACTACTGCTATTAGTCATCGCAGTTATCAGCGCGTTATATCTCCGAGCCCACAACGCTTTATTGTAGATACGAATCACCTATACCAGTGTTGTAGTCCTAGTCAATAATTATTCTCTAATACATCGCATTTAAACCTCACTCGGAAGACTGCTGTTATCCAATGAGCAACCTATTACCGAAGGCTTGCGTTTGTCTACCCCTCACGTGTCAGTTGACAATCGCTTACGTACACTCTGCATTCTCAACCTCGAGAAACACGGCAAAATCGGCACTGCGAACACGAGAGTCTACATATTTCTACGCTCGTATTCTTACGCCAGCTCACTAAACATGCAGCAAATAGCAAGCCCGTGGGAAATATTCACCATTGACTGCGTCACAACAACCGAATTTGCTAGTAATTACATACCATTCCATGCCGCAATCCGAGACCTGCCTTGCCTGCGACATCACCCTCAAACAACGCATTGCTCGGAAAACACCGAGCAGCCATCCGTTTGCTAGGGTTCCTTGCCAGAGCTTTGTTTCAAAATACGTCATTGATCAACATCTTAAACGGGAAGAAAACACTGGTCTTTCCACGGTTGATTTAGTTTCGTGGACCGGTGTTGCTAGTCTGTAGACAGTGTCGGTTATAGGCTCACACTCCTCAAGCCTGAAGTCATATTGGTCACTTATGGTACCACGCCTGTGCTCGTAAGCGCAAAACTCATCGAAAGCCATTCAAACTATTGTTATGGTTAACGAAGTACGTTTTAGTGTGAAACAATAACATATTTATGGTGGCTTCGGTCTACATGCACTTATAATGAGAACCAAACCGAATTCTTTCCCGAAGAGTTTAAGAGGAAATGAGTAAATATAAGAGTTATACTTATTGTTCTTGCATTATCATTGGTAGTCTTTTCAACAACCGATATCCCCTTGCCCGGTGTATCAGCGGTAGGTAGAAGGGGGGTGAGAAAAGCCATTTTATTTATATATTGATGCAATAGCACTTTGTAGAGCATCGAAGCGTATTTTTACAGATATTTTAAACATCACGTTGAAGGATACGTCAATAAAAGTTGACACTCATGAAACATCTGTAAATATTAATTAAAAAATTATTTCAATAGCCCCCGCGACTAGTAGACGGGGAAATCAAACGCGTCAAAGGTGTACATCCACGAATCGACAGACTTCTGGTCAAACACGCAGTCAGGACTCGTGCCGTTGCCCGCCCACAATGGACGGAGCGGCCACCGACATATGCTGCTGCTGACGCCCGTGTTGTTCAGCGTCGCGGGAGCGACGCCGTGTTCCACCCACTCGATGACGGTCTGGAGGGTGGTCATGGGCCAGCCGCTGGCGGGCTGGGCGGGGTTGCTGTTGCAGTGCTCGGCGCCCGGCACGATGAACAGGCGGTAGAAGTCGTCGAGGGCGGCGGTGCCCTCGTCGTAGCCCAGGCCGCCGAACATGCTCTTGCGCACCGACTCGTAGTAGTGCACCGAGGAGGCCGCGGGGATCGACGAGTCGGCCTCGCCGTGCACGAGGAGGACCTTGCCGCCGGCCGCCTGGAGCCCGCGGAGGTCCGGCCACGTCGTCTGCAGCGAGTCGTAGTACTTCTGCATGCCGAGCGCCATCCAGTCGCGCAGCATGTCGACCGTCACGCCGCCCAGGCTGTCGAGGTTGTCCTTGTCCTCCAGCCGCAGGAACCGCGTGATCCACCCGCCACCGAAGACCGGGATCGGTGGCTCCCACGAGCTTGTGTTTGCGTTGTAGGTCGTCTGCGCGTCGGCGAAGTTCGAACCCGGCTGCGGGTTTAGGTATACCCGCCGCCCCTTGGAGTCGATCAGCCCCTCCGTGAATGCCTTGGCAACGGCTACGGCCTTGGCCGTCACCGTGCCGTTCTGCGCGGGCGTGGCGCTGGCGCCGGGGAAGCCGCCGCCCGAGGAGGCGGCGCAGTAGTACGGCTCGCCAATAGTCGACTCGTAGTCGAAGTTCAGCTTGCAGAGATCAGACCGCGCCACGACACCGTCGACCTTGCCATCTAGCCCATCGCAGGCCGCGATCGTCAGGTCCCGGATCTTCTGGAGCTCGCAAGGCGGGGGATAATATCCCATCATCTCCTCGAGGACCCCGCCCGACAAGTGGTTCGTCTGTAGCTGGCTGAAGCGGAAGGCCGGGGCGCCGGTAACAAGCCCATCGAACTGGTCCGCGAAGCGCTGGGCCTGGCTCCAACCTTCACGGCCGCCCTCTGAGCACCCCTGGTAGTAACTGTACAGCTTGTCGGCGGCTGAGACGTTGAAGAAGTTGCGCGTGAACTGCTTGCCCAGCGTTGCTAACTCGTGATGCGCTTGGTAACCGAACATATACGTCGCTTGCCAGTTCACAGTTCCCTCGGCTAGCAAGAACGCCGCGTCAAATTGCGTGTTGAATGATCCGAACCCGCCGTCTGTGATCCCAGACACAGCACCCACGATTATACCCGTGGGGCTGAGTGAAGTACCAGAGTTGATGGCTAGCCCACCGCCGCCCGTCGACACGTAACGGTTTGAGAATTTGTCTGGCGAGGGAACGAGGTACGATACATGTACCGTGTCGTTGTTGAGCCCATTGTGCGAGTACGCAAAGGTCACGGTGCAGTAGTCGATAACCGCCGATGGGTACCAATTTGAGCGGACGGTCTTGTTGGCCGTCAGCGCCACTGAGACTGAAGATGGATCGATGGTCACAGCGAGTCCAAGATCCTCCACTGGTAGGGCAGCTGTAGCATAGTCGACGGTACAAACCTGAGCCAAGGAAGCCGCCTTGACGACAGCTATGACGCCGCTCAGAACGAGCGCACCGGAGTAAAGGTGCATTGTCACAAGATCGAGCGGTGTATGGATTATACAAGCGAAAGATTGAGGTTCGATGGGCTACCCAGCCTCCATCTCAAGTCTGCTTGAGGCATGTCGTGTTGATATATATCGAACCGGTAGATATCATCGCGTGCTGTCCCCATGTGTTCTCCAATTCAGACTAGACTAGATCTTGCTTTTGCATCCGGTTGCTACCTCGCCCCAGGCAAAAAGCATTTGGAGATAGATTAAACATGGTTCTTGGAGTAGTGATCTGGGCCTATCGTCTTCTAATGACTAACAGTTGAAGACACTATGCTGACTCGCGCAGCCGTTCACTTCTGTGTGTTGGGTTAATTAAAGCTAGTATTTGCCATACATACTTACCTGCCTTATAGGTCCAATAATCAACGAAATAAGACACGGCTTTGAATCCTCAGAACGGCATACGGTAATTAAGCACGTGGCATCTGCCTATGGGTCTCTTCCCATAGAGCAATACTACCGATGCAGTTACGCGGAGGTCTCCACCTAGGAGGCCACCTCTGTGCCCCTGTGAGTCCACATTATATTCTTCGGCCTTGGAGCAGTGAAGCTGTGAAACTAGAATGTGGGTGATCGATCTGATAATTGCCCATCAATGCCGGGCACTGCATGACACATCGTGGTTTTGCTTGTACGCTATGCGTGTATCGCCCAAGCTAACGGTCGTACTTCTGGGCCCGACGAGAGTCTAGGTATATTCTCGTCGCCCCCGATATAATCTTTAGCCTCTCGAACACGCGGCAGTGCTCTACTTGGAGGGATAAGTGTTCTTCCTGAACGATGGAGGTAAGAAATATTCGTAGTGATCATCAAAATACAGGCAAATTGACATTTCGTCCTCCTACCTGTTCACTGCTTTTCTGGTCTACTATTGTCTCTGCCTGATTTATGCTTTACCTCAGCTCTACGTATCGGTGGTCTTACTCATCCACTAGCAAAGACTGGGAGAGATGATTTTATGCTACGAGCGATCATTTGTCTTATAACTCGAGAAAGCTAACTCACAAAGCTACCTAATTAGCAATGGTTTCTCATGAGGTTGAGAATATTGGATATAAGATACATATGAAACATTAGAAGTTTGTCTTGCTTGAGCTTGCAATAAGACATTACACTTGGAGGTTGGGAATAGATGCATATACGAACTATCCCAATGTTTAGATGTGACCAGTACTAATAAAGCTCGAAAAAGATAGTTCAAGAGCATTCGTCTCGGATGTTCTTTCACCGAGTATGTAGTACGTGTGTGGCATGAATCATGGAGCATGTGACTCTCGAGTCTCTGTCCAATGGTTTCAATGTCTTCTCGCATATTTAGGCACCGCTGCAACTTTCCCAGGTCAACCAAGTTCTTGCGAGCAACAGGTCTTTTCTAGTCGAGACTTCCGATCAGATCGAACTAACCATCAATAGGGTAGTATAGATAAACATAATTCTACATCGCCGCTCACGGAGCCTAAACATATATCCTCATGGTATAGTAACAGTCCTACACTTGTCTCCTAGCGAATTTCCTCACGCTTCACTCCATGGTACTGACATCTGTCTCTTCAACGCGCCACATATACCACATGAACAGGCTCCTGTACGGCCTAAACCGATCCGCGAGCTCCGTCATGTCGGCTTCACTCATGTACTTGAACTTGCCGCCCTTGTTCTTAAGCTTCGCCACGTCGCGGCCCACATACGCGGCCATGCCGCGCTGGACGCCCAAATCACCCAGCGAGAAGACATCTATGCGCTTGAGCGCGAAGCACGCAAACATCTCGGCGGACCAGAGACCAAGGCCGCGGACCGCCGTGAGCCGCGTGATGACCTCGTCGTACGGCGCGTCCGCAAGCAGCTGTGCCGACAGCTCGCCGCTGACGAACTTCTCCGCCAAGCCGGACACGTACTCGGCCTTGCGCTGAGAGAGGCCGGCCGTGCGGAGCGCTTCGAGGGACATGGAGGCGACCTGGGAGGGGTGCGGAAACCGGGGGTTCTCGTCCCCTTCACCCTCGTCATCCCCATTCACTTTCGCTTTCTCCTCGCCCTCCTCGGGTTCTTGGCCCTCGTGGAACAAGTTGATGAACCGCTTCTTGATCGCCTTGGCCGCGGCTCCGGAAACCTGCTGCGAGATGATGCTGCTGCACAGCGACTCGAACGGGTCGATCCTCTCAGCGAGCCCCTCCGGCGAGAAAATCCGACAGTGGTTATTCTCGACGAGAGGCCGCATCCGCGGGTCTGTGGCGATGAGGTGCCGGTTTGCCTCCTCGAGGATGTTGGCCGTCGCCGCCGCCTTCGGCACTATGGCGCTTGCGCCCCTTTCCTGAGCGGACCCCTTCGTGGGCGACACGGACCGCGACCGCGCGGCGGCCCTCTTGCTCGTGACGACCCGCGACGTCTCCGGGGACAGAAGCGTCGCGAGCGTCGCGTTGGAGTCTGCGAGCCGGCTTACGGCTGCGGGCCGTGGCTTTTTGCTCGGAGGCGTCGCGGTGCCGACGGCGCCGTTGACGGGCGAGGCTGGCTCGGCCATCAGCTTCACGTTGCTCGGCGTTGGGGTTGCCGGTGGTGATGTGCTAGTCTTCGGCTGTGCGCGCCGTCTGTTGGGTGTTGTAGGTTCTTTTGCCGCGGTTTTCTTGGTGACTTTTTCTGGTGCTGTGTCTGCTTCTGCTTTCCTCTTGCGTCGCCTTTGCGTGGGAGCGGGAGGTGGCGGTGGTGTCATTGTGGTTGACGGTGATGAGGTCTTCAGCTCTGAAGCTGCGCTTAAGCGCGCGGATCTGCGTGTTGACATGTTTGCTGACAAGTTGAAGCTCCCAGTTTTGTAATACGTAAAGTCAGATTTAAGACTCTGAAGATTGCTTAAGCGAGATGTGGTAGTTGCGAGCTTAAGTCGTGGCAGTGAGGTTCCTCGTAATACTAGGTATCCGCTTAGGTTTTCTCGATTGACCTTTGCGAATGTTCGATTGAAATGCAAACCCAAGTATTGAATTGCTTGACTCAAGTCTTTTCTGGGATTCACTTGCAGATATATAGCCGTGGTGTGAATGAGCCTCGAAAGCTTTGACGATGAGAAGAATGACGGAGGCTGAAGTGGCAAGGATGGCGGTTTGCGAGTGGCTTGGGCGAAGATCATGCCCGTCTGCACGTTTTCGCAGAAAGATGTAGATCTTCCTCTTCAAATATGTAAAGCTGGAAGTAAGCTAGTCATCTTCCTAGAGGTAGTTATCGAGGCAGACGGAGATAACGAAAAAAAAAGTTCACAAATGGTGAGTGAGATATATTGATATTAAATGTTGCCTGGCGCCATGTTACTCATCTTGTGCACTATACCCCGTACTCCGCGATGGCTTTTATGCTGCGCCCTTGTCTTGTCATCTTTTACCACTTGGCGACTCTCCTAAGTTACTTCACAGACTATTATTGTCGATACCAGACAATAGTGACAGAACTATAGACGTTATCTGCGACGGCACTGTAAAAGAAAGCTTCCTGATTTTCTTCTTTGAGATAATATTGATGAGTTTTTTGGGCCTTCGACAACAATTTGCAATGGCAACGCGAATAGTTTCAAATTTTAAGGTGGCTGCATAAGCCCCTATTCCAGTAACAACACCCTGTGGGAAATCCTGAACGTGCTGTATGTACATATGTCTGTCTCCGTCTACGGCTCCTTCCTACGTTTCACTTCAAGTTCGTATACATCGTGAATTTAAGTCCTGCGAGCCAGTGTCCTCATTTTACTAGCCTTGTTCAACATTATCTTTTCTTTAATACGGTTGTCGAGCTTTCTGCTGCTTAGAGGGGAGAGAACATAGGACATTGGGGCCTATGTACGTTAGGAAGGTGGTCCTTAGATTGTATGTGTAAATCAAAATACTACATTCAGATAATGTAGCAGAGCTGCACTAGATAGGCCCGGTACAATTAAATTACTTGTACGTGATTTTAAACGATGTCGCATCCACTTAAACACAGAAGACACTTAACACTTGACTTGCAAGTATTGGAAGGAAGTAATTGAATCTGGGTACATGTAGTAAGGAGTGATGTACCTCTAGTCTATGTATTTTTAGGGCGTCTGGCTACCTAGTTCCTGAGTTCGTGTTGCAACAATGACCCACCGTCTATTCTACATAGGCAAATAGCCCAAGAGGTATACTTGTACCTTAGGTACCCTGTGGGTCTAATATTCTTCCAAGAGGCAGTTCTTTAGAACCCTCTAGGATATGTAGTAAATGTTAGCGCAGCACTAGCAACTTGCACCTCAAGTGTTTGTTTATATAGGAAACTTTCTACTTCTCAAATTATAATCTAGGTAAGGGTTTTTCGTAAAAAGTAAATCTCGTCGGTAGACTAATCGACCATTAAGTTGTCAAATAGATTTTTTCTCTCTCTCAAGTTTCTTCAGTTAACTACGTAATCGTGGTATCAAGCCCAGGTCAGGTGATAGCGCTACGCTAACATTGACCATCCTGGGGGTTGTAGATGCTTATACGGTAGGTACTTACCTTAAGCTACATTACCTACATACATACGGCTGTCACGTCAGAGGTGCTAGTAAGGTACCTTTAATCTCAACCTTATCTCCCCAAGCCCGACAGCATCGAGCTTCGACAGGTAAACTCAAGTTTCGGTGCTTGGCTTTTCCGTTTTCCCCTGATTTCGTTGATTTTAGAAGATTTTAGACGGCGCCCACTCTCTAACAGCTCTGAACGCATCTAAAAGGTGCTAAACTGGGGCTTTTTTTCCAGCGCGTTCGTCCGTTCTCTCCAAAACGGGCAGCCAAACTGGCTTTGGCTTCCAATCTGATATGATGAGCCACCTGGTCCCTTTTCGTAAACAAGTAGGGTTTTAAGTGGGAAAGTGTTCACTGCCCCAATTACCGCATCCTTACCTACAGGCTTGCCTAATAAGATTTTCCCCGACCAGCACCAGCACCAGCACCAGCACCAGCACTAGCACCAGCCATCATCCCCATCCGTCTTATCTAACGGCGAACAATTTGCACCAGCCTACCTTGTCAACCAACTTGCTGCCTCCTGCGCACCCAATTCGCCCACTGCTTTGGTTTCTAGGTTGAGCCTCACTCACATCGGCGCAACCTATCTCGAAAGGGACGACTGCAGAATTATCGCCGTCTTTGATCTTTGCCGCGTACTGGAGTTCCTCTGACGGAATTCGCGTACACTGTCAGCTCAATCCTGCTCATCGCACTCCCGTGTTCCTACGCGAAACCCAAATTTACAGCCATCACTTTCTGATTCGCATCTCTCTGGGACGAGCCAGAGAGCCTCTCGATCTACAAACATCTCCACCTGAAGCTCGACCGCAGCTTGCTCTAATTCAACTCCTGGGTGGTGTCAAGGGCCACCCGAAGAGCTCGCCATGCTTCTTCCCAAGGGCGGCATCACCTGGAAGTCCGCCAAAGCACAGCTACCACCGACGCGGGCGATATGGCTATTCCTTACAAGAACCCGAGTTCTCCTTACTATCGCCGTCGCTGGCATAGTTTTATTATTATGGCGCGGCATCAGATCTTCTGCTAGTGAGATGCAAAGGTACCGTTTCTATACTTGTTCAATCCACCTCAGCGAAGACGGCGGCGCATCATTTACTGACCAATACATCCTTGCGTAGTTTTTACTGTTGGGGTCCTTCCAAACCCCCCATGGATATGACCCTGAACGAGCAACAGTCTTGGAACGCTCACCTGCACACACCCGTCATCTTCAACCACCATGCTCCAATCACGATCAATGACACCACGATACAACATGTCGACCTTAATGCCATTCGATCCACGCGTCAAGCTATTGATAACGAGGAGCGCGTTCTCATCCTCACGCCTCTCAAAGACGCTGCCCCTTACCTGTCGAGGTACTTCGACCTGCTTGTCAAGCTAACGTACCCGCACCACCTCATCGATCTCGGGTTTCTGGTTGGAGATTCCACGGATGACACGCTGGCCGTACTAAGTACTGAGCTAGAGCGTATTCAGAAGCAAAAAGGCAACGTTCCATTCAACACAGCTATGATTGTCGAGAAGGATTTTGGGTCTATCATCGGTCAGAATGTGGAGGACCGCCACAGCTTCGAGGCTCAAGGTCCAAGACGGAAAGCCATGGGACGTGCCAGAAACTACCTCCTCTCCTCAGCTCTGAAGCCAGAGCACTCCTGGGTGTACTGGCGTGATGTCGACATCGTAGAGAGCGAAGACAAGATTCTGGAAGACTTCATCTCTCGAGACCGCGACATCCTTGTTCCAAGTACGCAGCGCAGCTCGCAATCTACTAGGTTCCTGGCTAACGTGGGTAGATATTTGGTTCCACCGATACGAGAACGGTGTAGACATTGAAGGTAGATGTAAGTTTTTGGCCCTTGCCAAAGTGAATATGACCTTGACTTATTTTTCCACAGTTGATTACAATTCGTGGATTGAGTCGCCTAAGGCACTGAAGCTTGCGAGCAAGCTTGATAAGAATGTTGTCTTGGCGGAAGGTAAGTTCGGTATGTCGTCACTGCTCGCAGCACTTCACTGATCCTGTCCTTGATCTATAGGTTACAAGCAGTACGATACAGGGAGAACCTACATGGCACGGATGGGTGACCGAAGTGCGGACCGTTTCGAAGAAATAGAGCTTGATGGTATTGGCGGTGTCAATATTTTAGTCAAAGCTGATGTGCATCGATCAGGTTGGTCGCGATCCTAACGTTAGATACTCTTCGAGACTAATTCATCTGTAGGAATTAATTTCCCTTGTTATGCATTCGAGAACCAAGCCGAGACCGAAGGGTTCGCCAAAATGGCGAAAAGAGCGGGCTACGAAGTTGTTGGTCTTCCTAATTACATCGTCTGGCATATCGACACAGAAGAAAAACCCGGCAACGCTTAGCCGAGTCTGCATGGAGAATATCCTTTTTCGATGATATCCATTCACCTAAGCTCTAGTATTATCATTTGCCTGCCCACACATAGTTTTCATTGTATCGATCCTATCGATCAGTCTTGGGCAATTCTTCTTGGCTGGAGCCGGGAATATAATTACTGTACGAGAAATCATGATACGCGCCCACAACTGCATAGGTCACTAGATTTGTCGGCTCAATGTCCGATCAAGAGGAGTTGGAGGAACGGCCGGGATATGATTCGCTTCTTTTATTATCGGTATTGAAAGATGCCCCGACTTTCGCGTGCAAGCTACTGAATACGTCTACGGCTTCTGAGCAAATTCTTCTTTCAGCTAATCGACCTACATCTTCGAAGGCCTGACTATATAGGTCTTCTCGCCGCGTTTTCCAGCTCATCTGCTCCTGGCTTGCATCTGAGGGTTTCCTGGTTGAGTTCAGTTGGTTGGATTGCTCACCCCATTTTTGGCCCGAAATACGCATATCTTTATGGGGTTTGCAGCAAGGCATCCTTATTAGACGCGTGGCAAATAGTTTGATTACTTGGACAGCAGAAGTGGCAACAACATGTGGTGAAGAGGCATGTGATTGACTTGCCGTATCCGGAGGGCAACTATCTCACCAACTATGATGTTGCAGCGGGATGTCTTGCCGAGGACTCCTCGCGGTGCTCAAGCAGGTAGGAGAATGACTAATATATATTATCTTGTTGAACTTTGGGTTGTAATTCATGTATAAAGTACTGGAGACTTGGGTAGTCTCAAAAATTAAACAAACTATAGTTGTCCATGCTTCTAATGCCCTATGTTCGAACGTGTATGAGATTAGTCACGAGGCGGCTAGACAAATAAGATGTTGAATAAGTATGGGTCAATTCGTTTTGTACCGTCAAAAGTCTGGTCCTGTGTAGATCAGCAGTGGTTGCTGGATACTTGCGCTATAGAGTTAAGTGACGACTTGAACTAACATGATATTAGGCCAGCAAGTTGACCACTAATTTCACAACCCTTTCCTACGGGCAGTGAAAACGACCTTAGCCTTACTCGCCTACGTTGTGTATGGCACGTATTTGATGTTTTATTTAACAGTGATTCTTATTAACCAAAGCCAGCGTTCTACGCAACAACATAGCATGAGACTCCGACTGCAAAAGCTATATCGAGATGGCACTAGTTATATATATATATATATATATTTGTTTTGGTCATGTCAAGGTTTCAAGTACGTAGGACTTCACCCTCACCTTCTGACTCCTAGCTACACGCTTATCATCCAGGTGTATGCTCTGTATTCTCAGCTTTACGTGCAGCCGATAGGGACATAAAGCAAACAACTCGGGAGGGACGGGGTAGTTTTCGGAACAGAAGATTTATCCGAGTGTAATACAAACAATGAGCCTTACAGTTGCAGTCGCTCTTCTATACACCCCTTTCCATGCATGGGGAGGCTGGGGCGAATACAAAGGGACTTCCTTCTATTGTTTTGTCTAATGCAGGGTTATGACTTTTTGTACAAGTTCGGCCTCCACCACTATCCGTCGTCCTGGTTTGCCGCGTCTCTTTACAGCGCTGTCATCGGGGGTTTTTGATTTCCCAGCGGGTTTCTTGACTTAGTGGTTCTTGATAATGGTCAACGCGTCCATGGCCTCCTTCTCCTTCTCCGCGGCCTTAATCTGCTCGAGAATGGGGGTCAGGTAGGGAACATCCTAAAATATAGAGACATAGTTAGTAGGCTATTTTCCTCCAATTTTTACTCTGAGAAGCACAATGAAGCCCGATTGAGCCCGATTCACTCCGCCTACGTTCCCCTGGTTACCCCAAATAGTAACAGGATATACGCACCTCCTCGGGCTTTGTCCATTGATCCTTAGGCAACAACTGTTGGGCGACACTGCACTGGATGGCGCGGCGGAGTCGGTAGATGCGGTCGAAGGCCTCCTTAGGTGGGAGGCGGCTGACGGCCTTCACGACGTCCTCATCCTCCTCGGCGATCAAATCATCGGCCCTATAACAACACCAGCTCGTTAGTCTTCTTAATTCTTCCCCAACCCAAGCCCCCCAACCAATTGAAGCCTTGCAACGTAGGAAAGAGCTCCCAATACAAGCGCCGAAAGCTCAATTGAGAATTACAAGATCGATTGTTGGATGTAGGGCAAAGGAGATCGGGGCAAACGAACCGAAGACCGAGCTGACGGTAGCCGGAAGCGTTGGTGTACCAGCTGGCGACGGGCTGGAGGAAGTTGCGCAGCCACGGCCGCTTCATGACAAAGGGGGCAAGAGTCGCGTATGACATAGTGGGCGGTTGTGTTCGCGTTTGGCGACGGCGATTCGAGAGGGTGGGTGTTGTTAATGGAGCTAGCTGTTCGAGTTGAAAGTCATGAAGTTGCAGAACAAAATCGCTCCTGCACGCGGCGCCCCAGAACGAGAGGTCATGTGACCAATGATATGGTACGCTCAAGCTTGGAGCTAAGATCAATGCTCGGAGGTACAGAGGTACACGTGCAACTCTTGCGGTCCGTAGGTACGGAGATCTCTCGTTATCTAAAGTCCCACTATGAGCTGATAAACCGGCCTTGCTTGTTCTCAAGTCCCGAGTTCTAGGCACGAAGCTAGGTAGTTATCTTATCTGGGGATTGAAATCCAAACAATTAGACTTGGAATTTTTACAAGCGCAGATCCAAAGTTATTATATGGTCGGACTGGTCTACATGTTAAAGTTTGTTGCCAGCGCTTATGGTACTACGATGAATTGATTGATAAACTTGGGTGGTATCATTTCCCAGTTATCTCGGGTCAGCGTGCTACGTCGCAGGACTAGCCGAACAGTCGGATCACCCATAGGCCATCACATCACTGTCTACTTACGTCAGGCCCAGAAATCGGAGCTTCCCTTCAGTCACTTTGCAGCGTCCTGACGTGCTTATAACGGCTGGAGGCACTTCGACAAGCCGCCAACTCAACAAAAGGAGCTTTTCCGAACTTACATGTTTACATAATTACCGCAATTACAAAAACCACTTTCTCTACTATTTTATTTACATTCCTTCGACTCATACCTTGAAGGACAACAAAAGAATTGAACTGCACCACCGGTCGGCCTTACTAGTTGTAAGCTGCACCTTTTCAAGCAAATAACACCCCCCATTCGTCCGTTTGTTGGTTCGTCGGTTTTCTATCGCTCTGTAATCACCAACACGTTTTCGGGGGAGAAGACCCAGTCCGCAGGACCCGCACTTAAGAACTTGGAACCAAACTCCGGATCCGATATTATTCTGCTGCTTCACTTCTTACCTACTAGTATCTACCTACTTCTCGTTTTCCCCCGTAACCTGTAATTCTTTTATCTTTCCCCCCTCCCAAACGCGGCACCTCCTCTCGTCTGAGCCGACCGACCTTCCTACTCACACCCAAATCGTCGCTTTACGGATGTCAATGGCATGCGATAGACGGTAGTTATTGTGTCGACGGTGCACTTGCGAGGGTTATTCCCCGCACACCGCACGAACACACACCTTTTACCGTACGGGGTCTGTACATTGCTCGGCGGGTTGAGCACGGCTTATTGCTACGCATACGACTGCCACTCCTACTCCGCACGTCTACTACCGCATCACCGACCCAGTCCGATCTTCTCGATTGCTTCCTCGGGGCCTCTGACCCACGAATCCAGAGGCCCCAATCGCCGACTGTAACCGTCCTGTCCGGACTTGCACTGTCTACAAGGGAATGTCTCACGGCGAAGCAGCCCAGAGTCATCCCGAAGGACGCTCGTCTTCCGATAAGGCAGAATATGGGGGCTTCACCCCTCAAGTCCCTTCAGCAGCCGCCTCCACCGGTTCGGCGGAAACTTCTGACACGCAGAGGAGCCCTCGCTCATTCGCTTCGTCTGCGGTAGCTGCTATGGACCTACACGACTCGCAGGGCTTATCGCCGCTGCAAAGATGGGCCGCAGGTGCTTCAGACACACAATTCAATGCTTTATCTGGCGCCGTTGGTGGCTTTACCTCTGGCGTTGTCACTTGTCCTCTCGACGTTATCAAGACCAAGCTACAAGCTCAGGGTGGTTTCTTACCAATATCTAAGGGGAGGCATGTTGGTCATCACAAGGTCTATTCCGGCCTGGTTGGTACAGGGGGCATCATATGGAGGGAGGAAGGCATTCGCGGCTTGTACCGAGGTCTGGGGCCTATCGTCTTGGGATACCTGCCTACGTGGGCCGTTTGGTTTACCGTTTATAATAAGAGCAAAACGTACTTGGCAGATCACCACGGTAAGTCAAATACCTGTCAAGTTAAGGAGTAGGACCCTCGAGCTAATAAGGCCTACCTTGGGCAGTACGAAACCAGTTCGTCATCAACTTCTGGTCATCAATTATCGCTGGAGCCAGCAGCACGATAGTAACAAATCCAATTTGGGTAATCAAAACCCGGCTTATGTCGCAATCCTCGAGTGGTTATAACAGGGAGATGTCGGTGTTCCCAAGGTCCGGTAACACCCCAACCTCGAGGCCAGCTATCAATTCCCCTTGGCATTATCATTCGACGATTGACGCTGCGCGCAAGATGTACTCCTCCGAAGGCGTTTTGTCGTTTTATTCAGGTCTTACACCAGCGCTGCTTGGTCTGACGCATGTCGCTGTGCAGTTCCCTGCTTATGAATACTTGAGGAAGAAGTTTACAGGTCAGGGTATGGGCGAGATGAACGATTCCGCTCAACAAAGTCATTGGCTCGGTGTGCTGTCAGCTTCGATATTGTCGAAGATACTAGCAAGCTCGGCCACGTATCCTCACGAAGTAATTCGGACTCGGTTACAAACACAGAGACGCCCAACGCCCGGGGTAGAGTATTTACAAGGACTAGGAATCTCTGAGCCGAGCTCTAAAGACCAGTCGCAATCCTCCAAAGGAGTGAAGGGCAACATTCCTCCACCTAAGTACAAGGGTGTTATCATGACTTTCCGCACAATATTGCGAGAAGAAGGTTGGAGGGCTTTCTACGCCGGCATGGGCGTGAATATGATGAGAGCGGTACCCGCCGCAACAGTCACCATGATGACATACGAATATGTCATGAAGAGCCTTCATCAGGTGCAAGCTGAAGGTAGACGCAAGATGGCCGAAGAGGGCAACGAACACGCTATGGTCGAACCTTGAATAAGAAAGGAGTCGTCAGGCATACTTGTTGTATAAGGAGCATTAGCTGTATTCAAATTCCTTGCCGTACATAACACTGGACTTGGGTCCTGGCTCACAATCTGGGACAAGGCAAAGGTAGGGGGATCGGCCAAAACACTGGGCCGTGGGAGGCTCGGGGGCAGTTATGTCGGTTTTGACACGATACCCATTCTTTCTATGTATAGACGCACATTCAGACCATGGATGCAAAAATCAGAGTAAAATCAAACATTTGGCAGATTAGAGTACTGGAACAGTCCAATTCCGCTATAACCGTGCGTAACCGAGCGAGTTGGGTTAGATGGCAACGAACCAGCAACCGTTCGACTATTTTTCGCAAACCCTTGTGGACTTGGTCTTGTGCGGGCTCTGCATATTGCTGGATACAAGTTATACTGTTAGTCCCATTATAAGACACCTTACAAGGTCACTTGTAGATAAACGGCACGTCGGGGCACCCAGAGCCTAATAGATGTTTGCCGCTAGTCTATTATCGCGATGAGCATTATGCCATTCGCAAGCAATCTCACCGACCCTTAGTATATCCTATTTTGTTTACAGATCGATACTCATCTTCCAGCTAACGCGGACAGAGCGGCTCAACGGCTCTGTCCGTGATATTTACACCTACGACATTTCGAAAGTGACGAACAGGGACTTTGAATCAGCAGAGTCACCGAGAATGACGTTAGTAAGCAGGCAGGTTGGGAAGAGAAAAAATCAACTCAGAGGAAGGATAGGGGATGTATAAGGACGAAGTAGTAGGCAAATTTGGCCGGCGCTTGTTTAGGTATCTCAAGCCTCCTCTTCTCCTCGTTACGAGTGAGGCTGCATTCGGGCAGTAAAACGACTGCTTCCTTGCCAAACATCCGCTTTAAGCGCACGACATGGATTCCACGACCAGTATGAGAGCATTTGCTAGGTGGAAAGAAGCATGAGGGTTGGTTGAAGGGAAATGGGGAGGTGGCGAACACCACGGACGACCCGTTAACGGTTTTCCACCAGAACGAGCTTCTCATAGCCTATTTCCTTCCGGCCGCATAACCTTCGTCTCTAGGTTGATGGACGTAAGCTTATGAGGCTTAAGGAGGCTTGCCTGCGCCGCATTGGTGCGAGACACGCTCATAATCAGTAAGTCAATCTTGGCTTCGAAGGAGGGATTGGTCACCTGAGCTTATTGTGGCGCGTATAGTAATGTTTGAGAATAACGGTCTGGCTTCTAGACCACTTGTAAAGGTGCTCTGTCAGTTGTTGGGTCCGTCTCTTTAGCGAGAGTTCGAGATATCAGCTGTGGTCTCATTTTATGGCCAAGCGCGAGCACAACACGCTGGCCTCCATACAAAATTTGCTTGAACGGGGTGAGCGTTTGTTACATCTTACGCTCTGACGCTTCCTAAAGGTGGAAGAGAAAAAAAAAACGTGACCCAGTACTACAGATTGAACGTGATTCCGCAGTGTGTTTGAGGTGAAATTGGTTTGCGTAGTTGGCAAGGCAGATTAACCGTAAGACAGTTTCCGGCTTTATTGAGAAGACTGTTGTTGAGATGAAATCTTGGCTAATTAAGCTGCGTACATCCCTCAACTTCCTACAGGTGAGTCATGTTCTTTTGAGATATTGTGTATTCCTTCACTTCCATAAGATATAGCCTGATTGTGTAGACCATGGTAGCTGGGAAGCTATCTAAATATTGGATAATCGAACACTGTACGATAGTTACACGGTGGAATATGATAACATGCTCGGGTCTTCAACCTATTTCTTAACTGCTTTATTACACGCCGATGCTTGTGTCTCAAAGTTGGTTCGCGCCCGAAATGCCAAGCTCGTATAAGTGGAAGATGAAACTGTTACATCTCGCGTCAGAAGCGTCCAGATATTAACGTTTTTGAACTAGTTATGTTAAATTTGGAGTCTGAAACACGCATAATAAACAGGCTCTTCTGCAAGTATAGAAGTTGGCTATAGGAAACTGCAATCAAACAACCGCTATGGATAGGCTCTGCTCCATTGACTGACTGTGTCTTTATGAATAATTGAGGTTCCTCTTAAGGGTAGATTAGTTTCCTAGGGTAGGATTTTCATCAGTTTCATAATCGGCAACGTCAAGATTCTGCCAGCCTGAGAAAAGGGCTTGCTGAGTCGTGTGGGTTGTTGTGGTTTAGTAGCTAAGTGGGCCGCGCAAAATCCCAGCCTGGATAATGAATTCGCCATTCTACCGAAATAGTACGACAACAGTTTTTGCGTGCAGGGTTCAGTGGTGAGGTGTCAACGACATGGCTGCATAAGAAGTTGAGGTTACTTTGTAAGTAAGGCAACCGAGCTAGTGCCTTAGCTAACTGCAGGCATTATGATGCCTCTGACGTGGCCGCCACACCCCGCTAAGGCTGCCTTATAACCCCTGTAATTTTAGCGGTGAAGTCAATGATAAATTGATAAAGACAATGAGTTTTTGCGCGCAGGCTTCACTCCAGGATTCACTGGCCCTAACAAGTCTAATTAGATACTAATTAGCTAGGACTTATCTGCGTAGAGGCGGCAGCTTGATATACTGTTGTATTCAACCTCGTTCATTAGCTTCTGCAAGCTACCTGCAAGCCACCTGCAAGCGGGAGATTGTCGTTGAAGAACCTCAAAATGGCATTTAGACAGCTTCAGTGTATTTTTCTCTTGATATTAAAGCAGGAATCTCCTCGTGCCCATAGTTGCTGGAGCTTTATACGCGCTCTAATATCTTAAGAACTATGAATATCGACAGTGAAATATGCAATCCTATGATTCCTCACCTACCACATCTGCCTCTATCGGATTTACTCTCAATGACGACAATGTAGTCCCTACATCATTGTGGCGAAGCGCACCTTCTGCCGTCAACTCTCACAGATCTTCGTTAACCTCTAGTACCTCGCTTGGAGCTCACATACCTGAGAATAAGAAAAGACGCCCTGGTCGACCTGCCACAGCACGTCGTATATGGCAGCAGCCAGTCATGAAGCGCCGCCTTGTGCGCCTCTACCTATATACTGACGAGTCTACTCTGAGCACAAAGCAGATCAGCCAGCTGATATCTGCCCTCGCAAGACACGAGGAGAATAAAACAAGGCATGTTCAGGGCCCTGTTCGATCCCAGTGTCGGATTTGTTTCAATGAATACTAACACCTACCAGTGTCACGACGCCCAAGCCACTTCCTAAATCAGCATGCACTCAATCGGAAACTCGATCGACTCAGTATGAGCTTCAGAAATTACTTCGGGAAGGCTATCGTGGGTTACGACCTCGCAATCGTGAGGAAGCACGTGCAAGATTTGCGAGCTTTCGACGAGTTAGACATGGCAGAATCGAGAAAGACAGTCTTCACAGATGCTCCAGACATTCGCAGAGCGGGAGCCGCCCAAGTAGTTCCCAAACACTCCGTCACCATTCCGACGCTGCGTTAGCTTTGGGTGATTTTGCGGATCCATCTCTTCGTGACGGCAGGGCCGAGGCTCAAGGATCGGCGAGACAAAGTAGTGCAAGCATATGCTCAGCTGTTGGCGACGTTAATGCGAGATCATCGCATCACTCTATTCGCTTGTCTTGGGTGCGTGAGAAGCTTAGTCGCAAATCTAAGAATCGACCCTCGTCTTCAGTTTTGCTAGAAATACGGAGTTTGCTCAGCAGATTATCGGCACGGAGTTCATTGTTCTCTCGCTACTCAGCAATAACCACCAAGGACTCCCTAAATCCTGATCCCGATGACACCCCCGAGCAGAAGAGAGGCAAAGTAGTACAGATGTGTTGTTCCCATCAAACACTTTGCCTCCATCGTAAATTTCTTATGACGGCTAGCAACGACTCACTCCCCTCCGAATTACGCAATGAAGGACTACTTGACCAGGATTTTACTTTACAGCATGGTCGAGACATATGGAACGAAACACCACTGCACCTAGCCGCTGGCTGGGCCCCCGACGCTTCCGCTCTTCCACTCCTTTTGCTCTTCCTTGAGCGCTGCGAATCTCAACTTGTCAACGTGAAGAACATTGACGGGGAAACATTCATGCATATCCTCGCACGCCGGTGGTGCAGCTTAGAAATACCTCCCAGCGAGACGCTAGCCTCGTTTTGTTCCAGACTTAGTGATAAAGGGTTTCATTTTGGCTCTTGTAACTTGCAAGGTCAAACCTTCCTAGGATCCTTCATCGAACAAGCCAAGGCCACGCATATTCCTACTCACTGGAACTTCCAGGCTTTGTCTGGACTTAACAGTCTTCTGTCGTTACCAATGGCTGATTTCTGGGCACTTATAACAACCACATCTTTAGATTTGTCCATCAGTCAACTGGTTCTCGAGTATATGAGCTCTCTTGAGCAGAGCTTACTGTTAGAAGAGAAGACGGCTCCTCAATTTACTCGATCTCTCATTCAACAATACCGGGATCGACTTTTACCATTATCTCCCCCCAATCAACCTAGTCCTAACCAACTGCATAGTTATCTGGAGTGCCAGAACTGGGGCCCGGTTATTGACTCCGTTCGATTCCTCGATATGCTTAGGCACAATGCAGATCCTAACCAATATAACGCAGAAGGGAGAACCTGTGTGGTAGTGATAATACAGAAGATTAAGAATCTCAGCATACCAGAGAAGCTCGGGCTCGAGCTCTTAAGTATGCTATTATATCATGGAGCAGACTTACGACTGCTCGACCGTATGGGAAACACAGCTCTTCACTATGCGGTTCGAGCGCGTTTACCTAACGTGGTTCAACAATTAATCATCGCCGGTATCGACGTGCATGCTCGCAATGCGTACGATGAGACTGCACCTCAGTTGGCTTTTGACCAGTACATGAACGCCGCCCGGTGTGGTGTAGATAATAGCGGTACATTGTACGCACAGTCCCAGAGTACGCTTGTTCGCTTCTTCGAAGCATCACTGGATTATACCTGGCATACACTAGCGAGATCGTCACGAACATAATCCGTCCCTGCTGGTTCATATCTTATGAGCTTGCTCCTACTCACAGTTTGCCTTTCTGCAGAAACTAAGGCAACTGGAGAGAATCTACAGTACTGCGCAGGAACGCGGAGACACGCAGTCGGTGCATACGGACTGCATGTGAATAGGATCCTTTTAATATTTAATGAGCATACACCCTCTAGAAGCATAGGCGTAGGGTGGTACAAAATGCTTCTTACGCTTTGATCACATTTCATGAATCAAATGAACTTACTTAGCTTGCTGTTATACAGAATGTCTCATAGTGCTTCGACCTCTCTTACCCAGGTAGCTACTTACTTAGTATAATATTAATTGAATAATACATGCACTTGTCATACGGTGTGTACCGTGATGCATCAATAAACCTCCTGAGTTCGAGCTGCAGAGAATTGCCAGTAACATCTGAGAGAGAGTGAACGACGCTTAAGGGCACTAAATTAAGTCTATGGGCACCTGCCGAGATCTAGCTCCCCATAGGAGTACTAGACCAAGGTCAAGCTGTTTTCCAAAAGACGAGACGGACTCCGAGAGTCTAGAATGTACCATCTTCAGATGGACTCACTACATACCCCCTAGCATCTTGCTCTATACATTCGTTGGTTATACCCTCGGTCTTTGAGTGGCTCCGTTTAGAAGTATGTCACATAATTCAGCGCACATAGAGATCCCGAGACCAGTAAAAGGGCTCTTATACGCCCTTCTTCGGTTCATACTTGTACACTAGGTTGTTCGCAGGCACTAGCGTAGGATCCTAATAGTACCACTATGATAGGCAAAGGTCATACATCTAGCCCATTACTTTAAGCGCTGCAAAAAATATGTCGAAGGGACTCGATTCTAGAGGAAGTAATTTGTATCTAGCAATGAAACTTACGTATCTTTAAGTATGTCATGGAAGGGGTGATATGCTGAAGTACACAAATTCCCGTCACGAACATCTCCACAAGCTTTCCGATATGACGGATAAAGTAGATATTATCGTGTTATTCAATAGCATGGCGGTGACTCTAAATATAGCCTCTATATTTGACAAGCAACATGACGGATCCTGTGTCGAAGTCAAGAACTATATGGACGAAGTTGTCCCAACATAGAACACGTAAGTTGTAATGCGCCAAGCCTCAACTATCATTTGGGATGTGTCAAGGGCTTATGTTAGTATTGTTACTTGGACTCTCTGAACGATACAATAAATTTCATAGTCAAGACTCAAAAGATTGTGACAAATTATAGGTCCTCAGCCGTGAAAGTCCTTCAAGAAACGTGATAGGCAATATCTATTATGCCAACGGCTTTATCTCGTGCACATTCATCTTTTCACTCATCTCTAGCCCCATTTATCCCACTGTCTAACAGTATGAATATTATTGGTGCCGCCGTTTTGCTGCAAGCTCATTTATACGAGAAGCCTACCTACACGACTATGAAGGTTTCGAATTATGATCAATGTTTTGAGTGGAGAGGCGGAGCGGTTGATCTTCACAGTCAACTCACCGGAAAGACATTATCTGACCTCGAGTCCTATGCTAAAATGGCTATAATATCAGTGGCTTCATACCGCTAACTCGATTTATGTTAAAGAGACTACTGCACGATTAAGTTCTTCCACATCACTCATGGCAAAATGAGAAGTTTAGCACTCTTAAATAGGCACATAAAGCTACGGAGAATATGTGACATTTTGATAAAGTCACTTGGGTATGGAGTTCTCAGTCATGCACTGCCTTCCAGTTGGTATATAGCACAAAGAAATTAGGATGAACATTAAAGAACCGCTGAAAAGTTGTGAGTTAAGTCGATAAGACTGAAACAATTATCCATAAATTTCGCCGTCACTATATTGTCATCAAAGTGCAAAGTCAGTCTAATAGCATACAGTTGCCCATTTCGATAATTGTTTAGTAAAGACATAAGGACATTATAATTTGCGTCTGACTTGAATAGACAAAGGATATCTGCCCAGAAGAGGGATCGTAATAATGCTTAATACTAGCGAGCAGCGCTTCTCGTTGCTAAAATATTATATAAAGAGAGATTTTAAGAGACCTGGAAAAGTTTTCGCCATAATCTGCAACAATTCTACGACACTCAGGGCAATATCTCAACGAGGTCAAGATTACTCATTACTCGTACCTGCGACGGCGTAAATCTATACCCAACTTCCTACTCTATCGACCCAAGAGCAATAGACCAAACAAATCCACCGTGTCAACACATGCAGACTTTCCACTACGCTAGTTAGCTTCCTTTTATTTCCAGGCCACTTGCTGCCATCAGACAGAAGCTCCTTCTACCCCCGCGGCCCCCCTCTACAGGTATTTTGCTACCAAAAGCTTCTGTGCCAAGCAACAGCTGATTCATGTGCCTCACCAGTGCCGTGAATGCGACCGTCTCATCGACAACTCAACATGTTCCCGAAACCTTCAGCGAATCGACAAGTGTTCGCACGAGGTATCCAGTCCCGGCCGGTGTCAAGAGGTCAATATCGTCGTTACTAAGACTACTCATGGATACTACTGTGGAAACTCGTGTGTTGGCGGCATCATTGCGTACGATCCCTATTAATCACCATCGCTGGACAAGACTTGGCAGATAAGTTCTAGGCTTGGTCATGGCCGCTTAATCCATCGACGCCAGGCGGAGGGTAGAGACTCTTGGGAAGCTCTTGGGGGGTTGGAGAATTTAGTGATATGGGAGAGCTGCTGGTTGCGTACTGAAATATCGGGATACCTGATTATGAATGACACAGGAAGCCTAGGTACGTAGTTGTTAGATTGGTAGACAACAATTACTTCGCTGAATTACGGTCTCCCAGTTTCCATGCCGGTCACTGATATCTTAATGTACTTGCAATTGAAATAACAACCCTTGCATTGGGTTATCATGAGCATTCTATGACGCGTATTAAAGGAGTACTTAATTTTAAGTGTACGAAGCAGTTACCTGATATACTTCTCGGGAGACTTATCTGTCATCAGCTGATTTCATATAAGTCGAGGACGCATCGGTGTTGCAGTCGTAATTATGTAGGATGGAAAGTATTTTTGTAGAGTGAGTTCATAGGTTGGTCTGCGATACTAAACAGTAATTATTACAAGACTAATTAGAGTAGTAGCGTTCGTTCGTAGTAAACCTTAGGAAAGTATTTTACCCTGAATAATATGATAGCAGCATAACTAATTATTATTAGATCTACTTACCAAATATTCCCATTATGAGCCGATATTGATCCAGTCACGCTACCTTGCCGCTACTCACGCGGGTTCTGCCTGGTATATTAATGTCATCTCCATAGACTCTCCATTTTCCGCGCTAAGACTTTGGTGTATCCGCCCGGAGTTAACCTGCATAAACACCTCAAAGATTTGTGAACTACTATTGGCTACATTCTTCAAGCGGCTCTGTAGCGCCTGGCATTTACTGGAGTTAAGCATGACATTGTGCATGTAAGTTGATAAGCAAGACAAGCTCCGCAATCAGCTTACCGTTTCAAGCATATCTTGAAACTTTGATTGGATCGAATAGCTTCTTCTAGTTGTGTTTATTTGTTATATTGAAGCTCGATACGTCATTCAAGTCTTAGTTTAGAGTAGTCGTCGCATAGGTGCGACTTAGTATAAAACAAATGAGAACGCACTTGAAGAACTTGGTCTATCATGTTTGTGAGTGTGAACAAGCTTTCTTCTTACTCTTCGCATTTTACTCTAAGCATAATTACTCCGAATACTCCCGACACATCAACATTTAGCGAACATTTTCTAACCATGGCTATGATCTCAAAAACTCCCTTTCAACTCACTGGCCGCTACGCCGAGCTCAATAAGTGGGAAGTCCTCAATGGTCCTGGTGATGCACGTCCCACAGCCATGCAAGTTATCAAGGATGAAGGTCTTGTCGGGAAAATGAGCGACAAGGTGGCCATTGTCACTGGTGTATCATCTGGTATGGGCCCCGCTACTGTTGAGGCCTTGGCTGCAACCGGAGCGACTGTCTTTGCAACAGCCCGGAACCTCGACAAGGCGAAGGAAGCTCTAGGCTCTCTTCTGGAAAGCGGCCGTGTTCACCTTCTTTTTATGGACCAGGTGAGTATTTGTAATCACTGCGTCCAATATATGCGTACGAAACTCTCTCAGGACCTCAAGCTAATCCAGAATATCTGCGACAATAGACCGATCTCTCCAGCGTTCGAGCTTGTGCGGCTGAATTCCGGAAGCAGAGCCCCAACAAGTTGAATATTAGTAAGTAACACCATGAGACATTTCGTCTCGTTATGATCATTCATGGGTAAAAGCTTCTTCTTCGGGCTGGTTATACCTTAAGAGTTCTACATACACTCCAAAACTCTTGAAGTTGAATTCCGCCAAAGCAAGTACTTACACCGACGTTGTAGTGATTAACAACGCAGGTGTCATGGACACACCAGAACAGCGTACTAAAGACGGCTTCGAGTTACAGTTCGGCACAAACCACTTGGCACACTTCTTGCTCTTCTACCTCCTCAAAGACTTGCTGCTTGCCAGCTCCACCCCTGAGTTTCACTCACGGGTTGTGAACGTATCATCTACTGGTCATCGATATGGTCCAGTGCATCTCGATAACCTCGGCCTTGAAGGAATTTATGAGGGGTGGAGTGCATGTAGGTCACATTATGACTTGGCGGTCCCGCACAACTCGCTGTGTATAAGCAACTGATGATTATCCACAGATGGACAGTCCAAAACGGCGAATATATACATGGCAAATCAGATCGAGAGGCTCTATGGCACCCAGGGACTTCACGGCTACAGCGTAAGCCCCGGTAGCTTTTACAGCCCCAATTTGCAGAAGTACTGTCTTGATGACGTTGAAAAGGCTAAGGGAGTCGAGCGGAGTAAGTATCTCCTAATCGCGTTGTCGGACGTTTCACCATTATTTACCAAACATGAACTGACGGCATTACTAACACGACTTATACCATAGTGGCAAAATATTTCGGCAATCCGGAGCAAGGTGCCTCAACGAGTGTTTTCGGTGCCGTATCCAAGGATATCGAGGGCCGCGGTGCTCTGTACCTTGAGGGAACGGCAATTGCGGGTCCGGCACCTCCTGACGCCGACTTGATTGAATACGGATATGCTGAATGGGCATTTGATCAAGAGAAGGAGGAGAAACTCTGGGAACTGAGCAAGAAGATGGTTGGCGTAGAGTGACTGGCACGTTAAGACTTTGTAGGAAAATAATCGTCTGCGGGGGAACAACTCTCGCACAGCTCAATTCCTGCTATGATAAAGATATCGGATTCGCTACTAGTAAATTAGAACAAACAGAATACATGTTATAAAGTTTAAGCCGATGAAAGACCTTGGTGAGACGCTGTTGCTGAGAGTATACAGAGTGATCTTTAACGATTAGTTAGGGTTGAAGTAAGTTTCTCGTCTAGCTTTGAAATCGATGAACATATTTCCCTAATACTATGCACTTCTTGTGTTAAATGTGATATTCGCATCTAGAGCGACGTAAATCAAGTCAGCTATGAATTTGTGTAGCTATCATTCCTCTCCTTACGTTTTATAAACCATTGTAAACTACTATCAAACAACTGAAAACAAAATATACTTCTCATGATGTCCCTAACCGGTCGCCACAAACCGGTTCTCGTTACTTTTATAAGATTCATCTACCATAAACCGCAGGAAATAAGCGAGCGAATAATGATACATACTTGTCTGGAGGGGGATCACATGGTGGCTGCATGAATTGAGCTTGTTCTTTAATGCAAAGCGCAGGGAGTCGCCTACACTAATGACCCCTTGGCCTTTTCGCAATTTGAAAACCCCATTTCAGCATTAGGCTGAGTTAGCCAATTAGGTTTGGAGGCCGTATCACTGACCGAAGAGAATCGTGGAAGCCAATATCAGTATGTTAGTAGTGGCCGACTATGTAGCCGAGTCGACAAGGACATAGCGGACCGCGATGAACATGCTGTTGGAACTATGCCAGCTCCAGTGAAATGGCTTGAAACGACGAGCACCGGTTAGGCCACATAGCATTAAAGACCGAGAAAACATGATTCAGAGAGGAGCGAAAGGATTGGCGCATAAGGAGAGAGCCTTTGCTTATGACCAAGGGTGCGATGGCCAATATAATAACACAGTTTCTCTAAATAAGCAAAATAAGGCAGGTGAGGCTCCCATCTACAAAGCTTGCTCTGCTGTACACTCTCTTCCATCGAGCTGCTCCTGAGCTTTCAAGCAGATGCTTCGGTCTTACAGCTTAAGCTTGGCATATCCTGTCTTCATTGGCTGTTTCTCACTGAGGAACCGCGCCTGGATCGGATTCCTAGTCTTCTCCTCCAATATAGCGGCTCAGTATGTTCACGTACTATCGGTTTTAATGACTCTCGCCTCTTAAGAACCGAGACCGAGCACTTTTCTTGTCATTGGCCAAAGAGCGCCCCTTTCCACCGGGCACGCCACATCAGTCATCCGCAGCCGCTCGGGTCCTACTTCAGTACGGTGCGGAGATCGATGAACCGGACATGTTGGGAGATAAAGTGACACATCGCGCACTAAGTCTAGCCATACTGCGAGTGGATTCTGCCATGGAATCTTTCCTCCTGGGAAATGGCGCCAACTCAAAGAAACGAGAAAGGAATAGACTCAATACCTTGCAACTGCTGGTCATAGTTAGGGACAATCTAAATATATTCGTCCTGCGGCCCCTTTCTACACGGGGGTATCTTGGAAGTCTAGGAAAGAGCCTATCCGAAACAGAACAATGCCTGGGATTATTTAAGCAGTTTGGTGGCGACCTCGACGCACTTAAAGGTAGCTCGAGTGGAAACATAGCTTTGGTATACGCGGCACTATCTAACGACAGTCATAGTGTTCTAGCTCTCGTCGAGGCTGGGGTAAACGAAAATATTGCCAAGGCTTAGTCAGGCAGGTTGCCACTCTATATTTGGCTGCAGATAGACTCAGAGCGCATTGCCTATTCGGCCAGTTACATTCCTGCACTGGAGGTGCTTGTACGCTCCACCGAGGACCTGACGTCGCGAGACACGATTTACGGCAACTCGTTGCTCCATGCTGTCATACGTAATGACAGGGGAGCAACAACTTCTATGCAGCTCATCAAATGGCTTTGCAAAAACGCCCCTTCACTGCTTAGGATTATTGAGGTTCCCAATAAGGACGGCCTTACACCCTTCCTGATGGCTATCGGGGACCGCTCTGGCGACGGTAAAAATGCCCTTATGCTAAGTAAGCTTCTGTTAGAGCTCGGTGCCGACCCAATGGCGCGGGATAAAGAAGGCTGTGACTTCGTGTGGTGGCCCGCTGAGAACCACGTCATCCCGGGAGCATTATGCTTTTCCACGCTTCGGGACCACATGGCCAACCTGGACAATCAAAGGAAACGCAAGCTACTTAACAGTTCGAAGAACGTGAGAACGGGCCGTACTGCATTGATGAATAGGGTTGAGTGCGTCTGTCAAAGCTGTGTGAAATACGCACTCGAACTTAGTGTAGATATGAGAGTTCAAGACAATATGGAGCAAACTGCTTTAGACGTCACCCTTGAAGGGGGAAACATGGAACGGAGGTGGCTGTTAGGAACTTGGATATTTAATATGCGTCGGGCACCTCAGATATACAGCCCGAAGGCGTGAAAGACTTCTGGTTCTCAAATGTATTAGCTAGACCTGATCTTGGTGAGTAAATGTTTCTCCTTTAGAATTACCCGGGAAAGCGATGATTACAACGTCTTGGTGCTGACATGTTCAATGAGAATGGTAGTGTCTCGAACCTAAGTAAGACCCCTTCTCCTAACCGACCGCCGCGTCTCTGAATGAATTTCAGAAGATAACAAGTCCTCTCAGGCGCCTCGTAGACTTCCGGTAGGAGAAAGCGATAGCGGACCTGCATGACGGCTCTGTAGAGTACTTCGAAAGCAGTTTAATGGGTAAGTTGTGCTCTTTTTAACACCATTTTGAGAAATCGGGCTACTCCTCGAAATACTCCAGCCAATCCTGATACATTTTTAGCCCTTCCATTGTGATAGAGTGGATTGTTTCTGATGGGTTTCGAGACCGTTCGTCAACGGGACGATGCGTTTTGTCTAGAAATAAGCGAAACTCGCTACCTATTTTCAAACCCCCTCAACTAAGTGTCTAGCTACGATTATCCAATGATCAGTTAGCTGGCATATTAATAAATGGCCATCATCTTCATGATCTTGCTGCAGAGTATCTCACCCTATCATAATGTCGGAGCGTAATCGAACTTTGCCGAAAAATACTTAGATACGAGACTGAGATGAAAGGGTTGCACCTATAGAATGTTATGTTGGGTCTGAGCTACTGAGAATACCTTGATCTCACACATAATGTCCATTATGGAAATGTAATACACACATTGGCTGATTAGGGATGTTGTGAGCCTTACCAAGAACCTGTAGTCATGTATTGCGCTTAAGCCAGCATACTTCCAGCTTCGAGTCTGGACGAATAAATATAAGACTAGTATGAAGCCTTTCGTTAGCTGCTAGTACCGAATGACACCCACATGCTAACTAGACTGATTGAGATCATTCACAAATATCGGCCGCTAAGTGATATATGATAAGGAACAAGAGGACTCCTGCTCATAACTGATTTGAACTTAAATATAGATAGGAAGCGCGCTAGCACTATTCTCTTTAACAATTACTAGAGTAAGCGTCATTTTGTTACTTTGCTACTTTATCTACTCGTGACTTTGCTTATTTTAATTGTGACTAGAAATATAATATCGTCTCTAGTAGGAACTTATACAATACAAGTCAAGATTACCAGACGGCAAGGGTTGGTTCAACAGAGTCTGGTACCAGCAAAGATATAGCAGCTCATGAGCCTGCCATAGAACTATATAGCGACTGCTCTTTATTACTTCTCCAGGGCAAGGCAGCCGCCCGAGCGTTAGTCAAAATATCCTACTGGGACGAGTTGCCGGGACTGTAAGTAGCAGAGCATTCGTCGAGGTGCAGTAGCACTGCCTGCGCTGACCCCCTTGGTCTGTAATGGCGAGCTTTTACCGGTTCTGTAACGATTAGTAACCAGTGAGAGATGTTAGGCGCAACACGAGCTGTGAGCTCAGCCGATACCCTAGACTCTAGAGTCGCCGGCAAGCTCGGTAAAACGGGTGACAACATCGGTAGCAGAGAGGAAGGATGCTCCAAGTTAGCCGAGAACCAGTTGGCGACTCGAACAATCTGAACACCTGAGACAGCTTGACGGAGTTACTGGACCGGCATCGGCAGTTGCGAGACTATAAATCGCAAACTGCCTCTTGACTCGGCACGTTTCCGGACGAGGTAAGGCATCTTGAGGTATCGAATAATCTTGTTTCTGCTGTTCGGGACATCATAGGACGATTGAAACTAGGCCCGAGCGAATGTGGGATTGACCTTGAAGCCAGAAATTTCTGTTCCTAATGACTGCGCCCCCCTACGACCCACTAATGGAAACGAAGCTCAACATGTCCAGGATCTCGGAACTGACAGTTTGAGGCTTAGGTTAGGTTAGAGGATATAAGAATAAGCCGAACTCCGATACCGGCAGCCTGCCAGGGCTTATTACTATGTTGCAGAATTCCAGATGACAGAAGTTGATTTGAGATTAGATAGATAACAAGAGACCAATATGTAAATTTTAGGTGAATTTTCAGTTGGTAGCTACTCCGGAAATCAACCGCTAGCCCCAATTGAAGTCGTAATTAAAGTTGCGGCATGAGGCTCAAGGCTTTCTGCTATCTTATCAACCTGTTGTAGTCGCAGCATTATCGAGGGTTGATAAATTGGACTTGGAAGGCGGAGTTCCGCGTATGCGTTAGGTTATTATTCTTACACAGCAAAGCACTCGGTATTGAAATGCAACAATTTCCTCTCACTAGCTCTTGTTTCCGTTCAGGGGAACTGGACAGTGTCTCGGCAACGCATGGATTCTAGAATGGGTTTCGAAAGATGCATTATCTCGAGCCAAGGCGTCAGGAACGGGAACAGGAGCATGAACTCATTGATGAGCCCCAGGGGCTGACTTGAATTGGTTCGTTGTGATTGGCGGCCGATCTGTGTTGGGAGCAGCACTAGACCCGAAATAGTTAGGTCTATCGATAAGATTAGTAGCAAGTGGATGCGTCCGGGGTGCTCTGTATTGTACTGTAGATTCATATACCTCATAGTGATCAGAGCTCTCCTCTCAACAAGTGGGAGGCCAGGGAAGAGTGGGGAGTCTACTGCGTACTGTAGCGGTGACAGCTCTCCACCGGCAGCTTTCCTATTCGACATCTCCTCGAGGATCTGGGTCTTGATTCATTGTGAACTGAATAGCTTCAACATTCTTCTGTCCGACCCATTGATATTCGAGGAAATTTTGATCAGCTGCCTCACGGTATGTCCTTAGTTTGTATAGATGTTTTGATATGGTAATGTAATCTAATAGCGTTTGCCGTACTTCTTCGATTGTATTAGATTCTAAAATCCACTCGGGGCTTACTGTGCTCCCATGCAAATGCAGAAAGCAGTGATACACCGCCTTGTTAGTCGCCAGTGAGGAACCTATACCTATCTCAAATTTCCGGGCACTCCTCCGGGTAACAGAGTACTATACCGCTTTCACCAAGCCGTCAGCAGTAGGCATATAAGACGGCAGGACAATTCGGATTCCGTGACGTGGACGTGCCGGACCGAAGTCTTACTGTAAGATCGCCGTACTATACTATCAGCGACTTTGTACCTGTACTCCAACAGACTCTAAGTCTTGGACTCAAACCACCATCAGGTGAGTATCTCATCATGTACCCCATGTTCCCCTCGAGTTCTGCGTCTGGACCCTGTCAGCGCACCACCTCTTAGCAAATTCCCGGACCTCCGACTAGTTTACTTTCCATATTAAGTAACTAACCGGTTATACAATCCCATCTTGTACTTTCCACCCTCCACCTCGACACCAACTAAACGAACCATCTTCCATCCTCTATCTACCAATTCCACCACAGCTAACCGACTGTTTGTCTATCATAGTCTCATTGTTTACGCCCTGTATCATCGACTTATCATTGCTATTTCCAAACCTCATCGTCCTAATACCCCCCCGACAACACCATGAACATGGCTGGTCCTCGTGTCACTGCCCCAGTTGCCAAGCTTGCTCGCTCTATCACCACCACAACTCAACCCTCAACCCTTCTTACAAGCTCCAAGGCTGCCGCTCCTCTATCGCGGAAGTATGCAGACCTTCTCAAGGAGCGGAATATAGATCCTGATGTAAGCCCCTTCCATTGGTGTCCGCCCCGTCCGTGTTGTGCAGACTGTGCGCCGAAACTAACATGGCACTCCGGTCGCTAGCATCCTCGTCATCTGTACACTCGATCATCTCACCTGCCTTATCCCCAATCCCGCAAACTGCGCCTGATGCAAACCTTTTCTTCAAGTGCTACTGCTGCCGATGCCGCCACTCGAGGCGTCGATAACATTGTCTTCCCGGGCTCGGCTGCTCTCGAGGGCGCTGCTACTAAAGACCCTTTCGCCCAGCTCCGTGTTCCCCTGCTTCCTGACAATTTCTTGGTTCAACATACTCCTGAGACCGTCGATGGTCCCATTGCTACCTCTGAGATCAGCATTGTCGCTGCGAACCCTGACGTTGTATCACCTTCCGCTCTGACAGAGATCGAGGGCATGGGTATGGATGGTGTTGAGCTAAAGTTTGTCCATGAGGAAGAGACTGCCGAGCAGGAGCAAGGAATGTTGACAGATCTCTGGAGGGGCCTTGTCGATGACATGTTTGGTGAGAAGAGTAAAGCTAAACTTTCGCTCTAACACAACGACTTTCACGATCACCACGAACATAAAATCTTACATAGTTGGGGGGAGTAGGGGTTTGGCTTTCACGGGCTTGTTCTAAGCTCTACTGAGATGACAGCGAGCAGGCGGTTTCGGCGATGTTTTTCGGAACTGATTTATTTATATGATTGTAATTCGGCGTGGGTCTCTTGTGGCAGAACGATTCGGTCATATAGGCGGCAAACAAACTGGGCCAGGAGCCCTAACAGGCCATTTCGGTCTCTGCACCGGATCTACAGTATTTGGATACTACCGACAGTGCGCATCACGAGTCTGCTGAGTATTTCTTGCCTCAATTGAAAAGTAGTCGCTCGTGCATGTTGTCAATCTCTACTCTAGTGAATACTGTAGTGGATATCCAGGATGCCTTGTGAGTCCCGGAAGGTAAATGCACGAGCCTGCGTCGTGTTTAGTTACTACTACATTGGGCGTAATTATATCCACACTAACCATGGATGATGGTCAAGGGGAATTCCTGTAGTCGCTCCGTCTTAGTCATCACATTATCAACTTCGCAAAGAGATTGTAGGTTAGAGGTTGGTGGGATGTTTGCCTACCTAGAACCACTACTTTTACGAAACGAAATATCCAGAGGGCTAGTGAGCTCAATCAACACCCTTCTATAAGCCAGACGGAGCGTCACTTCACAGCCTTTCCGCTGCCCATTAGCTTAGGTGTAGTTAAGATCAACATCTAAGGAAGGCGACTTCGTTTCAAGAGAATATACCTAGGCGGATCAGTAGTACTATAGCCATGTTGATTCGCAGATGTGCACGCCTAGCTAAGTAGGCACTTCTAGCTAAGTAGGCACTTCTAGCTAAGTAGGCACTTCTAGCTAAGTAGGCACTTCTAGCCACCACGACGCTCCCCGCACTTCAACTTACCCCACAATCCCGAACTGAAAGATGCTACACTAGCTCTCCGTTGGCCCGCATTTCCTCAGTTTGCATTCCTGAAGCCAACTGGACGCGCGACCTATACCCTTCAACTTATCTAGGTGTATTTCTATGCCAAGCTCTTTAATTATGAATATTCGCGCGCTCCCTTAGCTAGTTGTCACATAGACGCAGATGCCGCACAATTGCAAATCCTCTACTCATTAGCTACGTGCAGCGATGTGACGGTAGAGGGTTTTACGTGTCCCCTGGCGAAATATGTCAGATTTTACCACTGCGCCAAAAATCTGGCAGGCATGCCTAGTTAACCTGTATGCCACTATAACATTTTATAATCTGACAAAATAGCTCGACAAGTGGCATGTAGACGTGATATTTTTCCCGGAGAACGGCCGACCTGCCATGGAGGAATTCACTAACTGGGATATATCCTATAGACATCTCTCTTATACTCGACGCTTCGTTGTCAACGAGCTTTAAGTCTGCGATGGGTGTTCTCGTGGGTATCGAACAGTCATTAATCCGTTGTAACTAGTGAGGACTGAAGGGAACAGAAATTCGGGCTCTACTCACGTCACGAACAGCGTTTCATATAGTCCAGCAACGAGGCTTTCTTGTAAGGCAGAAATCCAGCTAGCCCAACTGCGCCTGCAACAACGACATCGCTTACGATGTGGACGCGATGCCTGTCTCTCCTTATCGCAACATCACTGTTGGTACGTGGTGTTAGAGCCGATGTTACGGCGCCAGGGAACCAGACCGCCGACACGAGTAACTTAAAGACCTGGTGGCACAAGACGGGTGAGATCAACTGGGAAACGCCTGTGCAGGATGGAAATGTGCGCCAATCTCATGTCTACTCGGCGTGGGTGAAGTCGACGTCGGATTCAACCAACACTTAGTATGTAACACTGCACTCTTTGCAAGGCTGGTCAGTTTATCATGGTTCTAATGGTTTTGAATTATCAAGCTACGACTCATTTATATATGAGACGATCCCAAGAAATGGACAAGGCAATATTCTCGTGCCCGGAGATCCTTCGTCGGTCACCACTGATGACGACGGCGTGACAATCGAGGAGTCAATTTGGATCACAATGGCGTGGACACAATTTACATATAGCTCAGACGCCTGGGTGAAAATTACACGTCGAGGCAGCACGGCAAACGTGACCGCAGCCGATATTACTGTACGGCCCACCAACCTACGCCTTACCGTAACAGACGACGGCGCAGGCGGCATCTACATCCTAGTTCCTTACAGTGACCAAGGGTTGCGTTTCTCGGTTGAGTTCCAGGACAATCTCTATACCTACCACGATAGCTGTAGCACGCCAGAATGTGACTTCGTCCAGGACTGGAATCCAGACGGTCCGTACTATGTCGCGGAATTCAGCGATGCCAATGCCATTATGGGGGTCGAACCTCACGATGCTCTGTTGATCTTCGCAAGTCCGTTCCCGTCCTCGGACCTTGTGCCCGATGTATCGGCGCCCGAAACCTACGTAGTCTATCCCGGACAGGTGCCCGTCTCAGCCCTCGGATCCGCCACCAACACGGCCGTCTACTTCATGCCGGGCGTACACCACATGACCGCCACCGAACATCTCGTGCTCTCGACCACTGTCAACTGGGTGTACCTGGCGCCCGGCGCCTACGTCAAGGGCGCCGTGCAGTTCACGACGTCGGCCGCGACGATCAAGGCGACAGGCTTCGGCGTGCTCTCGGGCGAGAAGTACGTGTACCAAGCGAACACGGCGGCCGGGTACACGAACACGAAGTCGAACGCGGATTCGCTGCGGATGTGGAGCGGGCGCAGCGCGGGCGGCGTGCCGCAGACGTTTGTGCTGGCGGGCGTGACGACAAACGCGCCGCCCTTCAACTCGATCGACTTCACAGGCGACGTGGGCACGCTGGCGATCAACCAGCGGGACTACAAGCAGGTGGGCGCGTTCTTCGGGCAGACGGACGGCACGACGCTGTACGCCGGGTCGACGGCGCGCGACACGTTCTACCACGCCGGCGACGACGCCATCAAGGTGTACGGGTCGGGCGTCAGCGTCGGGCCGGGCGTCGTGGTCTGGAAGACCAAGACGGCGCCCGCGGTGCAGTACGGGTGGGCGGCGCGCGACCTCGCGGACGTGCGCGTCGACGGCGTCGACGTCGTGCACATGCGCTACAGCAGCAACGGGTCGCACCCCAGCCTGATCGGCGCCAACCAGGTCTACGGGGTCCCCGAGGACCAGACCGACACGGCGGACCTGTCCAAGACCGTGCGCAACGCCACGTTCCGCAACATCCGCGCTGAGGGCGTCGGGGGCAATCTGCTGCGCATCGTGCCCCTGGCTAACTACGAGGACGTCCTGATCGAGAATGTGAGTCTGGAGCAGTTCAGCGTCCGCTCGAATGGCATTTATCGGAGCGAGCTGCCCGTCTGGACGAATGGGGATGGACAGAGAATCAGCATGAAGGGGTTCGTGATCAGCAATTTCTCGGTCGGAGGGCAAAAGATCAGCCAGGCGGCGGGCAACTACGGCCCGGATGCAGCTGGTGGTCTCAATATCGCGCCGGAATACTTGGCTGATGGAAGTGTCACAATCATCTGAAGAGGAATGTCTCTGCTTGACAGCCAACCCGACGCCATGTATGATAGGCTCAGTCTTGAGTGAATCAACAACCTTGTTGAGTAAATACTTACTACCTATCTAATCCTAGGTTGTGAAGCAGCTATAGGTGCTAGGGATAGTGTGTAGGTATAGGAGGATCTTCTGACAGTGACCACAGTGACAGAACCTCCATGATATTCTTCAATATCAACACTACCCACTATCCACTCAGACTAAATACCTACATGTTGGGAAATCCTTCAGTCCAACTCGCTGGAAAAGGCCAATATTCCTGCTCATGCTCATATTCTTTAAAAAAGGAGTCCCAAAAGGGGTCGGAAACATTTTCATTCTTTGCAGGGGCGTGGTGATTAACCGTAGCGTCATTTGCCGCAGAGGCCAGCAGACCATTCCCACATTTAGAACAGCAGATTGCGTATCGCTTTCCACCGTTCTGCCCGGGTCCTTGGATAGAGCATCCGAAGCTCTGCTTGCAGCCCGTCGTCTTGCACCCCTGCGTCACCGAAAGGACAGTAGTGAGCTCGCGAAGGTTCTCCTCGAGAGCGTCAGCTCTCTTCTTCTCTGCCTGCAGGGCGGCCTGGTGCTGCTGGTTTTGCGTATCGACGGACTCTTGGAGCTTGGGGAGGCTACTCTGCAACACATCCGCCGCCAGGCCGTGCGCAATTCCCCCTTCGGCAAAGATGCCCTTTCCCGCCAGCTCGAAGACGTGTGCCGCGGCGATCTCAACCAAGGCTTGTCGGAAGTGCTGGTTGCCCGTCGAGCCAGCTGCGTCCCGAAGCAGATCGCAGAAAGCCTCTGTTGACCACTTTCCGGCGCTGAGCGAGTTCTTGATTCTGCTGACCGCCAGCTGAGCCAGGCTCGTCACCCCATAATAATCCGCAGTGGCGTTCACGCGTGCGTGGTAGATCAAGAATTCGGATTGGGTAATAGGTGTTTGAGGTAGGTTTGCATTGATGCTCGTGGTCGGCTGAAGGTTAGCTACGTACAGTTAGTGAAAATATGCTGCGAGAGGGGACAAACGAAATGAACAAGACAAGCTTCCGCGCTATGAGCGCCTCTTCGCCCGATTATGCGGACGTGTCACGTACATTGTTCCTTGACTCCATCAATACTATTAGGTCGGGAGGCAGGCCGAGGCGGTGACAGATTGTATTGCCCGGTGTACATGTAATCGAGCATGCATTTGAGCATTGTAGGGCTGAACATAACTTCGATTGTGTTGCTTCTGGCTTCCTGCGGTCTGGTTAGCGATTCTCCATCTTCCAGCGCAGTATGTGATTCGGCGCTGGCTTAATAAAGTACCTTGAAATCCCCCTTCAGGGCAGCAGTGATGACCGGAGACTGGGGACACACGACAACCCTGTGCACTCCATATCTTTTACCGCCACAAGCGATTATGAGGTCGCTATAGTCTCCAGTGATTAACATTTTCGCCAGAGCTGATGTCACACTGGCTGCCATCTTATATAACTCCGATGGGCAGCAGCAAGTTTCCTAGTGAGAAGATGTGCAGAGTTGGGTTTCAAATGGCGTAGAGAGTAATTGCGAGATAATCAGATGCTCGAAGTCGGTTTACCCACCGAGATGAGAGGGGGAAGTGTAGATGATACTCCAGATCACGCGAAATAAATACCCAAGAAAATGTCAAAGCACCACATGACGGACTCAGACAATAAGACACTGATCTTGTATATTAATATAATGCTCTAATGTGCCTCGAAGTATCTCCTAAATCTTTGAATGGTTTCTAAGGACAATAGCTTAGAAAAACAAGTTTTGCGTATCTATCAAATAATTATCCACATAAGAATTTAATAGAACACCGATACCAAATTTCAGGTGATGCCCTACTGTGAGTAGCAGTTTATCCAAAACATCGGACGTAATTGAACAGTAGTCTATGCTGCACATGCGTATAAATTTCTTTGCTTTTTCTGAAAATCTGACGACAGAGTTCATCTGAAGATAATTATCACCAGGCTAATAGCTGTTGAACAACCAAGCCAATTACTCATGGGACAATTAGTATTATCTAAATGTTCGGGTATATTAACGTACTGGCGTGCTTAATGTCTCGTTCATCTGACACAGGCAGACATGCTCTTCGAATACATGGAACTACCATGTTCGTATAATGTCATTCTTGTCCGAATCCGTTGTGTTATGCCCATCGATGTTGCTTATAGCCATCAAGCGTATTTCGAGCCTGTATATTACCAGAATTTCATGTTATGCCATTTCTAATCATGCTTAACTATATCAAATTTAATTTTGGTTCGGCAAGACGCTTATCATGGCGCAAAGCTCACGACTAATACTCTACATTATCCTTCTTAGCGGCTAAATGTTGAAGTAACTCATACACGCTATACCAAACGTTTTGGGGAATGGTCTGTCCTCTAGTGAGAGACTATAACATTGTTGACCAATCCATCCCGTCTCCTAAACTTAGTTGCTTTGGTCATGGTGGATGCTGGCGGATGCGGCACCTGGCGCAAGCCACGATAAAACTCACCCTTCAGGCGGCGGCCGTAACCGGCGACTATAAGTATACTATGGCTTTTCGGACCCTTAAACTTCTGCCCGTGGCACCAAGGGTAAGATGGCTAAAGTCCTTGATGGTTTGAATAGAGGTCATCAACAAAGGAATGATTAGCCATATTGATACTGTGGATGATCTCTGGCTCTGTGATCAGCAGCTGAACGTCCTGGTTTTATGGGGAGCTGTTGCCTTGAAACCATCTTGTGTACCTCGTTAAATAGGATTACTGATGACATTATTATGGTTAGCGGTATTCCTCCTTGTGTTAGTGTTTTAGTAGTTCTCACCTCTTGTTTCATTAGGTGGACCCATTCCATTAAGTGGCCCTCGGCTCTAAACTTTTCGGAATCCATCTACCTTGGCAGCAGGATTGACGGACTTGGTAACAAGACATAATTGGCAGAAATGTGATGTATAGTGAGAGAGAAAGCTAATTAATTATCCAGGCAGCTGCCCGGGTGCAGCACTGGAAGTGGGCCACCTAAGTGAGGGCCTGTGCAACATATTCCCTTGTCTACTAACATTTCCGACTAATAAATGAAAGATATCCGACCTTCCTCCTACACATCATCATCTAATCACCAGCACGACAACAAATCTGATCTCTGAGGGATGACGGGCTATTTTTACCCCGGATTCCTATACGGCCTGAGGGCCTCAGGTGAATACAGTGATCTTACATTCCGCTGTGAAGGAAAAGATCTTGTTGTCCATAAGAGCGTCGTATGCCCGCAATCCCAGATCATCGCTGAAGATGTTCGCGAACAATCTAAAGCATCGGAGAAGATCACCATCGAAATCGGCTTTGATTTAGCGACTTGCGAACGGATGGTTGAGTTTTTGTACACTGGCGACTATGAATTTCCAGAAACAGTCGAACCGAGTGAACCCTCTCATCAACATCAGAACAAGAGTACGGCGGATGCTAACATTGATGGTAAACGGCGTTCTCCATCTATAAGTTATTGTAATGCCTGACTTGTTATTAGTTGGTGACTCTACTAAGAGCCTCGAACTCCTGCCTTCCCACCTCTACGTATATGCCATCGCGGACGAATACGATATCCCTGACCTCTGTCAACTCGCGAGCAAGAAGATCCAGCAGGCGCTTGAATCTAATTGGTCTGCCGGGGCATTCATCGTGCTCATCAAGGAAGCAATCTCCATGAGTATTGAGCGCGAAACCTTTTACGAGATGGCAGCAGCTATGACTGTCCGGCACATCGAGGAGCTAGGGCAGCTTGATACCTTTACGACCCTAGAGCTCCCCGTCGAGTTTACGGCACAGTTACTCCGCAAGTTCTCTCAGCGGGTCTAACGAATGGACGACGATATGAACGAGAACCAGTCACGTACACAATCTTTACCAATGCGTAAAACCCAATCTCTCAAAGCCCACCGGTGATTCTGAACTCTGTATAAGACATGCTATTCTATTATCAAGCGACGGGGGGGTGTTTGTGTCGTGCTTAGTTCAACTTGTGCTAAGTTGGCTCAGTAAGTAATGAGTTGCGGATATGATGAAGCCAACATCCACCCGGGGCTAGGTCTTGAAAGATCATTAATGGATAATGACTTTGTGTGCTGAAACAAGGTAGTGTCATTGATGGAGTAGTGAAAGTGGGTATCTAGGTCGGCTATGGAAGTCAGTATTTCAATGCGTTGCCCTATTAGTTGGCAAAGTTTTCAATATGTGCAAATTCATTCTTTCCTATGGTGGTCTAGAGACGCTATGCTTTTGTTGTATAATATCTCTATCGTAATGAAAATAGGTATTAGAGAACTATAAAAATTTATAGATTTAAATTGTCTTGAGCTTGAACCTTGTACTTAGCGGTATCTGTGACGGAGCCCGTAGCTGGCCACGGGAACATATTGGCATATCAATTCATATCTGACGTGTTCCTGCCGGAAGGCTAATTGGTGCTAAGCGAAAATCCTTTGAACGCCAGCCCTGCGACTCTTCTCAAGGTGTTAACCTTCCTGAGCGTGTCTTCCCCTTGAAACGTGGCTGATACTAATGGCGAAGCTTTCGTTGTTTTAGTCATTTGGTACTTGTAGACAACTTAGAGAAGGAGCCATGGTACCCAAAAGCTTGAGGCATAGACAGCCTAAAAGTTGACACCCTCCAAATTCCAAATCTGAGATATTTTTCTTGCATCAATGTACATAAGTTAATATATCGGACTTGAAGTTATACTTATTAGTAACCTAGATGTAATTCACAATATTATTCTCGTATCCGCCCAAGCCTTGAGCCACCATTCGACTAATTGCTTCGGTTATCGGACCTGGCGATCGGGTCCTATCCGCCATCTCTCGCAGCGATAAGGGTATTAGGAGACCACAGTGACTTCATGCTTGTTTGTAAAAGATAGGAACTGCGCACTTAGGTCAGTCGTGTGTGTGCAAGCCCCTGTGATGGTGGCTGCTTTTCGAGACGAATTCTCAGTACGCTCTTCAAACTAACATAGCAAGTGTGACACTAACCCCATCATGTAGGAAGCAAAAACAAAGGCTCTGGCTGTCGATTTCAACCTAGAAACGTTCCAGCAAGTGATCGACTTTCTGTATACTGGCGACTACAAGCGTCTGTAAATTGACTAGAGACTTGGGACAGAAGATCGATGTACTTCGCAGCCGGGCACATGTCAATTCCATCGCCGACTATTACCATACCGCCCCTTTCTGCCACCTTGAGGCTATAAAGCTTCAAAAAGCGTTCGTAGCTGAATGATCCGCTGCCACTTTTATCCCCATAGTTGAGAATAGATTCGGGCTTACTGGCGACGAGTCGCTCTTCAAAATGGCAGCCAGCATAGCAATTAAGAAACGAGCAGATATACTGCCTTCAAAACGCTGAAGTATTTGTAAAGAAATCTCAACAACGATAGTTAAGTTTAAACCGGATACTAGTCAGCTCTGACTAGTAAGTTGAGTTTTCCCCCTCCTTTACTTCTTATTTACTTAAAAGATTATGGAAAATTAAGAATGTAGATGGAGGCTCTCCAGTTACGATAGGTCAGTAACTAAATGATATTGAAGACTTTTGGAAGTTAGGATAGTAAAAATTTTCACTTCCAGTAGATAGCAAAAGCATATTAGCCCGTGAAAGCTGTCACCAAGCGAAGCACACGTCCATGAGACTTACTTATCTTCTCATAGCATTCTAATAAGTCCTGGAAGCAGAAGACCACACATTCATTTGAGCATTGCGACTCATAGAGTAAAGTTCCATTAAGCCTCCGTTGTCATGCGGATATAAACGGGGAATGGAACGGGGCCAAGGTAGTAACAATTCTTTTTCTCTATTATTATATTAAACAAATCAAATTATATAATCTACTACAGTTTGAGTTCAGGTTGGAATATTTTTTGCAGATTCCTTCTATCTTTTCCTTCCCCCCGGTAATCTGCATAGATATGTTTGATTCTAATATAACGAAGACTAAAGCTGGTGTAATGCATATATCTGAATATTATGGCTAGGCACGGGGACAGGATGACGTAGCAAGGTTGAGCAATGGAATGATATGTTCCGTGGATCGAGCCCGCCCCATTTCAGCTGTATTCAACATCACATAGTTGAGCCCAACATATTTTGAAGTAGACAGGTAAGCTATGCCCCTTGTCGAATGTCAAGTATACCATTAAGCAGACAGATACTGTACGTCCTATTTTGACTTCCTCATCTTCACCCTCTCCCATTCCTAGCTCTCGCCCCACTTCCTTTACCCATCTATCATCCATCCCTTCTCTCGGACTAAGCCGTGAGAGCGAGCAAGCTTGACCTCGCACCTGTGAAACGCGAGATGTGAAACGGGGGCTGGATGCGGGGACACGGCGTACAGGGTGCGGAGTTGTATGGCATCGTGTGGCCGGGACCACGGACACCGGGTGATGTGCTCCTCCGCGTCCCCCATTACCCAAAAACCCAACCTGGCTCTCTGTGGCTTCACGTCGCACGCAGATGCCGCGGCCCGACTTTTGTTGAACCTAAACTTGCTCGTGCGTTGGCTGGCTCCTTGGCTTGGCTGGAGCTGGGCCTGAGTGTTAAGACTTGGCTTGCACCAGACATGGTTGTAGGAATGTAGACTTATAAAAAGGTAATGACAAAGAGAAATAGGACCGCAAGAGAGGAGGGGCCAGTAGCTAGGAAAATAACAACAATAATAAGTTGATAGCTAATAAGAGGCAGTGAATAGATTTTAGTGATTGGTGAATGGCGAAGACGACATTAAATACGGCAGTTGTAAAAAGTAACCGCGAGCCGAGGATTTCGCTTCGAGTATGGTTACCGTATACACGCCATTCGCTTATACTTGCGTCGCGACGCTCGATAAATAAAAGACGATGCTAGGGAGTAGAATTAAGATGCCCTATTCACTTATCTGATCCCGGAAGGAAAAGTCGTGCGGTGAAGTCAAGTATCGTCCAATCAGCTACGGGAGACTCCGGATGGTCGGGACCGGAAGCGAAAGAACGACAAGTCACGTCGGATCTAGGGCCACAGAGCGGGATACTCGCTCGTATTAGGTAAAGCTGACAAGAATGAGATATAGGCATAATTCATCCGTCTACCCAAGGTGTTCTTATAGCTAGACTAGCTTGTGTTCGTGTTTGAGGGAACTGTGCGGGGAGAGAAAGGAGAAAAGTGAAGGGGACATGTGAGACGTAATCGCCACGAGTGACTCGATCAGCTCGGTTTGAACGAGATCCGTCGTAATAATAGTTAGGTAGCTCACTTGTAGACGCTACATGTCAAACAGCAGGGAGCTAAATAGGCATCGTAAACGTGAGCATCTTATCCTGAAGGTTTACGAGAGAAACTGAAGATGTGTAGTTGAGAAACTCGCTATCGCTTAAGGTAGGATCTGCTGACTCGTTGATACATATACTAAGATATTCAGGTCTATTGTGTAATACTCCCCAAATCAAGCTCACTAAGCCCACTACTATTTCTATACCAACTGATACCTTGGGTTTTATCCAACTTTCCAACTATCAGGTCGTTATCTAAAACAAGACCACGGCATTCCGTCCCAATTGTACCGCTCGCTGCCTCGCACGGCTGTGCTGTGCAGCGCTGCACTGGTATATCCCACACGCTCGATTCGGGTATTCTCTTGTGCGTCCATATACTCATTATTCAGAGCTTACGCCAGTGGCGCTGGAGTCATTGGTGTAACGCCTTTGTGACCAGTTCCGGTGATACGGGACAAGAGCGGTGTGTTCTCCCATTGTTCCAGGCGAGACTCGAAAGCAAGTAGAAACGACAAAGCGCGCACGACCCTTCCGGTCTCTATATTTCTCTTCTTTCCCTTCCGTCATTGTTTGTCTTCATTACGAAGCCTGAAACCTACGGGAGTGATGGTCATCAGCCAGTAGTTGGCTCGATAACCAAGGAACGAGTTGAGACTTGGCTTGTCCTGGATTTTTTTTTTTTTTCTCTTTTCTTATGTAACTATGCGTATCTTTGTGTCGTTTAGGGCATGTCCTTCCCACAGATGGCTTTGATATTCTAATTGCTCGAAGTCCCTGGAGGCTCCCGATATATTATCCGTCTTTCCCCGTACCTGCATTAGACGAATGTCCACATGCTATATAGTCGTGTTTGCGCTTTGCTTCATAGGCGAGACTGATGAGTTTCCTCATCGATGTGTTACTACAAGTAGAGCAAGGGAGAGCGAGAAAATACCTGAGACGATGACCATCGGCTGGAGACAACCTGTTTTTCTCACTACATATCTTCTATTATCTTACTCCCGACCTTTCATGTACGACGTGAGACGAAGGCTGCCGTGTTGACAGAGGGGGGCTCTAACTTCGCGAGAAAAAAAAAAAAAAGCCCAAAGGCCAGCAATAGAAAATTACGTTCGTAGCACAAAATGTTTGTCTCGCGTGTTACAGGTGGTGATGACTTGTAAGCCTCGGCTTAGCTCCATGGACATGACAAAGACGCATCGTTCCTTATGCTCATTAGTCTGCTGCCCTCGAGTAGATGATGTTTCCCATGGATTTAAATATACTGATGTAGGAGTAAATGAAGCCTTCAAGTCGATGTGGAACTAGCTACGGTATGCATGTTAAGCTTTATGTAGTACATAACTAGGGATATAAGTAAAAGATCCAGGTGATGTTGGATAGTTCATTGGGAAGGTCAATTGTATGTAGTTCAGGATCTAAATTCACTGTGTATCAAAGCTAGAAAGCCTTTTAATCCATCATCGAGTTCATGACCATGATACCGGAGACCTTTCCAACACAAGCCCGCTGACACCGTCCCCTTTTTGGAGAGAAAAATTTGGTCATTTCATCATTCGTTAAATAGGGAAGAATAAGCTGTACTACCAGCCCGCCAGCTCTGTGGCAAGGATTGGCAGATGTGATAAACAAAGTAAAACAAAGCTGCCTCGGTCATGAACATTACCCGCCTAAGAAGTCGTGATAGGGGGCTTTTTTCCGTTGGTCGAGTGTCTCGTTTAGCTCAGCGTTAACGTCGCAGAGAGTATTATCTCGTCTCGAAGAATTAATGTCCACCATGCGGCGCATCAGTTCGTGAAGCATTTACACGGCCATGAGCGGCATTTAATAACAAGCAAGAATCAAGTCGTAATTTTCGTCATCGTGTCTTCTGGCGGTCGGTAGAAACATGCCGATGATCAATCGTTCGCAGCGAATACAAAAATGTGTTTAAAAGGAATCGAAGGAATGTATGTTGGATAGAATAATGCCTCTTTGCCACACCTTACCCATGCAAGAATCACCTTGCCAGAGGCTTGAATGCGGAGCATTTCCGACATTTGGTTAAAGATCTAATGTCAAGGCAGCACGTGGTCAAAGGCTATCTCCGTCGAGCGCCTCCCACAGCGGATGTAGGTCGGTTCATCGTGTCATAACCCGGGTTAGGAATAGCTCCGTCAACGAGCGTTTTCCGACGCTTCAGTTCTAAACCACCGCTTGAGGGTCGCTGAAGGTCATCTTCATCTTCACGGCCTCTTTTTAAGGGCCCAGATACTCCATTTAGGCCAGGTGGTGCAGCATATCCGTTTTGCATAGACGCATTCATGTCGTTTTGCGAACCGTACACATCGGGGGGCTGGGCTCCATTAGGTCCTCCCCGGTCATTACTCATTACACTATAAAGGTTGCTGGAAGGAGGTTGTACGCGTGGCGGCGTATTGTATCCGGCTTGCTGTCCATAATATGGCTGCGGTGGTGCGGCGGTCCGAGGCGTGGCTCGACCCGAATTGGCTTGGTGTCCAGGAGAGCCAGTAATATCAGAGGACAGGTGTTGGTGATCACCTGCCATGGGAGCGACAGGAGGAGCATTATAGTTATACGCGTTGCGATTCGCATCATAAGCCCCGCTGTCATGAGTGTATTCCGCTTCATGCTCTGCCTCATCTTCACCAGCTGGATGCTGAACAGCATCACCATGGTGCATCATGCCGTTTGGCGGTTTAACGTCTGATGACTCTGTTACTCCGGCACCAACAGGACGTCCCGAAGGTGGTCCCATCTCGCTCTTCATGTATGAACCCGTTTGACCATACACGTTCCTATCTTGTGGGCTGTTATTTGATTGATATGGTGCTTGCTGGCCGGCGCTGTTGTAGACACCTCGAGAATTGTCATACGGCTGAGTGACTTGGGGATATGATTGCATGCTCTGTAATGTGTTCCCTGGGGGGGTCGAAGCTGGAGTAGCAGGCATGGACCGGGCGTTGCTAAGACTTGTGTCGATGGACATGGGGTTAGCACCTTGAGCGCCGTTTATGCCTTGCTGACCCCAGTAATTGTCAGCGGCACCCATGCTTCCCATTACACTTGAGGCACTGGTTGGCGGTGTGGGGAATGTATGGGCACGGTCTAGGGACGGTCGTCCAGAACCATTGTGCGAAGGTAAGGAAGATTGAGGACCTGGCAGACCCATGTGATGATGATGCTGTTGTATTGATGGCAGCACGCCACTTGGAGGCGAAGGTCCAGGAGCAGGACCGTTCCGCATCTGACTGACTTCTTGTTTGCGGCGTTCTGCGGCAGCCATGACTTGATTTGTTCGGTTCTGATTTGTAGGGTGATATAACAAGGCACCAATATTGTGCACAAATAGCGGATACAATAATTCAGTTATCTTCTCCTTATTAGCAAAATCCAAGGCCCTCTCAAATGGTATCCTGTCATGGTATTATCAGCAAATCATTCCCTTTTCAATCACCACAGGTACATACCAGACGCCCTTGAGATGCATAGGACCAATTTTTACGACATGTCGAATCTTCTCGCTTTTCAGAATACCGTCTCGCCTCCCGCGAGTCATGCCTGCAACATTTAATAATTTCGTGCCATTAATCATATGGTTATCTGTGAGGAGTGAGCATGCTGAATCCCTAGCTTGTGCTCGGGGAAATGGTACCTTCGCGACGAGCAACACAGATACCCCTGGCTTCAACCTGAAAGCATAAACTTCCTTCATCTTCCCAGAGGGTAGCTGTCACGCGAGGTTTCATCCCCGGTGGAGCAATTTGCCCAGTCGTGTCAAATCCCTGGTACTGATTCTGCATGCCGGGTTGATTTCCGACTCCCGGAAGTGGCAGTACATTATTACCCATGGAAGCTGAGACGGGCGGCGCTGATTGCGGCGATGTTAATCCATTGGCATAGCTATATGGATATGGGGGAGCGGAGTACTGCGCTGGTCCTGGTTGCAGAAGGGTCGGCTGCTGGTGACCATACTGAGGTAATGCGCTGGAAGTAACCGTCTGTGGTGCTGGTGCTGGACCAGCAGACATGTGCTGTGCTTGATAGTACATGTCTGGTTGCTGATTCATCGCTGGGTACTGATCGTATCCGCCAATGGCCTGAGGTGGCGCGGCTATTGTTGTCGAGACTGGTAGATTTGGTGAAGGGGTTTTAGGGCCGTTTGATGACGGAGCTGAGGTGAAAGACGATTGCGAATCGCCGTTTGAGCTCGCCGAAGATGCTATGGAGCTAACCCGGGGAGACGAGGCACTCGGAGAATATGCCAGTGATTGTGGGAAAGGGAGTGAAGGCAATTTCTCATTTACATACGGTGGACGCTGATGAGCGATAGCACCGTAGTATGGTGGCACGTCGGACGTTCCCCGGGTTTGCGGATACGAGATCGGTGGTAAATCCAGCTTTGCGACTTCCAGAAAGTCTAATAAGATGTGATGTAAAGCTCAGATCCAAGTCGAGACGGCTTGGGTAACTGAGCAAGCGGAAAGACCCGAAGAGGAATTAGGTCAGATCGCTTGACACGGAGTAAGAGCGAGATCGTATCGACTCGACGGGAATGGTCAATTGACGCCTGGTGTTTGGACAGAATTCTACTTAGCGCGATAATTGGGCGGAACAACGAATTGTCGGCGAGTGCGGAAGAAATCAAATGTCGGACGGCGAGACGTTCACAAACGCGAGGATTTCAGCCAAAACAACAATCCCTTCTCCTAGCAGATATCTCGTAAGCTAGTCGTGACAGATCGTAAAAATCTTTCCAATTCCTTCCAGATTTGCGCAGAGTACGAGAAACACCGGAGTATTTGAGGTGGCTATGAGTTGCCCAAGTGGACGTTGGAGGTGCAACTTGCACTGGACTTGTGGACGGCTTGTTTTCCTTCCTGCCGTGAATCAGAGGCCTCAAAGACGGAAGCTTGTACTGGTGTGAGAGGCAGGACTAAGGACAGGCTTGCGGAAGAATTGGTTATGCCAGGGAACGAGTTGTTGTCGTTATTGATTCGTTTGAAATGCCAAAACTCTTACACGACGCAAGAGATCTCTCTCTCACACACACACGCACTAACACTGGGCCGATCTAACTTCGGGTAGGGGAGTCTCTTAACTCTAATGCAGGAACAGTTAGTTATAGCCCGTATAGATAAGATGCAAGGAGAGGCGGAGTATGGAGGTGGGTGGGTTTGCGCGGTTGGAAACTTGAAAGGTGAAGATCCATGACCACTGACCTTTTGACTCTAAACCTCAACGACCTTCAACCCAGATGAATTGGGGAGGTCGGGATAGAAGGAAATAGAGAAGGAAGGGAGGGTAAGGGGAAGAGAGAAAGAGAGAAGAGACAAGGCGAAGAAGCTCTCTCCAGGTCCTGTGGTGAGGAGGCAGGAAGATAGAAAAGGAAGAGGAGAAAGAACGAGGAGGTTGAAGTGGATAAGAGAGAGGTGCGAACAGAACGGTAAGCTAGCTCAGAAGGTGATAGGTTAGAGTGCAGTTATGTACAATACTGTAAGTACTAGTAGGTCTCTACCCGGTACGAGAGGAACTTTTGGCTTTAGAAATAGCAGGTAAGATAGTATACTTACAGTACACCACACCACTATGGCTACAAGTACTTGTCCAGCAGAGCCAGGGAAACCCGCTAGCAGCCAGGCGGCGTCCCTCTGCGTCTGCTAGGGTTTGTCATTGTCGAGCCGGGGCAGCAGCAGTAGGGGCAGAGGAGGAGGGAAAGAAACATGGATAGGATTGATTAGCGGAGTGGGTTTAACAACCCACGATAGCTAGGGTCCGCTTAGGAGATGGTGAGATGGGATGGGCTAGCAAGGTTGGCCCGGGCCCGGGATACGTACAGTACCGAGAGGTACCTTCAACATGTACCCTGTCGATTGAGTTTTCTCTGCTTTGGTAGGCGGTACGTGTACAGTCTAGGGACCTGGTAGGCCTAGCATGGGGCCCCCAATTCATCCTTTCTCAGCGGGCTCAGCGTGGTACAATCACCAAGGCTCCAGTGTGGCTCATTAGCGGCGGCGTGTAAATCAGGGGTGCTAGCAGGGATTCGCTGAGGGGCGTGCATCTATATCGTAAACCTCCCTGACTGCGTCGAATACGGGATCGAGCCTAACTAAACCTGAACGCATCAGGCTTCTGTTACGTATTGTAGCACAGACAAATATCGATCGATATATACTGCCCGCGTTACCGCCAGCCTCTACAGTACTGCCCTCAATTTTAGGTATTGACTTGATCGAATTAATAGTTGTAAGATTCGCTAGCTCGAGTTCTGTCGTACATATTTTATCTCCTAGCGTTGAGTAAATCGGCGTCAGGCCTACTGGATATGTTTGAAGCAAGTATCTTGAGTTTTATTAGCCTTGTTTTTTTGTTTCTTTCCAATCTTTTTTAGTTTCCCAGGTGTAGTCGATGTGCGGTAGTGGGTTGTTGGAGAGAGAGTGAGATTCGATGTTCGCCTGACATCAAAACCTACCACAACTTCTTATTATCATAAGCAAACCGTATACCAAGTCAAGAGATACTGTGTTGCTCTCTAGAACGACAGTCAGGTACGAAGGGCCAATAGACTTGAGAATCTTCCTGGTTGCTTTCCTCGTGGCCCCGGATCTCGTCTCTATGGCACCAGTAGACGGCTTTTGTCGAAAACCGTCCTCCCCAGCCTTGAGGGTTTCGCTCGTACATGGTTTGGCCTATTAGTAACCTACTTCAGAAGCATAACTGATTACTTGTAGGAATTGAGTATGCTATATTTTACCATTAGGTTAGAGCGAGAAACGTGTAGTCTCGAGATGTGTTGAGATGATTACTGTAATGGTATCAGGAAGGTGGAGACTGGATAAGTAGGAAGATGGCCGCAGTCCGTGTGGCCGGGTGGGTTCCTTGTAGTCGGCTAGGGAGGGAGTGAGCGGAAGTCGGTCGACGTAGAGGAGACAGTGTGAATAGATCTTGACCCCTCCCTCTTCCTCCTCGTCTTTCCAGGCCTAAAAGATGAGTGGGTGTGTATATGTATGTGTGTGTGTGTGTGTGTGCTGTACCATCTTTATATCGTAGTATGCTTTTCTATTGGCGTAAGTATGTCAAGAAAGAGGTGTCTATTCTCTTTCTCATTGTGATTTTCTGCTTCTGATTTCTTTGATTTCTGTGTGCTTGCACTCGGACAGTTTAAATGCATTTAAATAAAATTGAGCATGTTATAGAAGAAGAGGAAAGAAAGGGAGAGGAGAATCTTAAGGCTGGTAGTGTTACACGATAAGCCCGGTATCTCTACAAGCTAAGCTCCATTACTGCCTTTGTTAGTGTCTTGTCAGTGTTATGGAGCTACTCACCAGTTGGCATCTAGGAAAATTCGTATGCATGCCTTATTTATCTACCTTTTAGTGTAGATGTCAAAGGCCTGGTATAGTGTCATCTTTCTTTTGACACCAGTGACATTCCTCAACAGGAAGCCCAGCTATGCTCACCAATAGAAAGTATCTAGTTGCAGCTTCAAGGTACAAACGCGCAGCCATTGAAGGTCAGTCATTGAATTCTTGGTTTTGTCAACTCAAGTCCCTTGACCTTTTTCAGATATTCCCACTTATCCAGATGCTCATGGATGATGTGATGGATGGTAAGCTAGCTGCCTTGTTCAGGCTCACCAGATACCAGGTGCAATGATATTCTAAATGTATCATAGCTCATAACTAGAAGACTTTTCGCTAATTTCGCTTTTCTTCTATTCTTCTCATCGCTGCTATGTAGATTATCGTATTCAGTGCAATTGAGTTTGAATGCTAAAGCCTATACAAGAACTCCATGCTGCAGCGAATTCGGTGTTAAGTCTCTTAAGTTTCCCATGCTGTCCGCTCTGGCAAAAGTCAATTGGTGTAGAGCGACGGTAAAAAAAAAGTTCCAAAAAAAGCCCTCCCTCAATTAGGAATAGATGCCGCCTACCGGCGTACACAGTACCCACGCACACATTGAGTACAAGGCGCGAAGTCATGGGAGCACTAGGGAGCAATAGGCAGGGATCGCTATGGATGCGGCGCCTGAAAGTGACTGTCGCGACGAATTGGAAGCCGACAACATAAGGGGTGTGGCCCCTCATCCTGTTGGTAAACCGTCACGCTATCCTGGCGTGGCATCGTGGCACAAGAGCAATAGGTTAATATATTTGCGCTGGGCGTCTGAGACGCTGGTGGCTTGGGTGGCTTTCCTAGCAATGTTACAAGCCCCTCCTCGCGCGGATACTATACTATTGGCAAGTTGGTCTGTTCGGAAACTTGGGTTTAACCGATTTCGAGAAGTCGGCTTGGTCACTCTGGATACTTGCTCCATGGACAGTTTACCGTTGTCTTTTGCTATTTGGCAGCATTTGATGGTTCGAGATGGTGTTCACGCATGAATCTTCTACTCTTGGTATTCTAACTACGGGGGATAACAACAAGCCACGTACATAGCACTGTTGGAGAGCTTATGCGCGCTTCGCTGCCACGTCTGTGGAAAACCCTTCTACACTCTCCAAGTCTCGCATCTAGGCGGCCGAGCCCACGTATGTCTCTCAGTCCGACGCCGCCCGGAAGGCGGTTCGAGACTCGGACGTGTCAAACTGTGATCCCTCCGTCACGCTAGATGGCTGGCCGACTTGGCGTGGCTCTTGCTCTTCCAACGCGGCGGGGTAGGCCTTGAAGAACGTCTCGTCGCGGCTACATGTACGTCTTCGATATCGGCCATTTGGAAGAACTGGTGAACGTGCAGTTGCAGCTCCCTGCTTAGCTACACCTATGCCCGCTCACGGCGTACTACTAGACACCTTGCGAGAGAGATAGTGAGCCAGCTCTACAGTATAAACTCATTTGACCACTCGCTCTATAACGACTGCTAACCTAGGACATTGTCTACTTGGGCTTGTACCTAGACGGAGAATGCCCGTGGCAAAGCGGCTGGAATCTCTCAAGCGCCCATTTAGAATGTCGTCAGAAAATATATATGTATATAATAATAATATTATTCTACGGCGCCTCCCCGTTGGATAGAGGGCGTGTCTGCAGCATAGCGCTGTTAGGGAGAGCATCAAATCTTTCATACTTCTCTCTGGATACTCCACCTGGCTTGCGTTGGGCTTCTTGGCTCATAACTTCCCCTCTTTCTCGAGACGGCTCAGACTTGTTGGCCGAGCCTGGCCATGGTTTTTCTGTTGGTACTGTACGAGTGCGATCATCACTACCCTGGTCACGTAGTGGTATGGGATCTGTCAGGCAATTCGGTGTTGCAGGGCCTTTTGGGATCCACTAGCTCCGCAAACCAACAACCATGCCAATCTGATTTTAGGATATCCTTTCTCAAGTTATGTGCGCAATGTGCTTACACTGATCGCCTTGAATGTTTCAACTAATCAGGTATAGAAGCACTCACCTGTGCTTCACCCATCATCTGTTATCATTGGCATGACGTCTGTGGCTGTTATACCATGGATATTGCCTAAATATTTTTGTAGAGGATCGTGCAAAGCCCGGGTGTTCGTCGACCTGCAAACTAGCAGACGGCAGGCGTTCAGGAAACGGCAGCCAATGCATGCGATAAGTCAGGGCCCAGGCTGATGTGCGCATGTACCACGCAGTATACGCAGTAGCGGACTATACATCATTGATGGCAGGGCCGCGCTTGGGTACTGCGTAAGTCTGAAAGTATCTCCGCTTGGTCAAAGCCATCTATTACAGAATTCGCGGTAAAATAGATACAACGTGATGTTTTGTGCCTACCTAACGGCCTAAGCACTCTAGTGTAGAGGCTACATCAATTGAGAGTGAAGGATGAACAAAGATAAAGAACCTTTCAGTCTAGTAAATAGTTAGTAATTTGGCTCTCCCTTGGTGCTGACATGCCCTAAAGATCTTGCAAATCATCTTTGGGAGCCTGCTACACTAACCTTCTACGGGCGGATTTGATTGTTATTCTTGAGCGTGTGCAATATCGTGCCATCTACTCCTTGACCATTACTTTCTTTCCAAACGGTATTTGCCAGATGAACTTACAAAGCACAGAAAGGCATGTCCGTTACACCTACTCCGTGTAGTGTGATATGCGATGCAACTTGTAAGCTTGGGGGCCAAGCATCCCAGAAAACCCGAATATGAGTACACTACTAGAAGAGACAGCTACTTTTAGCAGTATATGTACCCTGAGAATGTACTTTGCCACCAAGCCTACAGATTCTAAGATAATCTGGGAAATGAGCGCGCCGGAGCAACCATATCACAGAGAAACATAATAAAAGTAACAATAATAGTGAATAAAAGCTCATAGTTATTACAAGCGAGAGACAATCTCTAAAAAAAAACTCAATAGTGCCTCGTCTCGTTCAGTTTAGTCAGATCTGAAGTGGTTCTTCTCTACCACTCCACCCACCCTCTCTTGCTCTTTCAGATGATTTCCATCCTAGAGTACCCAAGCCTGCACTCCTAGTCGCTACCTCGCCTGGATTCGGCCTTTCGAGATTATCTATGCCTCGTTTGCATTAGTCGGTACATATTCGAGAACGATCACTGAAGCTGTGGAGAGAGTATAGTACTAGGAAGGCTTGCGCATACAAGTAGGTGCTATAGATGCAGGGAAACGGGAAGTCAATTCGCCAAGTGGGCCTTGCAGCAAAATGCCAGCCAGCATGCTCAGAAATGCGGCGCTGCATGCTTCTGCAGCAGTTACGTATCCGTATGCAAGATTCCGCGAGTGCTGAGCATCTTGCCTGCAAGTGGACGCGGTACATTCAGACCAATCAGCGCCAAACCCGGCTCTTGCATGCAATGTCTAATCTAGCCCCAAGAGGAAATAAGGGGCCCTGTACCACCTTTAGTATAGTAATTACTATCTAGACTAGTAGCCGCCTCTTCTCGATAAATACGTTATACACACTGGTCGAGGTACAGCAGCAGTACGCTCTATTTGTAGGAGTTTATACAATGAGAGATAATGGGGTGATAATTGTTTCCATATTCCGAGTCGTACGATCAACTCGGGAGCGGCACATGCTACCACATACTTCTGATATATGGTTGGTGTCTGATGGGACGGTGAAAACCCTTGTCGGGTCATAGCATTTCCGCCTGGGTAATCCTTACACTAGTGAGAGCAAGCTGCTCTTACTCAGCAGGTGAGCGACGGCACACATTCCAAACTTGTGAGCTTAAGCGAACAATCTTGATAGATAGTTGAGGCAGCGATAAGTTTCCATAGCTCAAAACTGATGGACTGGGGGCGTGTTTTCCCAGTCTATGGATATCCCCATTGACCTGTGATGAAAATAATGGCTCCCTGAAGATGATCCATCTATCAAGTGACTGACAAACACGGAGAATCAAGCTTGAAAGGTCGAACAGAACTGCCGGTGAAGGGAAGGAGATCTTACTGTGTCCTGGGGTATGGCTCGCCACGACCTTAGCTGGGAGTGGGCTCATGTGGCCTAGTTCTCTATTCACCTGCCGAGGCAAATAATAATTACGTTCCATTCCGCACAAAGATCAAGACGGCGAGGCAACAAAAAATGACAGAGCGCCGTTCTGTAGTTAGCCGCATGGTCTACTGACCACGTTATTGCAAGGCCGAGATACCTTATCTTGTCCGAAATTCAGGGTTCTGTCTCAAATGGTCGATCACAGGCTAGGGATAAGCGGACGTCGAGGTCGCTTTGCCTTTTCGTGTGTAGCTAGCATTAGGCGCTTGAGGTGAGCTGTCAGGCACAATGTTCTTATTAGCTTGCCCAGGTATGTTTCGTGCATTCATGGACCGATCAGCAAGGCACGGCGAAGTCGACATCCACGCTGCTGGAAATGAGTGATTGGTCCTCTTGAATTCATCACCGCCTGCGAGGCAACAGCCGGACAGATGCAGGGCTTCCCTGCAGCTAGATTACACGCTTAAAGTATGAATCAGAAGTGCGTGGATCTCGTGCTATCGTTACTTTCATGCTCGCAGGGCAGAAGGACGTACATGGCTCTTTGAAGGATCTTCAGCACAGGTACATCTTCGGCAACGAGGGGTGGGTACGAGGCAAGGTGACGACCGCTGTACGCGGTACATGCTGTGGAATAGAGCTTCAATTGCCCACCGCATGCTATGCCATGCTCATGCCATGCACGACATTCTTTCATCCGCCAGCGCGCATCAGTACGTTAGAGCCTCACCGGGGATTAGAGTGATCAACACATATTTTTGCAGGTTATCAACATATAATAGACTCTTTTGGAGCTGCTTCGCACCATCTCTCAGGCCTACAATCCGTTGAAATCTGCTCTTGATATTGGCTGACGCAGAAGAGCTGAGAAGAGCATATACATGAATGTACCTTCGCAGTCGGATTTCTCATAGCAGCCAAGGGGTGTCGTTGTTTTCGGGACCATATTACCGCAGCTCGGTCCCGTAAAAAGTCTGCTATCCAAGAAAGCACATAATGCACAGCCAGTCGTCCCTAGATTTAGAAGGAAGGTGTTATCCGACATTTCGCTAGAGAAGTTGTAGGTAAAGTATGAGGCTGGGTGGCCGCTATGACCGGCCACCGCATATAGTCACTCTCGAAGCTGGGACATGTTAGATGGCACAAAATTGGCACCGGACATTACAGGACGCTACACCAGATCGTCGGGTTTCGTTAGTAATTATATAATTTCGTCGTTCCTTTTACCCGGCAATGTCGGTTGGTTCGTTGAAAGCAATCATTTTGCTTCGTTGTATTGTAAACCACTGATAGGCATGCTGTTCAACCACGTTTTTCGGTCTCTGGGACGCTTATTTACTCGCTTGCAACTTAACAATTTTGCTGCCTCAACCGGTCGCACACCGGCGCAGACGACGGGTTGGAGCTAATTCGATGCTTCTAGGCTTACACCCACCTTCTCTTTCTATATAGTAACAATTCAATATTTTATCCACTGCATGGAAGCCGTTTCAACGGCTAACGAAAATAAGCTTCTCCCGTCAGCGCTGTGGTCTATACTGTATAGTATGGTCCATGCACAAACAAAGAAGGTGTGGAGAGGATGACAGGGGCATCCGTGATTATGGCTTGAGCACTTGCATCGCCGAGCAGCGAGACTAACGCACGGCGGGCGCGGCTATGCATATCTCACACCTGACCAACCACGCCTAGTTACCCCATGCTGGGGGGTGCCCATGTCATCTGCAAAATCCAAAAGATCATCTCTTGGGGTGCTAGCCAGCCTTGCTGTGTTGTACGTGCGTGGGTTATCATGAGTGTATAACATGGGTCTATTAATGTCTGTATCTTCCCCTCCACCCAACAAGAGCTCAGCGATCCGTTCATGGATCACGAGCATCAAGTTCGGTCACTAGAATTAGCACAACGAGCAAAAAGAGACAAAAAGGCGGTTCACTAGGTTGCGGTAGTCGTCCCAGCGGGGTGGGAATTGGGTTTCTTAGCCTACACAATTCCCTGGTCTCGTTATACCTAATAAGCAAATACGGCTAACTAGCAGACGTACGTGATTCCGCAGTACTTTGGGGACAGTCTCTGGCCTACCAGTACGTACTCCTTCACAGTATTAAATACCGATCTGATCTTGGTCTCTCCGGTCTGTCTCCGACTCGGAGAGAGTAAGACCGGTATTTATTGTACGGCGAAGACCGGGTCGAATCAATAGAATATGCTATTTCCCCCTGCCACCTGAACGCCAACATGTTTGCGTATCGTTAGGATTTTAACTGGGTCATCGGCACTTATCTACCACGTCCTGTCGGCTAGACCGTATGAAGGGCTCTCCATGTCACTTTTGGCGTAAAAGTCCTTGAGTACCCTTATCAGCTATGTGTTGTATGCCAACCTCTCTGTCACCCACCAATGGCTGGTCCAGCTTTTTCGTGACCAATCAACGGCGCCCACGTCGACGACCACACCCGTTTTTCCCGCTGATGTGGACGGCGGCCTTAGAGTCGGGACTAGGGAGGACTGCTCGAATGACGAGCCATCAAGTTCTAATTAATTCAGCGCCAGTGGTGGACTAGCCAAAAACGCCGACAGAGAGACCTATGATGACCATATGGCTCTATCCAGTCGTACTATCCCTTCTAGCATTACAAATTGTACGTGGAGCTGAGCCGCGGCTGGAGATACCTTGTATACTCATTCCTATAGACCGTCGCGAATCATAAATGCGATAACTGATCAGCTCCAAATCCTTCGAATTGGCGATGCCAGGGAGCAACAAATAGGGCATGCACATCATCACGGCTCCTTTTTTGTATTTTAGTTTTTTTAATTCTTTTTATTCCTGGCAGTCAGCCGGCGCTGCAAGAGCGGACCGTTATCCGTGCTAAAAAGGCGCTTACTTACACCCCTTTAGCGTCCTTAACCGGCGACGAGTCTTTTTTTCCTCAAGGGGCAAAACAGAGGAGAAATGTCAAAGTGATGTGAAGAGGCGGATTCTTAGACCTATGGCGCCATAGGGAGGTGCTCACCTATCATCTCACAAACATGTAACTCTCTGTTGGTCGGTTATGGTGCGTTTTCACGCCAGTATAGCTATAGCTGGCCAATTGGAGCGCACAACGTGGAAAAGCTGTGCACGGCGTTCATCTCTCCACCGATACCAGAATCTACTGTACTGGTGGTTTCAGGTAAGGTACAGCGACAAGAAGACTACTATTGGTCATCGACACTACAATGGCTTTGATGTCCTGGATGCATGTAGGGATGTGTCTTCTATACTGACGCATTGCTATTCTTCTATACAACAATTCAGTGACTTGCATTCACTTACTAAGGTATATATGTATGTAGGCTCTCACAGCAACACGCATATTCGACTCACCTAAGACTTCAAAACTTTTATTTCCAGTTAAAAGGCAGCTATAGTCTCCTCCCACTGCCTAGTTTCTGCCTCATTGCTCGTCTATAGCCCTCGAGCCTCGAACCGCTATAGAGACAGTCAGAGAACACCTTCCTATAGTCCGTTCACCTCAGTCTTCAAACGGAGCCGAGGGACAGGTCCGTACACACTGTATAAGACGATCCAAGCACCCCACGAAATGACAGGCCCAAGCTCCCCTTCACCGCCACTTCTTGTCAATCACATTGTACTTGTATCTGACAGATCTTCTAACTCAACCCCCCTCCCCCCCGGTCTAGCCGCGGATCCTTGCCAGGTGCCCCGATTCCTTGTCCGATGATCACTGGTTATTGGCTTCGTTATCAAATGGCGTCGACGGCTCTTCTAAGGGCTGAATACTGGTTGCGGAATCTGTCCAGCGAGGCCTTGTACCTCCTTGCCTTCCTAGCTTCTTCCCCTCAAATATCCGCAATTCCGTACTAGCGACGCCGTTTCTCTATGTTCCTCGATGCCGAGATGGACACAAGATTACTTAACAAAGCACCATGGCCGTCGAAAAGCATCAATTTCCCGTCTTTCACGTGGTGGCTGGCTGGCTGGCTGGCTGGCTACTTGGTTTCTCGAGTCCCTGGACTTCCGTCCCAGGACCCTCATTGGCAGTCGACCGGTGTGACAAGTTGCTCTCTCAAAAAGGGTCCTGATACGTCCCTCCAGCCCATTCATTGATCTGTCCAATTAGAAAATCCCTCCTGCCCATTCTGGATTTTGTCTAGCCGCAAACACGCCAATATTGAATACCAAGTAAGGTCCCCCCATTTACCCCCATCTACAGTGGTAGGTAGCCCACGTACTAAGAAGTACCGTACGTGAGTACTATAGTAGTAGCTTCTCTCGCCTGCCTTTCCAATGAGTAGCGAGGTAATGTATTTGACCGAGCATCAGAAAGCTCTACTAGATACGAAACTAGGTGTTCGACAATAGCTGTTGCATGTAACGTAGCTGGTAATCTCATGGTTCCAGCTCGAGGCTTTATGGACTTTTGTCCGTTACCGAAGTCGATGTGCCTGTCAAACGATTATCATAAGTGTATCTAAGGCTATTATCCTAACGAGGGTGCATTGACTATTATCATTGGCCTAGGCATCTTAAGACATGATCGCAAACAGGGATTCTATCCCGCGAAGAAGCCCACGAGAAACAGCGCTCTTAAGCCTATTGACCAAAGTACAGTAGCCAGCCTTCTTAGCGCTGTGCAGGCTGGTGAGACATCTGAGATATCTGAGATTTGCTTGCACAGCTAAATCTATTTCAGTTGTCGTTTATCAGCTATAACAGCAACAAAATGTCTACCAGTAATTGAGGACTGGCGCGAGATACGATCGCTGTTTCAAGGAATCCATCGGCTTTGATCTGACATCGTGCATAAGCCGTGGGCCAACCCGGCTGTCCATATGTGCGCCAACCTAGCATCCCCGAGCTACCGCAGTAGTCGCTGCTGTGCTAATGTGCAACGCATGTGTGTGCACGGCGGACAGGATTACCGCATAACCGCACTCTACATTACTAGCGGCGGAAGAGGAGACATGGCCGAAATATCATAACCACTTACTGACGGCCCTTCGTGCTACAGTATAAGTATTTCTTCCACATGTTGATCATCCACACATGCACAAATCCCTAGCCAGGAGATCTCTGCGCGAGCAGGAACAATAATAATCGAATCACAAGTCAGGTTGTGGATCGCCGAAGGAAACTCGATCAAGCAAAAAGCCGCAAGCTTCGGCCTACAGATGCACTATATCCCCGTAACGAAGTCGCTTGCATGGATATAAAATATTTAGTTAGTCTTCATCATCAGCCCAGCCATTAGACCTTCGCCTACTTAAGAAATCTCTCCTCTCCGCAGCCTAACTTCCGCTGCAGTGGAGAGAAGTAGGATCACAGTATGGTCATCGGTGCCGGCACACTGACTAGGGAAACCCTGACCAAGATTCAGCCAGCCCAGGAACCTCGTCAACGTTACCATGTATGCAAAGGCCCAGCCACTCCGTGAAACGAGTAAGTATTGTAGAGGGAGAAAGACGAGCTACCGTCAAGCCCGTCGCGGCGCTGCAGCCTTCTTTGCTCGGCCAGCAGCATTAAGCAGAAGCAAGTATGATCCGCATATATCATGGGTTGCAATTTTACTTAATGTATGTCTGTATAGCCTCAAAGAAGCCAGCGCTACCAGTCAGTGTGTATGTCTGCTCAATAGCAGCACATACAAACAAGAGGGCTGGGCTCTGGACATTGTTAGTTAGCCCGTTCCGGTTCTCATACAATTTAGACACCAAGACATCTGGGGAGTCAGACGGCGTAACCACACCGATCACACGACAACCGTTATTTCCCAACCTCTGGTAACAAGGCTTTCATTTGTGACAAATATTACGAGTTGATGCCAATAACAAGGGACCCGAAGACGGGTGCCGCCTGAGACCTAACCTTGTGAATCAAAATTGCTAAATTTGACATCACACCCACGGTTCGAGCGGAATGTTTGATTGACGCGAGGGATGGAGCTTGTGATTACTGTATGGGTGAATCAAAACTCCTGTTCTGAACCAAGGGTATCTACGAGCCTTGGCTCGTCAGGAAGAAGCCTCACAGTTCCTACTGTCCATGATTGGAGGGCAAATGAATCCTCAAGAGATACCGTCTTTGAACATCGGGCGTAAGGAACACCAATCAAGACCCCGTCTTTCCTTTGATTTACTACGCAGATTTCATCCTTCGGATTGAGCCTAGGGTCTCGACCTACGAGTATGTGAAGTCCAGCCACATTGTCAAACCAGCGCACGCACCCGGTAACAGAACTCATTCCGCGTATAATCTCTAGAATGTAGCTATGCCTGTTATGCCGGTAAAAACGATGCACAGCTGCGGCCTTCCTGCGTCTGCGGCGATGGGAACAAAGCACAGAAGCTTATTCGGAAAAGCAGTCCGAACCAACAACCCCAACCACGGTCCCGACGTTACCCCTCCCCCCCTGAAGTGATAGGTTATGTCTTGCCCCTAGCCAATAAGTTACCCAGCGACAAAGAGGGTACAGGAAACGCCCACTCCGGGGCTGCATGAACGACTAGCCTGCATTACCGCGAGCAGCACTGGTGAGCTTGTATAACAAAAGGTACGTACACTCGGGATAATACTATAGTCTCCCCGTCTGCTCTCAGCCCCGAAACCATGGCTCTCTCTCATCAGTACACACAGACATCATCACCTATAGGGGTCCACGGACCTATACTCCCGTCGCAGCAAAAGCCCCTTAAACAATGATGGTGGGGGGTGTGCTGAAGGTATTAATAAGAACCCATTCACAAAGCTGAGGTTCAAAGAACGTCTCGAGCAGCAAGATAGATTGTAGATCAAGCACGTAAGCATCTAGTCGAATAAGACGGTAGATTATGTGAGTGAGCGGCCAAAGTGCATATAGTGTACTACTAACGATGCACGTCACCTGGCCCCATTGCCACAGTAGAAGCTCGTCGCTCGAGCGCTATTGCAGCGGCAGCGGCAGCGGCAGCTATGGCAGCAGCAGGGTCTCCTCAGCCCAGGCCCTACCAGGATGCGCACGATGAGTTGAGATGCATAAGAAACGTCGACGGGAGGACGTGTGCTGCTTGCATGAATTTGTGGGGGATGGACCGCACACTCGAACGACTCGAACCAGGGCGTATGAACCAGGACCCATCCCTATCGCGGCGTCGAACCGGGAACGACAATTCAAGGGATGCACATCCTGACGTGTTCTCAAATCCCTTCAATATCGTTTCTAACGGGCTGGCCAACCTTCGGGTTCGTCGACGTCTTCGCTGAGCGCAATAAGCTTGGTTCTACACGCAGGCTATCTCTCAGCTTATTAGCAACCACACTCTTTCCGGACTGCTCATCGCCCATCGCCCGCCACCGCTACCACCCTAGCCTATCCACCCATCCATCCATGAAACACACCAATCCATCCAGGAATGTAACCCGTGGTGGGTGCGCGCCAAAACGCACAGCCCACTTCTCTTCCCCGTCCCAGTTCAAGTACCCCGTGCATTATTGTGCAGGAAAGGCAAGAATCGGGAGGTGGCCAAAATACGCCCCCAGCTTTTTGTGATCCCCAGCTTTCTGTCGTCTTGTCGTATCGAGCTCACCCGATTGGGCCTCTTTTGGGGCTCACATTGTATAAAAGTCGTGATCTACCGATTTTCGTGGCGCGGGCCATCTCCGAGATGGCGCAACCGCAGCACCGCCCTGCCGTTTGAGTACCGGCTTAACACAAGAGCAAAGAGGAGGGAGAAAATAACCCAGTCGATGTGTTCAGACATTGTTGTTTATGTTGTTTGATTGAGAGAGGCAGGAGTAGAAACAAAAGATGGACGGGGTTAATACTATCGTGACGCGAAACAGTCGGGGTCGAATATATACGCAGTAGCGCGTATAAGTAACGCGTGCAAGTACCGCGTACAAAAGTCAAATCTACGACGGGTTCGCATTCAGAGTCACCATGTCTCAGAGTTTCGCTAGATCGATTATTAGGGCGTATCGTTGCCCGGTAGCCTCGAATTAGGTAGCTAAAGTTTAGTCATGTCAGGTAGTATTTTGCATCAGGTCAATGACAAAGGATTCGTGCTCCTCCACCCACAAAAAAACAATAGCAAACAATAACAAAGGATAGAGCACCGCCGACCGCAATGCTAAGAACAGCTGTCTTCCAGTAGCAAAGCCTTCTGCCTTGGTTGCTTCGCCCCTTTGCAACCAGTCATGAAAGTAGCATTCCAGAGCCTACTTATTCGTCGATCACTCCACGCAGCCTCGTCCCCCTCCCCAATACCCGAAGCAATCATCACATCACAATGCCATCGCCGCCCAAACCGCGGGTCGCGAGGGCCGCCGAGCCGGCGTACGGACAGTCCTTCGACCCGTGGAACTCGTCGTCGAGCGGCCACCAGTGCGCCGAGAACCGCCTGGGCGCCAGCACGGGATGGCGCGACTCGCGCAACCGGAAGCTGACGAGCCAGTTCGCGGGCGGCGCCGGCGGCGGGAAGCGGGTGTCGGACACGGTGGGGGCCGGGGCGCAGGACTGGGACCCGCGAGCCAAAGCGCTGATCACGCCGGAGGTGCGGTCGCGCGCGCGGAGCTCGGTGCTGGACATGTTGGCGAAGCCGGGGACTATGCGGTCTGCGACCAATAGTACGCCTTCTTCTGCTGCCTTACCTTCGGCGACGACGGCGACGACGACGACGACGACAACTTCGGATTCAAGTCGCTCACTACCACGACGGAAGGAAACATCGAGAAGTTCGAGTAGTAGTGGTGGTGGTGGTGCTGGCCAGGATCTCACAACCGAGGAGGAGCGCCTCATGGCTCACCGCAAGGCAGAGGACGAGACAAGGAAGGAGGAGGAGGAGCAGCAGCAGGCCAAGAAGCGGCGCCGCGGGCTCTTCGACGGCGTCGTCGTGTACGTCAACGGGAGCACGTACCCGCTCATCTCGGACCACAAGCTCAAGCACGTGCTCGCCGAGCACGGGGGCAAGATGTCGAGCCACCTGGGCCGGCGGCACGTTACGCACGTCATCCTCGGCCGGCCCGTGGGCAGCGGGCACGGCAGCGGCGGCGGGCTCGCGGGCGGGAAGCTACAAAGGGAGATCGCGAAGGCGGGGGGCGCCGCCGTGAGGTACGTCGGGGTCGAGTGGGTGCTCGAGAGCATCAAGGCCGGCAAGAGGCAGCCCGAGGCGCGCTTCGCGGAGCTCAAGATCGCGGCGAAGGGCCAGCAGAGCGTGTACGGCCTGTACACTGGGAACAAGGAGAAGGTGAACACGCCTGCGAACGTGGATGCTTCTCAGCCGCCTCCCAGTGCGCAGGCCCGAGAGGAGGAGGAGGAGGATGATTGAAAGAGAACTTCATGACTGCATACTGCATTGGGGATGCATTGGGAACACTACATTTCGGCGGCGTCTGGGGATATTTGGGTTTATGCATAAGAAACGGAGATGCATTAGGGGGATAGAGGTAGTAGATCATGACTCGTCGTTACTAGTCGATATATATGACCTAAAGAATTTCAAGACCTTCCATGACGAGAGACTATAGCCTATATTTGATTATTTGGTTCGTGCCCACTGTTCTTGACAGCGCTGGACGAACTTATACCCATGACAAATAAGCTTGTACCTAGATTTTCTATCCAGTTCTCTATCTCACTAATTAGTCGTAGTAGCGACGTTTACTAGCAACCAGTTATACTACCTTTTACTGATATTCCACTAGTCGTTGGCTGTCAATATGGAGTAACATAAAGCTTAGGTATAAGGTGACGATATAATAGGGAAGCTTCTGACAACCAATGCTGTCAGCTTACCATTTCTCTCTTTGCGGCTCACTATGGAAAAGCCTTGGTCTAGCGTCATTAAACGGTGGTGTATTGTAGCGAAGCAGTACCTGACTCTTACGATATATGGTGTTGAAGTCATGCTGCTCATGATGACTTCTGTACGTCAGTGAAAAGGGAATGCGGCAAAAATTCACTCTACACTCTGCTAGGCAGACCTAAGCATTGCGGTGTCTGTATGTGCAGTAATTTTCAGAATCACAAATTCATACTTCATCAAAGACTCAACGCAAGGCTCCAAGTCAATTATTCTGTGTTAATACATTCCCCCAACCCCCTTTTTCTTTCCTTATTTTTTTCCCTTTCTTTTTTGGCACAGTTTAGCTATGAAAAAATATCTTGAGATTTAGGTAAGTGCTGCAGGGCTTCAGTCTCTGTGCTCCTCTATCAATGCCTTTTCTATATCATACTGATTAAGTTGGGTTTTGTGATTCAATATATACTATTGACTTCAATATTGTCAATGTTTTCTTATCATTCTTACTATAATTGTTTGCTCTTCTACATATATATACATGTCAGCCATATCATACGCCTATCGTCTATGTCCCAGCCTCTCATTACTAAACATCTCAACGTCTAATCACCTCCTCTTACTGCTATCGCTATGGGCTGCTTTTGCAGTAAATCCAAGCCCTCAGACTATCCGCAATACACAAGCTTCGGTGTGTCAGGCGACCAGTTCGTCGCCATTCCATACCATCCAGAGATCGTTCGAGCCAACCGTACACGAATGGCTAATGATCCAAGTTTCCGGTCTAACGAGTTTGTTGCTAGTAGCGCTAGTTCTTGGACGTTGTTAAGTGTTACATCAGCAGACGATGTAGACGAGAGAGCTTCAGCAGCTCTACTTAGATTAGAAACAGGTAAAGTAGGCATACTTCAGGCAATTTGGAACTAGATTCTGATTAGTGTTAGTTGGCAATCAAGCTAGAGAACGGCGACATCATTCACCCCAGGTACGAAGGAATCGCCCAGGAAATAGGAATTAGTGGTATTGTATCACTTTTCAAATATGCCGAAGCGGCGGAAACAACTATCACTTCTGGTTAGAGCTCTAGATAAAACTATAGTGCCTCTGTGTCGATTCTACACTGCCTGGTGGAACCTGCTGCCCTCGGAAGCATGAATTTTTTTGCGCCTTGACTGTTGCTCGTTTACTGGGACGCATAATCTGTCCAAATTTCCTGAGCGACCAGCAAGCACTTAATGAAAGCCCTTGTACAGTGAACGATCATAACAAGCATTATGGGGCCTAGTGCATCACATTATCATAGATGCTAGATTCTAAGGGATCCTCCATCAGATCCATAAGGAGCCGGAAGCAAGAAACTCCAGGTATTAACTCTAGAGTAATGCTAAATATTCACACATTTCATATGGTATCCAAAGTATGATGCACGATTTAATAAAATGATATTGCGCTGTCTGCTATGGCTCTTCATTCTAAAAATGGCTTAGAGCTGCCTAACTTTGGATTCATGAAATGTTTTGGCCAACTTTTGACTTAACCACATGCAATACTTCTGACGAATTTCACCCTGGACCAAACTATGTAAAATTCTTTCTGAGTTGCTTCTAAGCGTATCTACGATATAAAGACACATGTCCGTATTGGTCTGTCACCGGCTGTGCCGGCAAATTCTACGATGTGGAAGGTAATTATTCACAGTATAAATGACAACACGATGCTTCTCTTGTCCGAAACGAAATTACGTAGAGCCGTTCCCTGTTTGGCTTCTGATAATTATGTTTGCGTTGGTTCACCAAATGCATCGTAATGTAACGGCGCCAAGGTACCTCTAGAACTCTTATGAAGCGGTAGTAATGCTTGCGTTTTCGATGCGCTATTATTACCTCAGGATTAGCCGCCGGTGGTATGTAAGATATTACCAAGTTGAGGGTTGATGAGACACAATAGCAATCTGAATGGTGTTCTCAGGATAAGAAACTAGATTCCAGGCATAAACGCTGCTTTATTCATCTTTGTCTGGGGTGGTGGCGCGCACGTGAATGCGAGGTAGCATAGCTCAATTCGGAATACGCCATCTCGGTCTTCGTTCTCCGTATCCTATTTCCTCCATAACTGCTCTCAATACCCGCCGAAAAGTTTACCGTGACCAACAGAGCCACATTTATTGTCTAATGCTCGGTCTAATTCCCGGAACTACGCACCTAACTCGGTAGTTGTGTGGTATCATCTGGAGACCGAGGCTACGTTAATGCGCCCGGATGGTTTCCTATCATATGATCGTATACGTAGCCACTGCATACATATAGATATAATATTCGAGGCTATAAGTGAATTTCTCGGTATGAGATATGGCCCAGTAGTCTGGGCGCATCGGCGGCTACCCCTATATAGGTCGACGGCCCTACTCCGCGCAGCTTTCGGACCGTCTTGACTCTTGAATAGCGGCCCGCAACTTACAACATGGACGTCAAATTAGATCATAGAGGGTTGAGAAGGTGGCCTTCTGTTGCGTATTGGAATCTCATCTATGAGAAGCAGTATATAATGCTTCGTTATGTGTAATCTCGTCGACTACAAGAGGAAGCGTTTCACTTAGGTCTCGACGCCTTTGGCCCATAAAGCTTAGATACCTACAGAGACATTATCAAATATTCCATAAAATGAATTCAGGTGCAAAGGCTACTGTAGCTCTTACTGTTGGCCTACTGCCGCTTGTCGCCGGGCATGGCTACCTGGTTGAGCCTTCCAGCCGAACACGACTGGGCGCTGAGGTCAGTACACCCAAGCTCTTCCTTCTTCGTCTTCTTCTCACAACATAGTGGGAAGTATCTCTGCCCAGAATTTGAGAGACAGCACACAGACAGCTCAGCTAATACTGTTACTTCGTAGGCTGGAATAGATACTTGCCCTGAATGCACAATCCTCGAACCAGTCTCAGCATGGCCTGATCTCGACTCAGCAACTGTTAGCCGAAGCGGGCCGTGCGGTTATAATGCACGTGTGAGCGTGGACTATAACCAACCATCCGTCCAGTACGGCTGGGGCATTCAGCCCGTCACCACGCTGACGGCTGGGTCGATGATCGATGTACAGTGGTGTGTAGATCACAACGGAGACCACGGAGGCATGTTCACGTATAGGTTGTGCAACAACCAAACGCTAGTCGACAAGTTCCTGGACCCAAACTACTTGCCCACCGACGCTGAGAAGCAGGCGGCGGAGGATTGCTTTGAGGAAGGACTGTTGCCGTGCACTGACGTCGACGGACAGGCCTGCAGCTTTAGCGCTGACTGCACAGAGGGCCAGCCGTGCTGGCGCAACGACTGGTTTACGTGCAATGGGTTCTACGCCGACACGCTGCCCAAGTGTCAAGGCGTCGACAATGCGCCGCTCAACTCGTGCTACACGAGTATTTCTGGAGGGTACACCGTCACGAAGCGCATCAAGATTCCCGAGGACTTCCCCGTCAGCGAGCACACGCTGCTGAGTTTTAAGTGGAATTCTTTCCAGACCGCCCAGATTTATTTGAGCTGCGCCGACGTCGCTATCGTGAGCGGTGGTACTGGTGGCGGCGGCGGCGGGAGCACCACCACGACTACAACAACGACTAAGATGACGTCGACTAGGACATCGACAACTACCACTTCCTCGATGACGACCACCACTGCTACGTGCGCTAGTAGTGTGGCTGTGACTTTCAATGAAGCGGTGACGACGACGTGGGGGCAGACGATCAAAGTTGTTGGCTCGATCCCCGAGCTAGGCAACTGGGATACAGCGGCAGCACCCGCGATGTCAGCTTCGAAGTACACGGACACGAGCCCTCTTTGGACGTACACGGCGAACATAGCGCCAGGAATGGCATTTGAGTACAAGTTCATCAACGTCGCGGAATCGGGCGCCGTCACTTGGGAGAGCGACCCTAATCGCGTGTATACAGTGCCGAACACGTGTGTAGCGACGGCTAATGTAGAGGATACCTGGCGATGATGATATGTTATGTCCTTGGTAAAGAGAAACGCTTGGTGTGATGTGTCTCGGTATCGCCGAATGAGCTATCAGCCTATAGTGGACATTGAGAACGATTGTCTCTTTGAGTCACAGAACTTAACAAAAGTACTACGCTAGGACGATTACGAAGCTATGATTCTATTGTTTTTATTTATAAATATTTTGCTTCTTTTTACTTTATTATTATTTTAGCTCTGCAGTGATATAAATTTTGACCATGACTCAATGCCATGAAAGCTTACTGTGCTTTTCTCTTCACAAGCCCTAGAGAAAGTCCTTCATATAAATACTGGCAAGGGATTGAAACCAGTTTATTGAAGGAAATTTAGCCATAAACCAAAGAAAATACTTGGAAGTGCTTGCTAAGTAAAGCTGGTAGCCTTTAAAATGCGACTTGGAAAGGAATCAGTTGAGAAAGTTTGATGACTTAAAAAACTTAAATAGTCACTATCATGGAGTAAGTAGTGGCCTGGAGAATAGCACGGCGGTATTTCATTTTTAATAGCTAATCGAAGCATCTCTCTTATCATAAAGAGTACTTTGTAGTTACACATATCAGATCTAAATAAATTGAGATCTGTCTTGATTGGCTTCAGCAATTGCGGAGTAGGCAACAATGAATGTCGTAGTGATTATCGATGCAAGTATACGAACACTGGATATTAATGCATATTTCGGATACTTCCTTATATTTCATGAGACTGAGAATAGAATGAAGCCTTGTTCCCAATAGTGACACATAATTGACTCGGGAGGGTAGTTCATCGAACCTATTACTTCGTTTTGCTGCTGTTCATTTAAGCTTTCAGGAATTGATTGATTCTCTTCTCTACAATACCTAAGTCCCTTCCTAGCAACATGCTAAGCCCTGTGATGACTTCGGCCACATCCTACATTCAAAGCTTTTCATGCTCGCATAATAAGGCCGTCCTTATCTACTCATACCTACTCCAGCAAGTTGCCTTCGTCATCCTATGGGATGCAGAGTTGATTTTTTAGCGGGTAAAAAGGAAGACCTGATTTAGGTACTGTTGGTTTAGGCTTGGAGTTTGGTTATATGATAAAACCCCGATTTAGTAAGGCTTGATTCTAAGAGAAACATTCACGGTAAGTTGTCTTGGAGCAAACGCGGAGACATGGGAAGGATACATAAGACTTAACATATTCAGAAGTTACAACAAAAAAGCTTCCACTCCCTCCCACACAAGACTAAATCCAAATGCGTCCTATATGTGCCTCCGATGTATCAGGGCGTCCACATGTGACATAGCTTCAGTTCATCATCACAATTTATGTATTTTTCGTGTCTCGTGAGCCTATATACCCGAAGGCCTCATTTATACAATCTTAATCTATCGAAGTATTGCTATCTTTACTCATCGCTACAAGGAGATCTAGGGGCTCGTCTCTTCTTCATTCGTGCATTCAACCACTCGCCACGACACTTACGCCCGTATTTCCCAGAGCACGCCACTATTACTACATCTAAAATTCAACCGTCTGCTGTGTGATACTACCATCAGCTACTTTGCGCCTATTAAGGAGCCTGGTATAGCTACTTCGTATAATAGACCACGGGCCATGAAACGTGGATGTTATTGACGTAAGTCTTGTTTACTTCTCAGCCTGAAGCCCCTCAAGCTTCTTAGATCGTGCGGCGATCTTCTCAGCTAGGGCGTATATAGTCTGATTTGCCAGGATTTCGGACGACTGCAAGGGCGCAGTAAACTGGTGCATCACCCAGTTGCGCAGCTCAACGGCAACTAGGGAGTCAAGCCCCAGGGTAAGCATCGATCCTTGGCGTGTATCCATACTAGACGCGTCTACGGCGATGAGTCGCGCTAGCTGGTGCGTTATTGCCACCGAAATGTACTCCACCACCGCTTCTAGATCGCCGGCAGCGATTACCTGCTCAAACGTCTCCTTGCTCCCCGCTCCATTCTCGCCATCTCCGGAATCATCTCCAGAAGCGTGGCGAGCGTGTCGTACCTGGCTGAACAGGGCTGACTGGATGGTGCCATTGTGGGCTGTCGTTTGAGCGAGTGACTCAACGTCGAACCCGATGACAGCCTGCGAGATGGGAGATTCTAGATCCATGGCGACAGCGAGCAAGTGATCGAAGTAGCGGTTGATTTCCTCAGTTTTGATGAGGCTGAAACCCGCGCGGCGAAGAGCGTTCTGCCACGCGTCGTCACCTTCCAATAAAGTGGCGCCTTCGCTCCACCCGATATTGGCACTCAAGAACCGGGTCTGGCCCAGATACGACTTGTCCCAACCCTTTGCTGCGAGAGCGTCCTGTACCGCATTACCGGCATTGTACGCAGCGGCGGCGCGGGCACCGACCACGCTTGAGAGCGAGGATAATGATAGGTACCAGTCCAAGTCTGCCGATACGAAAGCCTGGTGTAATGCCAGCGTGCCATCCATCTTAATACGAGTAACTCTCCTGAAGTCATCCCACGTGGCCAACTCGAGGGGGCGGTCCTGGTTACAATTAGTATCCAAGAATTGTCTGGTTTTGGATGTGTGATGGGAAAAGGAGAAGGGGAAGACAACTTACGTTCATAACAATTGCTCCTTGAATAATTCCGCGCACCGGGGGTGCGCCCTGTCGATATAGCTCGTTGGCACATGCTTTCAGGCTCGCCTCTGATGTTACATCGCCTTGGAGAAGGTATAGTTTGATACCTGGGCTGATAGCATCTAGCTTTGCCTGTATTTCGCGGCGCATGTCCGGGTCGACCGTCCGACGCGAGATTGTGGCTAGATGTCGTGCCCCACGCTGCGCCATTAGAGACAGATACCGTTGTCCAAAATCGCCCATTCCTCCGCCTACCACATATGTGGCGTCTTCCCTTGCCCAAGCATTGGTTTTGGGAGGGGGAAGAACCTCGACGGTTGAGTCGGAACCCGCTTCAAGGACAACCTGTTCAAGCACGCCGGTGTTGACCAGCCGAGCTGCTTCAGCGATTTCTGCCACGTCGCGAATGGGAATGTCAAAGCCGTTCAGAGGAACTTGCTCGAGGATAGACGTTGCCTCGGCCACAAGAGAGGAAGTTAGATCCGAGCGAGCCTGTAAGAGAGCCCCAATGTTGATAAAGTGGAAGGCTATGTTGGCAGGAACGCTGGTCTTTGAAGCCAATTCGACGGGTGCAGAATTACCAATGAATACAACACTTCCAAACGGTTTCACACGCAGCAGAGCTTCGAGTGGAACAGCGTCTTCGCTTGTCTGGATAATTGCGTCAAGTCCTTCGGCTAAGACTTCGCGCGCTGAGTGACGGCCGATCGAACGGCGAGCCACAAGCACATCAGCTTCATTGATGCCAACCTGCTCTTTCATCAAGCGAGCCCCAGCCAAGTCAGCTGCTGTAGCCACCACACGGACACCAAGAGATCGAGCAAGGGCAATGCTAACACGCCCGGTAGCTGTGCGAGCACCATGTACCAACACTGTGCCACTCTTTGAGGGAAGTGGTGCCACTCTAGAGAAAGCATACGAAGCGGCCATGGCATGCAGCAGTAGCATTGAGGCTGTAGTGAATGGAACATTCGGTGAAAGACGACTGGCATGAGTGGCCGGTATACGTAGTCGACTAGCACCTACGATGGGAGACAGTGCAGCAACCCGATCCCCTAAAGCCAGAGACTTAACATTGGCGCCAAGCCGCGCAACAACTCCTGCATATTGACCCCAAGGTATACCTGAGCCGATCTTGGGCAGAGTAGTCGTGTCAATATCTACCTCAATTGAATCGTCCGCCAAGGTAGTGGTGGAGAGCTCGTCATTATCAACGAAAAGCGCCGTGCCGCTGGGACCAAGCACTAGGGGTCGATGGGCATCCTTAAAACGATGGGATTCCGTGTTGCGGGTAGAGTTGTCACTACCGGCGATAGCACGGTTGAGCTCATCGCTGTGCCATAAACGTGGGACCATCACGGCGTTGTTCTTGTGAATCCAGTATTCGCGCTCTTCATGAGGTGCATTCAGATTCGCTACCCGACTCACTGCATCGGCTGTTACGTTGACTAGACGCTTATGGCCACTTTCGTCGCCGAGCAAACTTGAAGCTACGTGGATCGTTGTGAGGCGTAGGTCGTCATTCTCAGCGTGGGCTGTACGGGCGAAACCCTCAAGTTGATGGAAAGGGGCAGGACCGTCGGGACTGAGCCACACAAGACAGGTTTGCTGCTGTACTAGCCAGTTGACAGCGGGGTAAAACTTGTCGTCACTGAGTATGGGCATGTCACCCCGGTCATCAACAACAATAATAAAGTTGGTGTTGTCATTGCTTAAAATAGTTTTAGCAACATCGACGCTCAGCGTTCTGACTGAGACGTTAGTCTTAAGCGAGCGTAACCCTTGCTCGACCGCCTGAACCCAAGATGGCGTGTTATTTTCAGAATGTGTGAGAATATGGACATTGTTTGGAAGCTTTATGGTTGTTGGTTTTGCCATAACGATCAACCTGCCTGAAGCATGATCAGGCACATTTAGCTGCTCTTCCAAAGGTTTAGGCGCCTCGGACAGAGCCTTTCGCCAAGTACCACGCTTGGCCTCGCGTGCGCTTAGCACAAGTAGAATTGTGCCTCCCGGCTTGACAAGCCTGGAAGCTTGCTTGAGCCATTTTTCAGACGCAGCCAGAACGACGTCGTATTTTTCTAGCTCAAAGCCGCGCTTAACGGGATCTGCATCCGGTCGGAGGATATGGAAAGACGCCGAGAACGCTTCGAGACGTTTCGAGCCCTCATCGAAACGACCTGGTGTGGCATCGACAAAGTCATATGCGGTTACCTTGTTGTCGACTTCTACAGCAGTGAGTACCTCCTCGGAAAGGTCTATACTCGCACCAAGGCCAACGACAGACAGGCCATGCCGTTTGATAGCAATTTGGGCCACTAGATCGTTCAAAACGGGTGTTTTTGGCAAATCTTCGGCCCGTAGATACTCAGCATCGGCCTGCCAGTTGAGCTCGTAACATAAGTCACGTTCTTTGACAGCACCGTCTGTAGCTTCACCGAGCTGTTGCGCGAGACTTCTCCATTCCATACCGGAGATCGACAGCACCTTTCTACCACTGTTGAAAACAGTCATATCAGATACAGCAGTGCGGAAATAAGCTGATGTGATCAGTGTTGAAGTGTCTAGCTTAGAGCCAACCTCATGCAACGAAGGGCTGACAGAAATCAGTAGCTCGTCAATATTCGTTGGCATGAGAGAACCAGGGCCCAGACGCCGGCGTGCAAGTGGCATTGCTGTTTGGAATATGATGTCGAGAGTAGATGGATGGATTAAGTGCGGGCGCTGGTGCTGGGCTGGCATGAATGACTGGATATCCAGGATTTTGAAGGAGGAGGTGGCCCGTGATGAGTCGGGAGCCATTGTGAGATGATCCAGGCCAGCAAATGCTGGGCCATATGTGTTTCCAAGGGCATCCATCTCGGAATAGAGCTCATTGTGAGGCAGGGTGTCGCTCTCGGGAAGGGTGGGCATTTCCTCCTTGCTAATCGGGGCCGTAAGACCATCTTCAGCAAGAACACCCTCGATAACACCAGTGGCATGTTCATACCACTGCCCGTCGTCCGAAAGTGCAACGATAGCGAAGTCGAAAATGGTATCTGAGCCCAATTGTGGTTTAAGACGTAATTGGACCTCGATACGTTGCATATCAGGAATTACTAGACCGCGTTTAAATGCGATATCACGGAGAGCTATAGTCTCAATCGAGCGACTAGGGAAGCGGTAACGAGTAAGCTGAGCAACTCCTTCGATTGCCATGCAAACGTAACCCGCGCCGGGGAAGATAGTCAGTCCGTCAATGACATGGTCTACCAACCATGGAAGGCTTGATTGACCGAGGAAATGGCGCCACCGCGGCTCAAGGTCCGTCCCATGGGGAACTGGCACACCCAACAGGTCGTGATATGGCTCCTTCCGCAGGCGATACTCTCGGGCTGCGCGCGACTCGTGCCAGTGCTTGATAGAATGGTCCCATGTATAAGAAGGTAGATTATGCAATACGGTGGCAGAATCCGCCCCTGGTATAAGCGCTGACAAGGCGTCTTCCGGGAACTGGACACCGCGTTCGAACAGTTTTCCAGCGAGAGTTAACATGCTAGCGACAGCATCCACTTTGCGCTGCAGGGATGCTTGAATATCAAAAGCGATTTTTGGTACACTCGCGTGTTGGAGACTCTGCCGGAGCGGTCCGGCAAGCGCCGGGTGCGGCCCGATCTCGACAAAGCAATTCTGTCGACCGGGTTGGAGCTCATGACGCGTCGTGGCGAGAACTTGGACCGCATCCACGAAGAGCACGGGGGATATCAAGTTCGCAACCCAATATTCCGCATCGAAGCCGGATGTCTTGGCCTCCCCTGTAACGGAAGATATGAACATGACTTCCTCCTGAACTTCTTTGCCAAAGTCCAGGCCACTGAGACGAGCACGATAATCGTCCGCGACGGCGCGCATGTGGTGCGAATGGTAGGCTGCTTCGACGAGCAACTTGCGATGGAATGTGCCGTCGTCGGCTGCCTCAATACGCTGGTCTACCTCATCCACGGCATCAGCATCGCCTGAGATGGTCACGCTCCGAGGACTGTTGATGCATGCAACCATTGCATGGCCTTTCGTTAACCCTTCTAGATACTTAGCGGCGTCATCTGCAGACAGTCCAACTGAAAGCATAGCACCTCGGCCAAGCCCCTTCTTTTTCGCAGCAGTAGCCATGAAGCCGCGGTGAAATGCGACAGCTATAGCTGTGGCATGAGACAAACGTCCTGCGGCGTAGGCTGCGGCTATTTCACCAGCCGAATGACCTACCACAGCCTGTGCGCGCACCCCTAGTGTACGGAGGAGCGTAATCAAGCCGATCTGGACAGCTGTCGTAGCAGGCTGTGCCAGCTCGGCCTCGTTCAGACGCGATTCTTTACCGTCGCGGAGCAGCTCGGTCTCGAGATCCCAGGTGGCGCCGAGTTTGGTCAGCATGTCCCGCGACTGACGGATAGAATTGTGGAAAACAGAAGACAGCGCCGTTTTGTCGGAGAGAAGCTCGCGGCCCATGCCAGCCCATTGAGCACCTTGACCGGTAAACACGAAGATGAGATCTAGGTCAAGAGACGATGGCTTGGGAGGAGGCGTAGTGAGGCCTTCACGAAGGGCCTTCAATAGCGATGGGCCATTCTCGGCAACAGCGCTGAAGCGATACCGCAACGCAGACCGACGGTGCGAAAGTGTGTACGAGAGGCTAGCCATCGGTACCTTGGCTTGCTGCTCGGTCCAGTCACAATAGGCATTGATCATAGCCTTGAGTGATGGCGCGCTATTTGCAGAGAATACAAATAAGCGAGTTAAATCTAAATCTCCAGCGTCGACGTCTTTGGGACTTTGTGTTACGCTCTCTAAAATGACCTGATAATTGGTGAACATACATTAGTTCCATGTTTTAAGAGGGGCGAAGCTTATAGAAATGGGAGAGCGCTTACATGTGCGTTGGTGCCGCCAAATCCGAAGTTTGCCACGGACACACGAGGGGTGATGCCATTGGCATGCGGAAAGGGCGTGACTTTGGTTGGAATCTGCATCCGATCCAGGGGCAAGCCAGCCTTAGGGTTGGCAAAACCAGCAACGGGAGGGATCAGCTTGCGGTCCAAAATAGCGATTGCCTTCACTAGACTGGCAAGACCGGCAGCACTCTCGCCATGGCCGACGGCGCCTTTGATCGATCCAACGTAGAGCGGTACAGCGCGTTCGCCCGCAGGGCCGGCAAACACCTGAGCGATACCGCTCAGCTCTTCACGGTCACCCGCCTTAGTGCCGGTGCCATGGGCCTCAACGTACGCAACTTCTTCTGGACGCAAACTTGCGCGGCTGTATGCAGTCCTGGCAAGGTCAGCTTGCGCTTGGCCGTTAGGGTATGTGATGCCTCGAGGCGTGTAACCATCCTGGCCTACGGCGGTCTCTCTTATTATAGCTCTCACTGGGTCTCGGTTCTGGATCGCGTCAGCGAGGCGTCTCAAGACTAATACGACAACGCCTTCGCCACGACCGTAGCCTTTGCCACGGTCATCAAATGGGTAGCATCTTCCGGTATCACTCAGAAGATGCAGATTGCCTAAGCCAATGGAATGGTCGGGACTGAGAATGAGGTTGGACGCAGAAGCGAGGGCCGTATCCGATTCACCACTCCGTAGGCTCTGACAGGCCTGGTGCACTGCAGCTAAACCTCCGGAACATGCCGTATCCAGGGTCATGGACGGGCCTCTTAAGTTAAGCGCGTGTGATATGCGATTGGAATGGATAGCCATTTCCACGCCGGTAGAGTAGTATGTGGGTAGGTCTAAAGTATCTTTGTACAGCTGGCGCTCGTAATCCAGGGGAAAAACCGCCGTATAAACGGACGTGGCCGTCCCGGATATCCTCTCTCGCGGGATGCCGCTATTTTCAAGGGCTTCATAGGAGAGCTCCATCAGCAGTCGCTGCTGAGGGTCTAGGGCAGCAGCTTGGGCGCCATTCAGCTGGAAAAAGCCGTGGTCAAAGTCGCGAACATCGCCAGAGATAAAATGGCCTCCAGGATGATGACTGGTGCCGTTGGGGTCATCGGCATTAGGATGATAAAAAGCCTAACAGATGTGAGTTCACATGATCTTCCGCTCTAGCTAGCGCTCCTCTCCATCTCTCGACTTACCTCGTCATTGAAGCGGTCCTCTGGCACAGGCGTCCATGCAGGCTCGCCCGACTCGAGGAGTCTCCAGAGACCGTCGATATCGTTGGCGTCGCCCGGGAGGCGCAGGGCTAAGCCCACCACAGCGATGGGCTCTACAGGCACAGTGTCTCTCATGTTTACGTGGCCTGTAGGGTAAATTCGGTTTTTCTTGATAGCATTTGGTCGAGTATATATCTTTTGTATATGATCTTATAGAGACGCGGTCGTGAGACTAGTTCTGATAGCCCGAGTGATATCCCGGCCATCGCCTGACGCGACGCCGTAACAAAAGTACACTCTCTACATCTGGGAGGGAAGCTAATCCCGTTGTGGTGTTCCCGTCACGGTGTTCTTCAGATTCGCGCTCCATTACTCCGGTTTCTTACAATATCCAAAGAGCGCAGATATGAAGATCTAGAAGGCGAAAGATGGTGCTGAGATGTTGCTGAGATGTTGCTGCAAACCATGACAGAGTAGCTGCGGTTGCGACATGGGGTACGACATGGGGTGTAGCACAGTGCAATTCGAGTAGCTACGCGTTGTAAATGCGGAGTTCACTCCGTCTTTCAGGGTTTGATTCAACGTGCACAGCACACTGTATTCGGAGTCGAGTAGTATGCTTACTGATTAGTAGCGGTTGAGCTCAACTTATTTACATAATCAAATTCTATCACGGGAAATCTCCTTTGTCAGAGTACGACATGCCTCTTAGAGTCACGCACTGCAATTATTACGAGGCAATAAGAAAACACTCTTTAACCAGAGGTTATCCATACGCTACTATGGAACGATGTGCATGGGAAATCTGAACGTTTTACAGTTAGAAAGCGGAGTTGAATGATCAAGGGAAAAATGTGTATAGAAAGTCGAATTGTCCGATTATAGTTAGGTTTACTTGAACAAGCGAATCATATACCCGGTCATTTCAAGCAGCCTGGTTGGCTGTAGCAGACCTACTCGACTTAACCAATAATTATAAGCCTGAAGGCTTGAGGCTATAAGTGTGTGTGTGTAGATATGTATATGTGCGGCTATATATATATCAGGTTGGAAATCTCATATGAGAAACCACCTCTTCGTACAGCCTGTGAAGATCGTGATGTACTTTCATCTTCGCAGTACCGCATTTTGAAACTGAACTTACTCTAGATTATGTTTCTATACTTTGGCTCTTTTCAGGAAAACTAGGCTCTTGTGCGTTCAGCTCTTAAATAGTGCAGTTGTTCCAAAGCATAACTCTCTGCTACTCTATGATCTCTTGAATAGAGAACTACGACGTTTGTAACTGTTCGCTGATCATAACTTAGCCGTCTGAATTGTTAAGTAAATAAGTTATATACTCGTACCGAATATGTAGGTATACCGAGAACGAAATGAAAATCAGATAGACTTGAGGGCTGTGGGCCGCTAGTTTAAAACCCCAAAATCTATTTACCATCTACCTAATTATCCATAGACCTATACTCAAAAGTACCAGATAATGTTACTTAGACTTCTGCAAGAACCTCAGCGGAATCTGTATGTAATCTCTATCAAGTAGCATTTTTCACAACCAGTACCGTCTTCTTCCCAAAGTAAATTTGCAGTGGCTTTCACGCCAGTATATTCTATATACATATCTTTATGCTTCAAGCATCACTAAGTACCTGCTCGCCTCCTCGTCCTCCAGGAAATGGACCAGCTCGTCTTCGAACAAATTCACACTTAGCTCAACACCACCGTGAGTTACGCTTTTGGGCAATATGTGTGCCAGGCGCACATTTGGCGCGTAATGTGAGTGGAGTACCCGCATCAAAGATGGCGAGCCACCAAGCTCAAAGTACCGATCTCCAAAGTTGAGCATGCTCAGTTGAAAATGGATGATGTTGGAGATCAACATGTCGGATGATTCTGGTCGTTCCACGAAACGGCCTTGGACACGAGACAGGTCTGGGGTTGACTGCAACAGGCTATAGGCCTCGTAGATAGTCTTTTTGTTCAGCCGGTCCGAGCCCTCTCGCAAAATCCTGACGACACGCCCTATTCTTGTCGACGGGGCAATGAGCTCTGCCAAAGGCATGCGAGCATTATTGACTAGCCAGCAGTTGCCTTGATAGTTGCCAGGGAAGTCGGACGAGATAAGGTCTCGCACATCGACTGGCGCCTCGAAAACGGATACAGGGTCGAGCTTGACTCCTCGAGCTTCTGCCGACGCGGCGCGGGCTCTCATGACGCATCGCCACAACAGCGCATTGATGGCGTCACTAGCTGAGGGTGCAGCCATGCCCGCTGGTAGAGGCTCAGCTGCAGTCTCTCTTCTTAGAGCCGCGAGATCTGAGCTCGAGAGGAAGAAGACGCGATTGAGCATCGTGCGTGCAGGACCCGAGCTGACACCGTTTATATGTCCATCAGCGGAGGGCACGTCTAAGCACACAAGAGTCCTCAACCATGGATCGTCTGGATTAGCCGGCTTACTGCCTTCTTGCTTGACGACCCGGGTGATGAATTCGCGGTCATTGTCTGCCGCCGTAAACCATGACGGGGCTACAAGGCCACCCGCATCCCGACCGTAAAGCTCCCGGAAATTCTCTGCCCATAGGCGGAAAATGTTGGTCATACCGAAAGCATCGGTAGCTGCATGAGAGGTCGTGAATCCTAGAAGGAGACCGCCTGGGAGAAAATTGGCTTGGGCCACGAATATGTCGGCACCCACGCCATCCACGTCACCCAGTGCGGGCGCATCGAGAAGATCCTCTTCGGGGAAGACGTCGCTAGGAAACCCAACATCTCGGAGCTCCTCATACGTCCAGTCCCCTTCGAGCTCTTTATACCGGAGCTGCCACGGTAGCGGTGATTCAAGCGTATACGGAGAGTAACGAATTTCTAACTGCCCAGGACGCCAATCCGGTGCGTCTGGTTTCTGGCGGAAGACTTTTCCATTTGCCCATGGCTCTTGCACGAAGGTCTTGCGTAAGGCTTCAACAAGATCGTCGTATACAGCTTTGTATTCAACCCCGGGCTTCAACGGTATGGGGAAGAGAAGGCGGACATAGTTGCAGGGTGGAATATAATCCAGAAGCCCGAGGGTAATGCTCTTCTCTTCCGAAATAGCCATTGAGGATAATTTGGTGGTGGTATCTACCCCCAGACTATAAGGTTGACTACAGAAGAAACAGGAAACGGGTAATAGTACTGACAAGATGCAAGAAATATCTTTCACGTCATTTCATAATAAATAAATCGGTAATGAACCAACGCCGTCGTCGATTTGGGATATGTGATGTTTTGAGTTGTCAATCATATGGGATGAGTGACAAGATCAACGGCATATTGGCATGGCCAGTAGGAGTTTCTCTAAGCAAGACACAGAGTGATGATCCTATCGAAGCCCTGCCATTATGCTCTGATATTCCATACTGGAGGCTACTCAGCATGCCATGTGTAGTTTGGTTGTTGATGAGCAGGGCCGACAGCGTGTGCTGCGCATCACTTGGCCTAGATAGTGCTAGTCAAACTTCCACAGAGTAACGACACAAGAATGTTGGTGTATATTCCCGTCAGCTTTACGAAGAAAAGAGTAATAAGCTAACTCCGAATCTCCGAGTTTGACTGCATGCCGCCACTGCGGGGCAGTCTCCAGGATAGTCCGACGCCGAGTGAAACACAACAAATTTGACAGCTTTGGGGATGCCTCAAACGGTGAATTACTGGCTGTCTGCCCTACCCGATAGTTCAATCACAGTATTGGCACTTACTAAAGCTTGTGATTATGTAATAAGTTGCTATGCCCTTGGTCAATTTTATGCAACTGATAACAATAACGTGCCATTATACAAAAGCATAACTAGTAGTATTTAGTTTAGCTCCCTACTAAAACCAGTTCTGAATATATCTACTGCCAGCACCGCCTTTAAACTATGCGAAAGTTATTGAAAGCTTTTAGTATGTTGTTTGATATTCTTTAAATCACAAGCTTATATCAAGTACACAACATATTATAGACGCAAATCAGATGTCAGCTAATTAGGTGAAGGCTAAAACCTGCCTAGTACGATCCGGCAATATATTATATCGACATTGTTCGCACTATATGCACACTTTTTCAGAGCATATCTGACTGAAACGCATCCTTCATCTCTTGTGCACTAACGGGCTTTTCCGTGCATATAAAAACAAATGAAAAAGCTCGTTAGATGAAGTGGGCACAGGTATCTCTCCCCATATTAGTATTAGCCTTGTAAGCTGACTGCATACTACGCCGATGCACACTCATGCTTCCACCAGTAACATTCAAGACAATTTATGCCTTCGCAATCTTATGGATTTGTTGGTGCCTTGATCACTGCCTAACCACCGCGATCATGGCTATGGACTATATGATTCGCCGAGCGAGCTGAGCCGTAATTTTCATGCTTGGGCCGCGTAGCTCGCATAGTCGCCTGACTAGCAAGGCAGCCTCCGCCTAGGGCATGTTTAGTCATCCCCTGGGGAATGATTCCAATTCAGAGTACAACGCACACATGTTCATGACCTGATATATGCTGCAGAACGTGCAAGCTCTAAAATGAGCCACTACTGTAACCCTATAATCAGGTTAGCCAGGTCGTCGCAGGTTGTTCCTCGCAAGTCACTAGGATATTTTAGGTTTTTTGTGTGGATGGGGGTGGGTTTTTCCTTAGTTAAAACTTCCTACATACCTTACCTACTTAATTGCTAATTACAACAACTACATCAAAGAAGGGCTTTGCAAGCTCTCACTTATTGAGCAACTACGTAGTGTAAAAATTTCCACAAGATTAGGTACTTTGCTTTAGAACTGAAGTATGATGATGGTTGCTATACTTTTAACTGACGTAGGTTACGAAGAGCCACCTGTTAGAATTGAGTATAAATAAATTTTTAAGCTTGTTTTCTTCAATAAATTTTTGCCGCAGCGGTACAATCTGACACTACCCCTGTCAGATTACTATAGTCCTTTTTGCGCCATCATTTGAAACACTTCTTCAAGAGCTTCACGGCGAGGCTTAACCTCATACCCGTACTCTCGAAGCTTCGTCTCTAGTTTGGTCGAATCCATAATGCAATTGGCTCGCGGCGCCTTGTATGTCTTGAGCATATCATCGAGCCCGAAAGTCTGCCATTTCAAGTCTGGCCGAATGTACTGCTTGGCTAATTCCATTATTTCATGGTTGCTAAGTTGACCCGGCGTCACCTATCCGGCCTCCTGTCAGAAATTGCAGCATTTGGAAGAGCAGCCTACATGAAAGAAACACAATGGTCCACTTACTAGGTTGTAAATGCCTGTCTCGGAATGCTCCATCAGAACGATGGCTGCTGGAAGGAGGTTGGGCAAGACAGTGCCAGACTGAGGCTCATGTTAGTCATGGACAGACCTTAATTGCTATTTACTTAGAAGAGAAATCTTGGTTGGCCTTACCCCAGTCCAATTTACAATCTTCTCAAACTTCAATAATCTTCCCAAGTGGTTGTTCCTGTGTAAGTCGGCTGCAATAGGAAGTCTAATTCTTAGTAGAAGGAGGTTGGGGTAGTGGCGAATCGTCAGCTCGCTCAAGAGGCGACTGTGTCCGTACCACGAGCCTTGGAAGAACGGTTCGTCAGTCTCCTTGAAGGGCGCATGGTCCTTGATCTCTTCTTCCGAAAGGTTGTAAATGCAAGCAGATCCTATGTGCGTGACGTGGATGCCCTGCATAAAGCAGGTATCGGCGACATTGAGAGCACCTAAGACATTAGACCGCATGGTCTCCTCCTTGTGCTCCTCGCACCAGTCAACGTTGGGCGTGCCACGAATCCCTGCGCAGTTGATCACCCGGGTGGGCTTATGTTCCTTTAGCTCGCTATTGCGGTGTCAGTGCGAATAATAATGCAGAATGACTGACACCGTTCGACCCAGTACTTGAGGGCCAGCATATGTGCCAAACCACTACTATTTGGGATAGCCGGGTTCAAAGCAGATAGACTTACTTCAAAACTTGCTCACGGCTATCAGTCCGAGCTTTGGACATGATAACAGGTTTACCCTGAGTAATGAGCAGGTCTTTGAACTGGTTGGCAATCCAGCCATTTCCTGTGCTCTTCCATTAGCCTATATTATAAAAAGTTCGTGTTAGGGCTTACCGAAAATCAAGAAGGTCTCCATATTATGCTCAGTAAATCCCTTTAGAGCCTCTAAGTAGCTCGACATGGAAATCTAGAATTTCTAGGAATCACCTTTCCCATATATTCTCATCTAGTTTCTGTGTTTAGTATAATAATTCTCGACGGAAAGTATATCTGTAGACATTTTTTGTCATTCCGGTCACCATATTGTCTTTTCCAAGCGGGCAGCCAGTCAGGGTCGTGGATACTTCGACATCAACAGTTTCCATCAGTGCACAATCATCATGCAGGACTACTGTGCTTCTTTTCGGAGTGAGCTTTAGGTACCGAAGCAATCCTAGTACTTCCGAATACGATGTAGTAGACGCTCGCGTAATCATACCTCTGCTTACGCCAGTTTAATTTATTAACTACTGGCGCTAGACCAGAGTCTCTCCGAGGCATTATCAATAGTTTATAGTTGGGGAAGCGAGAACAAACCCAGGTATCTCCGTCCCTCGCATTTTGCGGAGTGGACTCAGAGTTTGTAAGATGGTAGATATGGTGTATAGTCTTAATTTTGCGATAATGAATACAAATCTGTAGAGAGTAGTGTGCCTTCGAGGCAGTCATGATTACAAGTGACTTCGGGATTACATAACGTTTCTGTATCCAGAGTACCTAATTAGTGTATGATACTTGAGGCTCTCAAGTGACACTAACACGTGCCTTCTCACTCCGTGGAAGGTGAACGAGACACTTGATGGTACTGGCTGCACGGATTGACTGCATGGATTCGCTGCATGGATACGTTGGCTTTGTATTAGTGCTTTGTACGTAGTTGCATGTTGATATGCTGTAATTAGCGTCCATAGCACTCAAGGCATTGCACATTGCTGAATTAACACTATTCACTTGCGAAATGATTATTTACTTGCTTCTTGCCTATTTGGAAGCAAAGATTTAAACCGTTCGGCATTCTCCAAGAAGCATGTATGAGCTAATAGAACCAAATGCCTTTTGGGCTTTGTCACGGAGTCACATCTGGGTTGACTCCGGTTTTAGCTCCATTTTTGTACCCCAATAACGGAGCTGAAATGATATCGGTGGTTTTTTTGGTAATAGTAGGCAAAACACAAAAGATGATTAACGTGAAAATTCCTTTCGGTATCAATAAACGTGCAACCCTAAAGGTACCCGATAACCCACATGACAACTTATGGTTGAGACCCTGATATGGCGGGGTGGGAGATAATTATTGACGCTGCTGATGCCGGCACTCATAAAGTACAGGCGGGGCACATCTCTACACAGGGGTCGTAGTGGCTTCCGAGAGGTACGCCGCAATATACGTGTACGGGGTATCCGGCTGATGGAAACGACTGGTCAAACCATAGCGCTTGGACTTTCAGGGAACAGCAACGCACATGGTCTACGGCTCAGCAATGATCACAAGTGCCGTACGGCGCAACATGGCCGACGCGCAGTTTGCAAGTTCTTACCGCATTGTTTAATACGAAATTTGGGTCTATACATGAGGCAGAAGGACAATGGCGGCGTTAGATCTTACGCGTACAGTATCAAACTGCCACATAGGAAATTGTTAAGAATTTTGCTAACCACGTACCCTCTTTTCCCTATCTGTGCACCCTCTCTAGTCTGGTACAGCCTGTGATAGCTGCGGGCAGCCTACCAACTGACTTACAGCTTGTATAAATATGTATTCTTGAGTATTAATTGCCTAGTTATTTTAGTATGAACTTCTCCAAATCTCGCAACTATCCGTTTACATTGCTGTTACAACATCCACCTTCAATTTTTTGTCGCTCCTTTCTCTTTTTGGTCATTTGTTATGGTCTAATTCCCTATGCACAACTCCGGATTCCCGCGGCTGCAAAATTCTGGGTGTGACACGTAGCATTATAGCCCTTGTGATTGTTAATCTTGACTCTCGCAGGATAAACTATTTATCGTTGCATTGAGTAGACGTATTTGGGCGTAATGAGAAGCTACTTACCAGCAAACGCCTCGAGTCACACTCGCTGCTGGCGTTCAAGAATCGTTGTTCATTCCTCGTGTGGCACATAAAACGTGAGATGACAGCAAAAAAGACAAATTCGGTGATGACTTCTCAAACACTTCTAAACTTTGTTATCTTGACTGAACGTTCTGACGATTGGACTCTGCAACCTAACGACAAACTCATCGAAAAAGCCAATCTAATGGCAACCAGCACCCACAGCCAGTCAAACAACGAACTGCCTAGAAATGAGACGGGAGAACCAGGGAGTCTCGTCATTATTTCTAAGGGGCCCCTGCCGTCTCCTAACTCGTTAGGCCCTGTGATCTCTACGGACATGAATACTTCGCTTGAGCTGGAAAGTCTCTGTGGTGTAAGTGGGATGTAACCGAGCTCGCCAGAAGAGACCGAGAACGTTAAATAAAATTGCAGTGTAGAGCGCTTATCCAAAATTCCGAAGTTTTCAAGTATTCAGTCACATGCTCGAAAAAGAGCCTCAAGACGCTCATATGTTCGATCGTGGACATTGCATTATCAAGGATGGCGGCTGGAGAAAACGACTCAATCACTGTGAAGTTTGAGCTTACAGCTACAGACTGATTTGCCCAAATGGGTAATTGGTGAAACGTTTTGTCGGTCTTGCACTAATGGAGTACCGTCGGAGTCACTGGAGGCACAACTACGTGCATTATCCTAAATTATACCGTGTCACGCATACCCAGCGGCGTAGCCTTACTTTCGTAGTTAAGATCGCATTTTAACAAAACACAAAACCTCCTTAGCTGGCATTCTTCATATAGATGACTGGATGTGTCGCAACAGCTGTAGATCGTGTCATTTCCGGGTTGCTGGACTCTCCCGCAGTCAAGAGGGAATGACCCAGAACTCTATTTCGTGACTTTATTGACCTACTTTGTAACGCATAAATAAGTATAGGGTAGCCTCGATGAGTAACATAGCTGCTTCGGAGAGAATGTTCGCAAGCAGCCACTAATTAGAACGAGAACAAAGAATTCTCCGAAACCCACCGTAAGTCGCGAGGATCTACTTTCATCCATGTAACTTGTATGGCTGCCGGCTTCTATGTTGAGAACCAATCAAATATGGAGGAAAGTATTGATAGCCCAGCTGGTTTAATTTCCTTCTCGGCTGTCACACGGATCATCTATGGAGTATAGTCTCTCCGGACCCTCAGATATAGAAATATTTGCGACCTGTATGCTGCAGATGTTCCTTTTTGGCGCGAGTATACTGTATGGCCGTTTTCCTACCGGGCTTCTTGGCATCTAATGCCGTCAAGTTTAGCCCCAGTTCGATAACTTAAGGGCCAACAATGCTCTGTCCGCCAAAGAAGTATTTTTGACTGTGCATGCCGTTGGCAATCCTCATCCAGTCAATTTACGCACTGCCTATCGGAAGAGCAGAGACGCTTGTATTGGTCCAGATTAGTAAGAATCATTTGACTCCACAGACGGAGCAACGCTCCTCCGCGGTCAAGATGTGTTCGAAGGGGTCTTGGGATACTGGAGGGTTTTGGGATTGCTTATCGATCTCATACTTTCCTATATCTGAGCTTCTATTAGAGCTAGCATTAGGCAGAGTTGATGGGTACTATATCCACTCCACGAGTTAAAAATTACATGGGTCATCTCTCACCATCTTACACAATCGCCATAGATCAAAACCTGTTCACGAGCAAATCATCACGGATTGTGGATTCTTTATCTAATAGGCAAAAAAAAACATGAATATAATATCTTACAGCGAAGAAATCGCTGAGATTTAGAATTACAGGAAAGTACCGAGTGTTGCTGCTATCGAGCTTGAAAGCAAGTCTGAGCATGCCTAGGCTTGGTTCTGCGCCTGGTAAGGCTACTAGGAACCCATCTCTCAATTTTATATTGAAATGGGGTGGTGTGATCGGAGGATTGGTTGAGTGGGTATTCAGGTCGGTTGTAAAGCCGCTATTTCATTGCGTTGTTTTACTAGTCATCGTCATCTACGCTCTTTTTATAACACATTTTTGTTTTATAGAATTATGGCTTCTTGATCAAGTAAACTCTTACTATTCGGAGTAACTCGAAGGAATGGTTATGTTTCCAGCATATCCCTTTTGGTAGTGTAACTACACTGCACCTTTGTATAATATCCAAATTAACTAATATAGTAGATATTATTATTTATAATTATTTTAAACAAAAGCCGACGTATAAAATGCTAAGCCACACGTTTATATTCGTTAAGTATTGCATGTATTGTTTTAAATATTCGCTATAAAAGCTGAGCATAGCTTAATATATAACCTTTTAAGATGTTGGATATTAACGCAATGCTAGCAACTTATACCTTAAATGTCTATTATATAAGAACCTTTTTATTTTATAATTAACTGTATAAGAGTAGTTTTAATCACTATATAAGCGCTTTTTTAATTAACTATATAATTACAGTATTAAACATAAACTAAGTGCTAGCGTTATGCTAATATTTAACTATTTTAAAAGGTTATATGCTAACTAATGCTTATTATCCATTATCTTATAATATTAATAATATTTGTAGTTCGAACGCTAATTAACGCATGCCTATACGTGCTTTAAACGCAATCAGAGGTGCTAATATCGTCCTGGTTGTCTACATATACAATATTAAATTATGTTAAATACGAACGGCAGAACAAATGATATAATGATGCTCGGTCAGGTTAATAAAAGCAGTAATGACTAGGGATACTCACACTCGACATCGAGGATTTCGACCGGGAATCCTTCCTCGCTAAGTTTCTTGATCGAAGGCATGATTGATTATATGTAGTTCGATGATCGTCAGTCAGAAGATAATCTGATAAAGCTAATAAATCGTACTTAAAAGTATGGCCTGTTATAACTAACCCACAAGAGGGTCTTTGGATGGTGCTTTCCCGGTTGGCACCCTAATAGACTGCCTGCTGCCGTGAGGGGGGTTGCTGCTGGTACTGCCGCCGCCGCCGCCACTGCCATTCTGGACATCAACGTCCAGCTGTGGCGCCATGTCGCAATATCTTACGGCCGCAGATACCTAGACGGGAGTATGATGGAGCAGATGCTGGGGGCGGACGAAGACGATACGGTCGCCAGCGACGGGACGATGCTAGACAGGCAGGCCGTACACGGCACACAGGTCGCGCGGCTGATATATGCCCTCGAGCACGACAGAGGGGAGCTCTTACACAAGTTCTTCGGGATATCACTGCAGTGGCACGCGCTATGGAAGGTGGACAGCAGTGAGCACGAGGCGGGCGGCCAACGGTCGAAACGAAAACGTGACGGTAATCACGACGGCGCCGACGAGCAGGCAATCGGCGCAAACGCGGCCGAGGCTTCACTACTCCATGCCCCAGATCTTGGCGCTGATTCTCATCGAGGTCAGTCGGTTTTTTGTATCGTCCTGCAGCGCACGCAAAGGCTACACGACCACTGTGCAACCGTCCGGCTGTAGGTATGCAGGCAGGGCGTAGACAATAGATTTCCTACTGCCAGTTCCCGCGACCTGCACTACCACGCTGTTGCTGCATAACGCGTCCCGGACCTGGAGCCGGTGGGCCCGGAGCTTGACGTCCAGACGCCCGTACATCAACTGCAGGCCGCGGACCAGCGCCAAGGCGAATAGTCCAACATGCCTAGTTCCAGCAAAAGCGAAAGTAGTAAAAATAGTCCCGGCAACCGTTAAAACCCATGACCCCGAAAGGGCCCATGCGGCAATAGAGGCCGGAGTGACCTTATCGGCTGGGCAAGACGGGCAACTTGGGCAAATCCGACAGGCAGGGCATGTAGGGCAGGGAGGGGCACCAGATACACGTATTTATGCGACCACCTCCCAAGGCGGCGGTGTTCTAACTGGTGGTTAGCGGCTACGTTGATTTTATAGGAGATACTTACGATTTTCTTATTTTGGGGGGAGGGGACAAACCCTTCAGGGTACCTTGTTCCCATGGCTGTAACTAGCTGTCCTTTGGAGTGGTGCAATTGCTCTGGATATAAGTTCGCAAGCCGCACTTAAGCATGCTCTGAATGAATCCGGAATGAATTATTCGCAGCCATTGATTAGTGGGTATCTAGACATTTCCTTTGGGGGCATAGGATAGGTTACTGCTTCTTAGCAGTAGCTTCGAGGGTATTGCGTGGTAGTAGCGTACGTGTGGTCTTTGACTAGATTTGGGAGCTTAGAAGAGGCAACTTTCCGTTGAGGCAGTAGGCTGTCGACCATATATGTGATAAGTGGCGAGGCATCGGTTAGGCTGTTGCGTGGCAGCGGTGTGCGTGTGGTTTCGACCTTTTCTGGGAGCCTAGAATATGAGTCCGCTTTCTGCTGAGGCAGGTACGCCGTCGACCATTTTGTGATAAAATAGTCAGGATACTACTAGGCTTCTGAGAGACGTCGGCTAGGCTACTCGGAGTGGTTGTGGCCCTCGAACTAGCTTTGATCAGAATGTTGGACTGCTTTGCTGTTGAGAGGTATCTGCTTGGTTGTTGAAGATGGCGGGTGATGGCCGACTTCAGTGTTTTGGAGACAAGGCGCAGGAGGAGGGAGTATTCTGTCAGGTTTATTTGTGCCAATACCCTCTAGGGTGGTTATATCGAGTCTTTGAGTATATATTATGGCCTTGCGGCCCTCGTTTCATGGTTGGGATGGCCAAGAATCAATGGAATTGATCCCCGAACACCTGCTTTATACCTACTTCCCAACAGCTAATGGGCTTTTATCCATTCTGTCACCAAACAACTTGACACTCCCGCTCTTCTCGTCCCAAAAATAGCGTTTCGAGCTGCGGGAGGAGGAAGCACAGACTCGGGAGCCGGGGACGGAGGAGGAGGAGAGGAAGAAGATAACGACGCGCATTAAAAGAGACATGTCGCTGTTGCTGCTGGCATTTTGTCAATTGCCAATACTTTGCAGCCGACCAAGAAAGATAAGAAAAAGGGGGAAGAAAGAAAAGTAAATATATATTATTATTATTATTATTAAATTAGTCCGCTGTGCTGCTTTTACAGCGCGGCAAATTTACCTGTTTATTTCGCAAGCAAAAACTATGCCTTAAAAAGCTTTTTTTTAATATTTTAAAAAATTACTTTTTAAATCAGATAAAACGTTTACATAGTGATTTTTATAACTTATCGTAATATGCTTATTTTTATACATTGTATTTTAACGTTTAATAAATATAAACTTTAAAAAAAAATTAAATAAAAGGTTTTATAAATAAAAAAAGTTTATTATATATTTTAAAGCGTTTTTATTTTATTTTAAAATGTTATATATATATATATATATATATATATATATTAAATAACGCGTTTTTTATATAAATAAAATAAAAAGACAAAAAGACTTTTATAAACATGTTTATAACTTAGCGACCGTATTAATAAAATATTATAATAATTTACAGCTTTTAGTAGTTAACAAAAAGTTTCATTTAATTAAAAAGTTATAATAAAAACAACAATAAACAGCGAGGTAAAAACGGTAAATATATTTATAGCAGACTTTTTTATTAATAAAAATATATTAACGCATCTTTTAGTTAATGATACAGTGTGACAATGGGGGTTTAATAGGACCTACATGTCACGTGTAGATTAGATACGTTGATTAGATAAGGGAAACTGGGATATCCCACACATCCTGTAGGGATGTGTGGATATTCCCAGTCTTCCCCATCGCAATACAGAATATATTACACTACCCCATGGTTTTCTTTACCAGTTAAATAAGCTATTTAATTAAATAGGCCATTTTTTTCAAATATTACGAAATATACTATAGTACTTATTATTATATACACCTTTATAGTATTAAAGGCTATAAATGCTTAAAGTATAACCAAAAGATACTGTTATAGTTTATGTTTAAAATATACGTTAAATATAATATTGCAGGTAATAAAACAATAAAATAAAATTAACTGCTTTGTAAAAAATGTTCTTTTATAGTTAATTTTAAAAAATAGCTATAAACATAAATTAAATAGTAATAAATAAATAACTGGTTATATAAAATTTTTATTATTATTATATATATATATTTTCTTTTACCCTTTATTTTTTTTTGGCTTACTTAACTTACGCTGAGATCCTGTCGTTCCGGCTCACTTAGCTTACGCTATAATCCCGTCGCTCCGGCTCACTTAGCTCACGCTGTGATCCCGGTAATCCGTCACGTAACTATCCTGGGGTCAGTGCAAAAAGTCAAAAGATAGTTGATTCTTCTAAATGAGAGGCCATCTCCTATTTAAAGACTGTTTTTATAAATAGGACAGGACCAACGGGACCAGACTAGCCGTTAACCATTGTTAGCTATGTAGCAGCTATGCCTCTTTATTTCGTATATTAAATACGTAACATTTGCCCCTTCTAGAAAATAAAAACGTCTTCGTTTTATTAAATTAAAATATAAAAGCAAAAATAAAAGCAATAGTAAATTTAACCGTTTAACTGATATTTAAAGCTATGAAAATATTATAAAAGCAAATTAACTATTTAACTAAACGCTAAAAAAGAAATCGGTTATTTTTAATTAACCGTTTCATTTATTTATTTTAAATAACCGATTAAAAATATTTTATATAATATTATTATTAAAAAATAACTGTTTTAAAGTAAAAAAAACTTAAAATTTTAATAATTTGCTTCTTAAGTTTATAAATATTTTTAAATAATTATCGTAATTTATAATCGTTATAATTTATTGAAAAAAAAAGCTAAAATAAAGCAAATAACCGTTTTATTTATAATTGTCGTTTTTTAATCTAAGGAAAAATTTTTAGAAAAAGCTAAAAAACTTTATTATTTATTTATTATATTTAAACTATAATTTATTATATGGTCGTTTTTGTTTTTTTTTGTTTGTTTTTTATTTTATTTTTTTAAAGTTAAATTTTATTTACTTTTAACTTTCGGGATTTTTGTTTATTATTTTTATTATATTTAATACTTTATTTATAGCTATATTAACGAAATTTATTTTTAATAGCTTATTATTAAAACTTATATTTAATATTTTAGTTTTAAAATTTATATTAAAAATATAATTTATATTTAATAGTTTAATATTAAATTTTATTAATTCTGTATTAAAAATAAAATAAGCTTTGTTTATAAATTTTATAAAATTTCGTTGAACGATAGTTTTTTAAATTGCGATTTTTTTTAACTTAAATTAATAAATTTAATTATTAAAAAGTTTTTTATTTTAAATATTATGTAGTTATTATTTAATTATTATGACTTTTTTATTTAATTTATTTATAGCTTTTTGCTATATTATTTTAGTACTAGTAATATTTAGTTTTCATATTTATTAACTTGTTATATTAATTTTATTTTTAAGTTTATTAATTTGTTGTTTTATTTATTTTAATTTTGTTTATATATTAAAGATTCTTTTTCAATTATTTTTGCTATTATTTATTTAAATATTAATTTATTTTATATGCCGGCGTTTATAAATACTTTTTATAACATTTTTTAAATACGGCTTTTTATTAGTTTTTTTTTTAAAAAAAAGCTAACTAAATAATTATAAAATATATTTATAAAGTTAAGTTTTTTAAGTAGCGATATTTGTTATTTTTATTTTTAAGTTTATTTTTATAATTAAAAACCTAAGTATTTTTTATATTTACTTTTTTTGCGTTATTAATAATTATATTGTTTGCTTATATCGTATTTATTTATTTATTTATAGGTTTATTATATTTATATATAGTTTTTATTTGCTTAGTTATGTTTTTAGCATGTTTAATTTTTATTACGCTAATTTATCAGTTTAATAAAAATATAGTTAGTTTTTTTATTATTATTAATAACGCTTTAAAATATTAATGTCCGTTTTTAATTGCTTATTTATTTTAATATTTTAATAATATTTTATTATTTAACGAAATAAATATTTAATGAATGCCGATAGTTTTAAATTTTGCTTTTAAAATTTTTAAAAATATATTAAAGTTTTTTTTTAAATATTTTATAATTTTTAGCGCGTTTTAAAATTCGGGTTTTATATTTTTAACGTTAATATATATATCGTTTTTTTATTTAGCTTTTGTTTTTTGTTTATTTATTTCAGTTATTTATTTTTTTGCTTTTATTTAATAGTTTATTTATTAGTTAGTATTATATTAAATGTTTTATCATTTTAATAACGTATTATTAAAATTTTTTAAATTTACTATATATTTTACGAGTTTTGTTTTATTAATGCTTAATTTATTTTTTTTTAAAAAAGGTTGCGTTGTTTTTTTTTTTTTTTAAATATCGAAAACTATTTTTTTAATACGTTATATATATGTTACGAAGCGTACACTAGTGTCTAACACTATGTAAACTCTTGTGGTATCGGGGTTATAAATACTTGAAGTATAACCAAGGATACTCTTACGTTTATGTTTAGAGTATACGTTAATGATAGTATTGCGGGCAATAAGAACAATAGTATTTTAGATTAACTGTTTTGTCGAGAATGTTTTTTTATAGCTGATTCTAAAAACTAGTTATAAACATGAGTTAAATAATAATAAGTAAATAACTAGCTATATAGGAAATTTTTTCCGTTTTATACTATTCCTTTATTTTTATATTTTTTTAAATCTGTTAGATCTTAGATTTTTTAGATTTATACACTAGATTTGTTGGATCTTAGATCTTTTAGATTTATATATTGGATTTGTTAGATTTTAGATCTTTTAAATTTATGCACTGGATTTGTTAGATTTTAGATCTTTTAGATTTATATTACGTAACTTGGTCTGCCCTTTTTTTATTAGGTTACGCTTTAGGCGGCCTAGTCCTTTTGTTGGTTCGTAATATTATTCTTTTTTTTCTAAGTTTATTGTCCTAACAAATATATTTATAGTTTTTATGCTTTTTTTTTTAGGTAAGTGTATTCTTTTTTTTTATTTTATTTTATTATGTTTAGTTATATGCGTAAAACTTTTAGCTTTTGTTATCGGCTTAATTAATGCGTCGATCGTAAGCTTTGTGTTAAGTTTATTTTTTAAAACGGCTTCGAAGTTTTTTTTTATATTTATTATATAATTGTTAGGGTTTTTTATTTTCGGGTTAACGAAATTTTTAGCTATTACTTTTATATTTAGTATTAGCGTAGTTGTAACGTTATTAAAATTTCGATGTTTTTTTTTAAAACTATTATAAATTGTTACGAACCAACAAGAGGAAGGCCCGCTGGCAGGCCCGGAGAAAAGAACAAGTCATCTACTAAAGGCACGGATAAAACGATATGCAACAAAAAAAAAGATCTGTAGTAATTAGAAAAGGTACACTAATTATGACTAAACAATATAAATCTCTAGTAAACTAATTAGCAGTGATTAAGGAAAAAATAGTAATTAGGAAGGATTATCTATAGTTATTAAGAATAAAAGAATGAATATAAAAAGAAAAGTTTTTTTATATAACTAGTTATTTATTTATTACTATTTAATTTATATTTATAGTTAGTTTTTAAAAATAATTATAAAAGAACATTTTTTATAAAACAATTAATTTAAAATATTATTATTTTATTGCCCGTAATACTATTTTTTAATATATACTTTAAATATAAACTTAAAGTATTTTTAGTTATATTTTAAATATTTATAACCCCGATATTTTAAAAGTATATATAGTATTAAACACTAATATACGCTTTGTAACATTTTAAATAGTTTTGTTTTATGTTAAGCGGTTAATTAAGGCAATATTTAAACTATATCGGCACTAATAATTTAAAAGCATGCGGGATTTGCATAGGCCGTAGTACTATTTTTAAAGCTATTAATAAGCCCCGATTACTTTATAAAAACTAAAAAAAAGGATAATAAATTTAAAATTACCAAAAAACAATACGATTATTTAATAAACGCAGTTAAAAACTTTTAAAAAAAGCTAAACGCTAAAAATAATAAACGATAAATATTTAAAAAAAAACCTAAAAATCGCTAAACTACCTAAATTTAACGGAACTTTTAATAAGTTTAAAAGATTTTTAGCCTAAGTTTAAATATATTAATATTATTATAACAATATTTTTAAAAACGATAAAAAGCAAATTTTTTATACGGCATTATTGTTAAAAAAAAGAGCTTTAACCTAGTTCGAACTGCATTTATTAAAAGCAATAAATAAACCGAGAGACAGTTGGCCCGAAGACACGCAAAAAATTTTTCTAAGTCGAAATTTTTTTAAAACCGAGCTTAAAAATTTATTTCTTAACTTTAAAAAAAAACGACAAGCTTAAAATAAGTTATAAAAACTACGATAAACGAAATTAATATCGACTTATGCGATTAAATTTTAAAAAATTTCCGCTATATTTAATATTAACGACTAAGCTAAAATTATAATATTTTATAGTAGACTAAAAGATAAAGTTAAAAATAAAATTATTAAATTACTACAACCTAACAAATTTGTAAAATATATTTTAACGGCTATTTAAATTAATACCTAACTGTTTAAACAATATTAAAAAGGAGGACAGAACTTTTCCAAAAACAAGAACTAAAGGAAAAGTTAAAACAAGGCTAATAACTCTAAAAAATAATAACACTCTACGGCATACGGTATATATACAAAACCTATAAAATTCGATAAAATATAACAAAACAAAAAAAGATAATAAAAAACAAAGAAAACTGTTAAATGTTACAATTGCAATAAGCTAGGATATTATGCCAGGAATTATAATAAAAAACCACGCAAAAACCTACAAATACCAAAAGCCAAAGTGTCTAAAGCTAAAAAAAGCAGCTAATAGATTAACATAATGCAAGCTTACTATAATAATAAAATATCAAACGTAAAACAAAATAATAAAACATCAACCAAAGGCCAAGCAGTATAAAAAGAAGTACGCGCATTAGCCGACTAACTAATCACGCGGCTATACCCAGGACAAACAGCGAAAAAAATTTACGAACAAACTGTTTACGATGAAAAATAGTCTACCGATAGTTCAAAAAAAAGAGTACAATTTAATAAAACAACACGCTTAAAACGCGGTCTAGCAAAAGTAATATAGATTTTAAAACAAAAACCTAAAGCTATAAAAATAATTATAAAACAAATCTAACAAAAGTTATAATATTAAGTAAATATTACGCTAAATAAATAAAAAAACGCGCAAATTCGAAAAAAATAGCTAAAACCCGACTAGGAAAATAAACAATAAAAAAGCTTTAATTTTGCCGAAAAAGATTAAAATAAAAAACTTTACAATATAAAAAATAACGAGGAATATTTTTAAAACTATATCTATTTTTTAATTAATATAGCGATATTAACGTTAAATATACGATAAACTAAAGCAAATTAATATATATATTAAAACATTAAAAACAAAATAATATGTAAAAAAAATTAGCTTAAAAAAAAAAATGTTTAAACGATAACTTAGAATATTTTTACAAAACTTACTATTATTAAACGGAAAATAAATAGCTAAACCGAACGGTATATATAGCGATAGCTCGAAAAAAGGTCGTACCGAATACGTAAAAAGACAAATTTCGCTTAAAATAAAAAATAATTACTTTAATTAAAAAAAAAATAAAACAAAAGCTCGATACCGAGTTAAAGTAATAGCTTTTACGATATTACGAAAAATACTAAAATATAATAATTAAAGCAGGCATAAATGTTTTAAAAACGAAAAAGTTTAATATTTTTATTTTAATTAGTTATTTATATAATAGTATTATATTTAAAAACGATAACGAATAATTATAATTACGTTATAAAAAATATTATAAAATATTATAGGTAAGTTATGTAGTATATAAATGCAAAAGATATATAGCAAAAAAAATTAAAAATTTTTAGTTTTTAGCCCGTATAGTTAAAATAAAGATTAAATATTTTTATAAAAAAAGTAAAGTTAGAAAACTAGTAATAATATATTAAATAGTTTACGAATACGTTATATTTAAATAGGATTTATAATATTTTAAAAATTGCAAAAAAAAGTTTACAATTTAAAAACGATGCTAATATATTTAATATAAAATTTATATATTTTATAAAATTTTTTAGTATGAAGAAATGAAAAAAAAGATTGAAAAAGAAAATTAACGAAAATTATTTTTTATTTAAAATTGTTAAAAAAATAATAAAGTAGTAAGATTTACGAAAAGACAAAACTGATAATAAATTTATTAATAAGCAAAAACGACGAAAAGCAGTTATAAAACGAGATTAATAGCTAGTTTACGAGATTTTTAGGTTTTTATATAAAATATAAATATAATTTAAAAAAATATAAATATTAATAAACGTAATTTATAATAAAAAAAAACTAAAGGCTTTGTTTAATATAGGCGTTTATAAGAGTTTTATTTTTTCGAATTTAGTTAATAAATTAAATATAGTATAGACTAAAAAAAAAAGACTTTATATATTTACGACTTTTAATGGAAAAACTATAAATTACGACAATGGAAAAGTTATACGGAAAATTGCAAAATTTTCCGTAATTATTTAAAGTTATTTAAAATATTTTAAACTTAATATTGCAAAAATATTATACGATATAATATTAAAGTTAATTTAGTTACAAGAAAATAATTTTAAAATAGACTAAAAAACTGGCTGTTTTTAATAAAATTTGCCCGAAGTAATTAAACTAAAAAAGGACTTAGTTTTTATAAAACTTTAGACACGAGTTATATACGAGCTTAGATAGCTAAACAAAGTATGCGATAAAATATAATAGTAAATTAATAAAAAATTTACGATTAAAGTATTAAAAAAATACGCTAAATTTAAAAGCTTATTTATAAAAAAATATAGTAAAAAAACAGAACTATTAAAATATAGTAAATATAATTACGCGATTAATTTAAAAAAAAAAACGTATTTTAAAGTTTTTAAACTATATAAATCGAACAGAGAATAATTTGAAAAACTACGAAAGTATTTAAATAAAAATTTAAAAAAAGGGTTTATATAATATTTTAAATTATTAACAACAGCGCCGATATTATAGGTATTAAAAAAGCTAAAAAAAAAAATAGGAAACGAAAATAAAAAAATTGTAAAAATTAGCGATATTTTAACTTTATTATTATTTAAAATAAAAGATTTATATTATAAATAAACAATTTAAAAAACCGTTTAAGAAAAATACAAAAGTTTATAATATTCGATATATTAAAAATTTATTATTATATCCGAATTAAAAAAAGCGATAAATAAAAAACAGTATTTATTATAAAATATAAGTTATATAAGTTTTTAGTAATAAATTTTAACTTTATTAATATATTAGCGATATTTTAATCGATAATTATAGATATATTATATAAATTTGTTAATAAATTTGTAGTAGTATATTTAAACGATATTTTAATTTATTTAAAAATATTCGAAAAATACAAAAAATATATACAATAAATGCTTTAAACGTTATAAAAAGCAAAGTTAAAAGTATATTTAAAAAAAGTAAATTTTATAAATAATAAATAGATTTTTTAAAATATATAATATTTTTAAAAAAAGTATAAATTTAACAATTTAAACTAAAAATAATAAAAAACTAGCTCGTATTAAAAAATATTAAAAATATACGATTATTTATAAAATTTACGAACTATATACGTATATTTATTAAAAATTTTGAAAAAATCGCGGCGTTTTTTACAAATTTTATTAAAAAAAATAAACTTTTTTAATAAATAAAAAAAAAGCAAAAAACGTTTAATATATTTAAAAAAGCAATTTTAAACGATTTAATATTTAAACTATTTAATTTAGATAAAAAATTCGAAATAAAAATCGACGTAAGCGATTACGCTATAAAAAAATAATTAATTTAACGAAATAAAAACGGCAAACTATACCCGGTGGTATTTTTTTCGAAAAAGTTTTTAAAACCTAAGCTAAATTATTAAATTTACGATAAAAAATTTATAGCAATAATCGAAGCATTTAAGTAATAAAAATATTATTTAAATAGTATTATAATATTAATAAAAGTTTATTTAAATTATAAAAATTTTATAACGTTTATAACTATTAAAATATTAAATAAACGATAAATACGATAAGCAGAATTTTTATTATAGTTTAATTTTCGAATTATTTATATTAATAGCAAAAAAAACGATAAAGCAGACATTTTTAGCCGAAAAAGCGACTATAAATAAAAAGTACTATTAAAAAGCCAAGTATTATTATATAAAAATATAAATAAAAGTTTATTTATAAATTTTATATAAATAAATTACAAAAAATAAGACTAAAAAATATAAAATATACTACGAAAATTAAACGAACTAACTAGCTAATATTATAATAATAAATTATATATATTAAAAATATATTAGCATAAATTAGTTAAAAAAGTATACGAACATTTATTTTTAAAACATTAAAAAGTGTTTAAAACGCTTAGTAAATTACGAAAAAACTACGATTTTTTAAAAATATCGATAATAGTTAAAAAAATTATTGCAAAATATAATTTATGCAAAAAATCTAAAATAACAAAGCATAAATTATATAAAAACCTAGTATTAATATTAATACTAAATCGAGCGTAAAAAACGATAATATTTAACTATATAGTTAAATTATTAAAGTTAAAAAAACTTATAATAAAAGTAAAGTTTAACTTTATTATAGTTATAGTAAATAAATTTACGAAATATATTTATTTTATACCGTATAAAAAAACAAGCTTAGCAAAAAATTTAGCTTACGTAATAATAAAACATATTTTTAATAAATATAGTTATTTAAAAATAATTATTACTAATAAAAACAGAATAATAATATTTAAGTTTTAGCAATTATTTACTAAAATTTTAAAAATTAAACATAAAATGTTTATAATATATTATTTATAAATAAATAATTAAATAAAAAAACTAAACTAAATATTAAAACAATATTTACGTTATTATATTAATTAAAATTAAAACAATTAAGTAAAATTGTTATTAAACGTAAAACTAGCGTATAATAGTTTAATAAATAAAACAATAAAAATATTACTATTTAAAACAAACTATAAATACAATATAAATATATAATAATATTATTTTAACGGCATTATTGCATTAATAGTAAAAATTTAAGCAAAAAAATTGCTAAAATTATAAAAATAGTTATAAAGAAAATTTATATTCGTTTAATAAAAAAATAAAAAAATATTACGATAAAAGCAGATTGTTAAAGCTAATTTTAAAAAAAAGGGATAAAATTTATTTTTTAAAACGCAATATTTAAATAAAACGTAATAACGAAAAACTTAATTTTAAAAACATTAGACTTTTTAAAATTAAAAAAGTTATATTATTAATAATATATAAACTAAAACTATTAAATATTATAGTTATTTAACTAATTTTTTATATATTATTATTAACTAAAACGCATTTAAACGCTATATTTAAAACTTAACTAAAAATAAACGAAAATAAAAATATTTACAAAGTAGAAAAAATCTTAAATTTACGACAAAATAAAAAGAAATTTGAATATTTTATTAAATAAAAAAGCTATACGTACGCTAAAACTATATAAAAATTAAAAAAACATTTTATAAACATAAAAAGTTTTATTAAAGATTTTTACCGATAATATTTTAACCGACTTTAGTTAAAGCAAAAAGGTCGACCGCTTAAAAAAAAGAAAAAACTTTTATAGTATTTTAGTCGATTATATTAACTGCGCCTGTAACGCGAACAGAAATTACCGCTTCCGACTTTAAGCGTTTTTATTTGTTTAACTCGTTTAAAAAACGAAAGCTTCGTTAAACTAGTTTAACTTTTTAGGACTAAGCTATAAATTTTAATTTACAAAAACAAATAAGCCAAAAAATTACTTCGTCCGTTTTATTTTTTTACCGCTTTAATTTTTTGCGATAGCAACGTTATAGTTTGATAAAACGTTTTTTCGCTAAAACTTTTTTACGGGCTAAACGTTAAAACTTTGCCTAAATACGCTAAAAAAAGGATAACGGAATACCGTTCCTGTTATAAAAACCACTTATATAAATACACTTTTCGTAACGCTTAACATTTTTTATTATAACGTACTTTTAACTTTTGTTAAAATAACGCGAATAAGGTATAACTTTAAAACTAAAGTTTTCGAAAAAATCTGCAAAATCGAGTCAACGAACGGTAAAAAAAGCAGGTTTACTATAAAACTTAATAATACGACTTGACATAATAAAAAAAAGAAAAGTTAGCAAAAAAACATACAAAACATATTAAAGAAAAAAACACTAACCTATTTATTTTATTAAAACAACAAAACTAAAAAAAAGGGGATAATGTTATAAACTAACAAAAAGAAAGCCCGCTAGCAGGCCCGGAAAAAAAAACAAATTATCTACCGAAAGTACGGATAAAACGATATATAACAAAAAAGAAAATCTATAGTAATCAAAAAAAATATACTAATTATAACTAAACAACACAAATCTTTAATAAACTAATTAACAGTAATTAAAGAAAAAATAGTAATTAAAAAAAATTATCTATAATCATTAGGGATAAAAAAATAAATATAAAAAGAAAGGTTTTCCTATATAACTAGTTATTTATTTATTACTATTCAACTTATATTTATAGTTAGTTTTTGGAAATAACTATAGAAGAACATTCTCTACGAAACAGTCAATCTAAGATACTATTGTTTTATTGCCCGCAATACTATCCTTTAACGTATACTCTAAACATAAACTTAGAGTATCCTTGGTTATACTTCAAATATCTATAACCCCAATACCTCGAGAGCATACATAGTGTTGAACACTAGTGTACGCTTCGTAACATAAATAAATGTAAACGTTTTTTAAGCGCTGTTACGCGTTAGAGGATAGTTTTTTAAAGCGCTAAAAAAAATTTATAGCTAAATAAAAAAAAATATTTAATAAATTATATACTGTTTATTGTTTTCGTTAATAAAAAAAGTTTTTTAAAAAACGTAAAATCGTAATTTTGGTAAAAAAAAAATAGCTAGACGCTAAAAAACGGAAGAGAAAAAAAACTAACGATAAGGCTTTTTTTTTTTTAATTAGAGCAATTTTAATGCTTTTGTAGTTAGCTCCGTTTTTTTAGCTTTAACTAATTAAAGTGTTATTGGTAGAAATTTTTAACAAAGTTTTTTACGTTCGTAAAATGTTTTTTTAGTTTTTATATAGTTTTAACGTACGTATAGCTTTTTTATTTAATAAAATACTTGAACTTTTTTTATTTTGTCGTAAATTTAAGATTTTTTTTATTTCGTAAATATTTTTATTTTTATTTATTTTTAATTAGGTTTTAAATGTAGCGTTTAAATATGTTTTAATTAATAATAATATATAAAAAATCGGTTAAATAATTATAGTATTTAATAATTTTAGTTTATATATTATTAATAATATAACTTTTTTAATTTTAAAAAGTCCGATATTTTTAAAATCGAGTTTTTTGTTATTACGTTTTGTTCGAATATTACGTTTTAAAAAATAGATTTTACTTTTTTTTTTTTAAAATTAGCTCCGATAATCTGTTTTTGTCGTAGTATTTTTTTATTTTTTGTTAAACGAATATAAATTTTTTTTATAACTATTTTTATAGTTTTAGTAATTTTTTTACTTAAACTTTTGCTATTAATATAATAATGCCGTTAATATAGTATTATTATATATTTATATTATATTTATAGTTTGTTTTAAATAGTAATATTTTTATTATTTTGTTTATTAAATTGTTATATATTAGTTTTACGTTTAATAATAATTTTATTTAATTGTTTTAATTTTAATTAATATAATAACGTAAATATTGTTTTAATATTTAATTTAGTTTTTTTATTTAACTATTTGTTTATAAATAGTATATTATAAATATTTTATGTTTAATTTTTAAAATTTTAGTAAATAATTGTTAAAATTTAAACGCTATTGTTTTGTTTTTATTAATAATAATTGTTTTTAAATAATTAGATTTGTTAAAAATATATTTTATTATAGCGTAAGCAAAATTTTTTGTTAAGTTTACTTTTTTATATAATATAAAATAAATATATTTTATAAGCTTATTTATTATAACTATAATAAAATCGAATTTTATTTTTATTATAAATTTTTTTAATTTTAGTAGTTTAATTATATAATTAAATATTATTGTTTTTTATGTTTAGTTTAATATTAATATTAATATTAGTTTTTTATATAGTTTATATTTTGTTATTTTAGACTTTTTGTATAAATTATATTTTGTAATAACTTTTTTTATTATTATTAATGCTTTTAAAAAATCGTAATTTTTTCGTAATTTGTTATATGTTTTAAATATTTTTTAGTGTTTTAAAAACAAGTATTTATATACTTTTTTAACTAATTTATATTAATATATTTTTAGTATATATAATTTGTCGTTATAGTATTAATTAGTTAGTTCGTTTAATTTTCGTAGTGCGTTTTATATTTTTGGTTTTATTTTTTGTAGTTTATTTATATAAGGTTTATAAATAGGCTTTTATTTATATTTTTATATAATAATACTTAACTTTTTAATAATATTTTTTGTTTATAGTCGCTTTTTTAGCTAAAAATGTTTGTTTTATCGTTTTTTTTACTTTTAATATAAATAATTTTAAAATTAAATTATAATAAAAATTTTGCTTATTATATTTATTGTTTATTTAATATTTTAGTAGTTATAAATATCGTAAAATTTTTATAGTTTAAATAAACTTTTATTAATATTATAATGTTATTTAAATAGTGTTTTTATTATTTAAATGTTTTAATTATTGTTATAAGTTTTTTATCGTAGATTTAGTAATTTAATTTAGGTTTTAAAATTTTTTTCGAAAAAAATACTATTAAATATAGTTTGCCGTTTTCGTTTTGTTAAATTAATTGTTTTTTTATAGCGTAATTATTTACGTCGATTTTTACTTCGTATTTTTTATTTAAATTAAATAGTTTAAATATTAAATTGTTTAAAATTGTATTTTTAAATGTATTAAACGTTTTTTTGTTTTTTTTCCGTTTATTGGAAAAGTTTATTTTTTTTGGTAAAGTTTATAAAAAATGCTGCGATTTTTTAAAAATTTTTAATAAATATATATACGTAGTTTATAAATTTTACGAACGATTATATATTATTAATATTTTTTAGTATAAGCTAATTTTTTACTATTTTTAGTTTAAATTGTTAGATTTGTACTTTTTTTAAAAAGATTATATATTTTAAAAAAGTTATTTATTATTTGTAAAACTTATTTTTTTTTAAATATATTTTTAATTTTGCTTTTTATAATGCTTAAAGTATTTATTATATATATTTTTTATATTTTTTATATTTTTTTTTTAAATATTTTTGAATAAATTAAGATGTTATTTAAATATATTATTATAAATCTATCGATAAATTTGCGTAATATATTTATAATTATTAATTAAAATATCGCTAGTGCGTTAATAAAGCCGAAATTTATTATTAAAGACTTATATAATCTGTATTTTGTAATAAATGCTATTTTTTATTTATTGTTTTTTTTAATTTTAATATAGTGGTAGGTTTTTAAAATATCGAGTGTTGTAAACTATTATGTTTTTTTAAAACGGTTTTTTAAATCGTTTATTTATAGTATAGGTTTTTTATTTTTAATAGTAATAGAGTTAAAATGTCGCTAATTTTTATAATTTTTTTATTTTCGCTTTTTATTTTTTCTTGGTTTTTTTAGTATTTATAGTATTAATGCTGCTGCCGATAATTTAAAATATTGTATAAACTTTTTTTTTAGGTTTTTGTTAAAATATTTTCGTAGTTTTTCGAGTTGTTTTTTGTTCGATTTATATAGTTTAAAGGCTTTAAAGTGCGTTTTCTTTTTTAAATTAATCGTATAATTATATTTATTATGTTTTAGTAGCTTTGTTTTTTTATTATATTTTTTTGTAAATAAGCTTTTAAATTTAGCGTATTTTTTTGGTATTTCGATCGTGAATTTTTCGTTAATTTATTGTTGTATTTTGTTTTATATTTTGTTTAACTATTTAAGCTTATATATAGTTTATATTTAAAGTTTTGTAAAAGCTAAGTCTTTTTTTGGTTTAATTTTTTCGGGCAAATTTTATTAAAAACGGCTAGTTTTTTAGTTTATTTTAAGATTATTTTTCCGTAACTAGGTTGTTACGAAGCGTACACTAGTGTCCAACACTATGTATGCTCTTGTGGTATCGGGGTTATAGATACTTGAAGTATAACCAAGGATACTCTTATGTTTATGTTTAGAGTATACGTTAAAAGATAGTATTACGGGCAATAAAAACAATAATATCTTAGATTAACTGTTTCGTAAAGAATATTCTTTTATAGTTATTTTTAAAAACTAACTATAAATATAAGTTAAATAGTAATAAGTAAATAATTAGTTATATAAAAAAACTCTTTTTTTATATGTTTATTTTTTTATTTTTAGTAATTATTAATGATTTTTTTTAATTATTAACTTTATTTTAATTATTGTTGATTAAATTACTAAAAATTTATGTTGTTTAGTTATAATTAGTATATTTTTTTTGATTATTATAGATTTTTTTTTTTATCGCATATCGTTTTATCCGTATTTTCGGTAGATAATTTGTTTTTTTTTCTGGGCTTATTAGCGGGCTTTTTTTTTATTAGTTTGTAATATTATTTTTTTTTTCTAGTTTTGTTATTTTAATAAAATAAATAGGTTAGTGGCTTTTTTTTAATACGTTTATGTATTTTTTTCGCTAACCTTTTTTTTTTTTTATTATATTAGGTTATGTTATTAAATTTTGCAATAAACTTGCCTTTTTTACCGTTTGCCGGCTCGATTTTGCGGATTTTTTTAAAAACTTTAGTTTTAAAGTTATGTTTTGCTTTTATTGTTTAAATAAAAGTTAAAAGTGTATTATAATAAAAAATATTAAACGTTATAAAGAGTATATTTGTATAAGTGGTTTTTGTAATAAGAACGGTATCCCGTTATTTTTTTTTTAGCGGATTTAGGCAGAGTTTTAACGTTTAGCTTGCGAAAAGATTTTAACAAAAAAACGCTTTATTAAGTTGTAACGTTATTACTGCGAAAAACTGGAACGATAGAAAAGCGAGGCGGATGAAGCAATTTTACGGCTTATTCGTTTTCGTAAATTAAAATTTATAGCTTAGTTTTAGGGAGTTAAACTAGTTTAATAAAGCTTTCGTTTTTTGGACAAACTAAACGAGCAGGAACGCTTAGAGTCGGAGGCGGTAATTTCCGCTCGTGCCGCCGGTGCGGTTAATGTGATTGATTAGAGTACTATGGGGGTCCCTTTTTTTTTTTAGGCGGTCAACCTTTCGGCTTTAGCCGAGGTCGGTTAGGGTGTTGTCGGTGGAAATTTTTAATAAAGTTTTTTACGTTCGTGAGGTGTTTTTTGTCGTGAATCTAGGATCTCTTCTATTTCGTAGATGTTTTTGTTTTCGTCTGCTTTTAGCTAAGTTTTAAGCGCGGCGTTTGGGTGCGCTTTAGTTAATAATGATATATAAAAAATTGGTTGAATAACTATGGTGTTTAGTAACTTTAATTTATATATTATTAATAATATTACTTTTTTAATTTTGAAAGGTTTGATGTTTTTAAAATCGAGTTTTTCGTTATTTCGTTTCGTTTAAATATTGCGTTTTAAAAGATAGATTTTATTTTTTTTTTTTAAAATTAGCTTTAACGATCTGCTTTTATTATAATATTTTTTTATTTTTCGTTAAACGAATGTAAGTTTTTTTTATAATTATTTCTATAGTTTTAGCAGTTTTTTTACTTAAATTTTTGCTGTTAATACTGTAATATTATTAATATAATATCGTTATATATTTATATTATATTTATAATTTGCTTTAAATGGTAATATTTTTATTATTTTATTTATTAAACTATTATATATTAGTTTTACGTTTAATAATAATTTTATTTAGTCGTTTTAATTTTAATTAATATAATAATGTAAATATTATTTTAATATTTAATTTAATTTTTTTACTTAACTATTTATTTATAAATAATATATTATAAACATTTTATGCTTAATTTTTAAAGTTTTAATAAATAATTGCTAAAACTTAAATATTATTATTTTACTTCTATCGGTAATAATTATTTTTAAATAACTATATTTGCTAAAAATATATTTTATTATTACGTAAGCTAAATCTTTTACTAAACTTGCTTTTTTATATAATATAAAATAAACGTATTTTATAAATTTATTTGCTATAACTATAATAAAGTTAAACTTTACTTTTATTATAAATTTTTTTAATTTTAATAATTTAACTATATAGTTAAATATTATTATTTTTTATATTCGGTTTAATATTAATACTAATACTAGGTTTTTATATAATTTATGTTTAATTATTTTAAATTTTTTACATAAATTATATTTTGCGATAATTTTTTTAACTATTATCGATATTTTTAAAAAATCGTAATTTTTTCGTAATTTGCTAAATATTTTAAATACTCTTTAGTGTTTTAAAAATAAATATTTATATACTTTTTTAACTAATTTGTATTAATATGCTTTAAATACGTATAATTTATCGTTATAATATTAGCTAGTTAGTTCGTTTAATTTTCGTAGTGCGTTTTATATTTTTTGGTCTTATTTTTCGTAATTTATTTATATAAAGTTTATAAATAAGCTTTTATTTATATTTTTATATAATAATATTTAACTTTTTAATAATATTTTTTGTTTATGGTCGCTTTTTTGGCTAAAAATATTTGCTTTATCGTTTTTTTTACTTTTAATATAAATAATTTTAAAATTAAATTATAATAAAAATTTTGCTTATCGTATTTATCGTTTATTTAATATTTTAATAGTTATAAACGTTGTAAAATTTTTATAATTTAAATAAACTTTTACTAATATTATAATATTATTTAAATAATGTTTTTATTATTTAAATGCTTCGATTATCGTTATAAGTTTTTTATTGTAAATTTAATAATTTAGCTTAAGTTTTAAGAATTTTTTCGAAAAAAATGCTATTAAATATAGTTTGCCGTTTTCGTTTCGTTAAATTAATTATTTTTTTATAATATAATTACTTGCGTCGATTTTTATTTTATATTTTTTGTTTAAATTAAGTAATTTAAATATTAAATCGTTTAAAATTGTATTTTTAAATATATTAAACGTTTTTTACTTTTTTTCTATTTATTAAAAAAGCTTGTTTTTTTTAATAAAGTTTATAAAAAGCGTTGCGATTTTTTTAAAATTTTTAATAAATATATATATATAGTTTACGAATTTTACGAACGATTATATATTTTTAACATTTTTTAATACAAGCTAGTTTTTTATTATTTTTAATTTAAACTATTAAATTCGTACTTTTTTTAAAAATATTATATATTTTAAAAAATTTATTTGCTATTTATAAAATTTACTTTTTTTTAGATATACTTTTAATTTTGCTTTTTATAACGTTTAAAGTATTTATTATATATATTTTTTATATTTTTCGGGCGTTTTTAAATAAATTAAGATATCGTTTAAATATATTATTACGGATTTATTAATAAATTTACGTAGTATATTTATAATTATTAATTAAAATATTGCTAATATATTAATAAAGCTAAAATCTATTATTAAAAATTTATATAGCTTATATTTTGTAATAAACGCTGTTTTTTATTTATTGTTTTTTTTAATTTTAATATAATAATAGGCTTTTAAAATGTCGAATATTGTAAAATATTATGTTTTTTTTAAACGGTTTTTTAAATCGTTTATGCGTAGTATAGGTTTTTTATTTTTAATAGTAATAGAGTTAAAATATCGCTAATTTTTGCAATTTTTTTATTTTCGCTTGCTATTTTTTCTTGGTTTTTTTAGTACTTATAGTATTAGTATTGCCGCTAATAACTTAGAATATTGTATAAACTTTTTTTTTAAGTTTTTATTAAAATATTTTTGTAGTTTTTTAAATTATTTTTTATTTGACTTATATAGTTTAAAAGTTTTAAGGTGCGTTTTTTTTTTTAAATTAATCGCGTAATTATATTTACTATGTTTTAGTAGCTTTATTTTTTTATTATGTTTTTTTGTAAACAGGCTTTTAAATTTAGCGTATTTTTTTAGTATTTCGATCGTAAATTCTTTGTTAATTTATTATTATACTATGTTTTATATTTTATTTAATTGTTTAAGTTTATATATAATTTATATTTAAAGTTTTGTAAAAGCTAAGTCCTTTTTTGGTTTAATTATTTTAAGCAGATTTTATTAAAAACGGCTAGTTTTTTAGTTTATTTTAAGATTATTTTTCCGTAACTAGGTTAATTTTAATATTATATCGTATAATATTTTTGCAATATCGAGCTTAAAATGTTCTAGATAATTTTAAATAATTACGGAAAATTTTGCAGTTTTTTATATAACTTTTTTATTATCGTAATTTATAGTTTTTCTATTAAAAGTCGTAAATATATAAGGTTTTCTTTTTTTAGTTTATGTTATGTTTAATTCGTTAATTAAATTTAAAGAAATAAAACTTTTATAAGCGCTTATATTAAATAAAGCTTTTAGTTTTTTTTTATTATAAATTACGTTTACTAATATTTGTGTTTTTTTGAGTTATATTTTTATTTTATATAAAGACCTGAGAATTTTGTAAGCTAGTTATTAGTTTCGTTTTACAGCTGCTTTTCGTCGTTTTTTATTTGTTAATAAATTTGTCGTCGGTTTTGTTTTTTTATAAATTTTGCCGCTTTATTATTTTTTCGACGATTTTAAATAAAGGTTAATTTTTGTCGATTTTTTTCTTTAATTTTTTTTTTTATGTTTTTGTATTAAAAAATTTTATAAAACATGTAAATTTTGCATTAAATATGTTAACATTGTTTTTAAATCGTAAATTTTTTTTTATAATTTTCGAGATATTGTAAATCTTGTTCGAATATAGCGTATTTATAAATTGCTTAGTATATTATTATTAATTTTTTAACTTTGTTTTTTTTATAAAGATATTGTATTTTTATTTTAGCTATATAAACTAAAAACTAAAAATTTTCAATTTTTTTTAGCATATGTTTTTTATATTTGTATATTATATAATTTGTTTATAATATTTCGTAATATTTTTTATAGCATAATTATAACCGTTTATCGTTGTTTTTAAATATAATACCGTTATATAAACAATTAACTAAAATAAAAATATTAAATTTTTTCGTTTTTAAAACATTTATGCTTGTTTCGATTATTATGTTTTGGTATTTTTTATAATATTGTAAAAGCTATTGCTTTAATTTAGTATCGAGCTTTTGTTTTATTTTTTTTTTAGTTAAAGTTATTATTTTTTGTTTTAAGCGAAGTTTATTTTTTTACGTATACGATGCGACTTTTTTTTAAACTATCGCTGTATATATTATTTAGTTTAGCTATTTATTTTTTGTTTAGCAATTGTAAGTTTTATAAAAATATTTTAGGTTATTGTTTAGATATTTTTTTTTTAAGCTAATTTTTTTTATATATTATTTTGTTTTTAATATTTCGGTATATATATTAGTCTGCTTTAATTTATTGTATATTTAATATTAATACTGCTTTATCGGCTAAAAAATATACGTAATTTTAAAAGTATTTTTTGTTATTTTTAAACTTATAAAGTTCGTTACTTTAATTTTTTTCGGCCGGGTTAAAACTTTTTTGTTTTTTGTTTTTTTAATTAAATTCTAGCTATTTGTTTTAAGTTTGCGCGTTTTTTTATTTATTTAACGCAATAGTTATTTAGTGCTATAACTTTTGTTAAATTTGTTTTGTAATTATTTTTATAGCTTTAAGTTTTTGTTTTAAAATTTGTACTATTTTAGCTAAACCGTATTTTAAGCGTATTGCTTTATTAAGCCGTACTTTTTTTTTTAAACTGTTAGTAAACTATTTTTTGTTATAAACAGCTTGTTTATAAATTTTTTTTGCTGTTCGTTTTAAGTATAATTATATAATTAGTTAGTCTATTAATATACGTATTTTTTTTTATGCTGTTAAGTTTTTAGTTAATATTTTGCTATTTTGTTTTATGTTTAAAACTTTATCGTCGTAATAAGCTTATATTATATTAATTTGTTAGCTGCTTTTTTTAGCTTTAAATATTTTAGCTTTTAATACTCGTAGGTTTTTGCGTAGCTTTTTTTCGCAATTTTTAGCGTAATATCCTAGTTTATTATAATTATAGCATTTAAAGTTTTTAAACTTTTTTTTTTAATTTTTTTGTTTTTATTATATTACGCCAAATTTTATTAGTTTTACGTATATACTATATGCCGTAAATTGTTAACGCTTTTTTTTTAGTTAGGTTTATTATTATTATTATTATTATTCTTTTTATTAAAAAGTTTTCGTCGTTTTTTGTACAGTTTTGTATTAGTTTTAATTACGTTATTAACGTATTTATTAAAATCGTCAGGCTATAGTAGTTTGCTGATTTTATTTTTAACTATGTCTTTTAATTTTTTATAAAATATTATTATTTTAGCTTAGTTGTTTAAGTTAAAAATAGCTGCGATTTTTTAAAACTTTATTATATATATTAATGCTGATTTTGTTTATTTTAGCTTTTGTAAATCGTTTTGTGCTTGCCGTTTTTTTTTAAAATTAATAAATAAATGTTTAAGTTCGTTTTCGAATAACTTATAACTTTAAAAAATCTTTTACGTATTTTTTAAACAATCTTTTAGCGGCAAAATCGTTGCTTTAAATAAATGTAGTTTAAACTATAATAGTGCTTATTTTTCGAGCAATCCGGCTATTATGCAAATTTTTCCGATTTTATTATTTTTTTAAAACGAATTTTTATAAAAATATAGGTACGCTTTAGTTTATACTAAAAATCTTTTTAATTTTTTTAAAATGCTATTAAATCGTGCTAAACTTAAAAATTTAAAACTTTTTGCAAATTTTTTTTTATTTTTATAATTGCTAGTCGATCGTTAGCTTTGTCGACTTTTTTTTTAAAAAGTTAGTTTTGCTTTTTTATGTTTAAAATATTGTTTCGTAGTTTTTAATTTTGCGTTTTAAATTTATCGGCTTTTTTTTTAAATTTGTCGGTTTAATTTACAGTTTTATTAAAAATATTAACTTGCTTATCCGACTTTTGTTTTAACTTTCGGATTTGGTTATATATTGCTGTAATTTTTACGCAAAATGCAGCGATAACGTTTTAAAAACTGGATAATATAGTTAACGCTATAGTTTAAATATTGCTTTAATTAACCGCTTAACGTAAAATAAAACTATTTAAAGTGTTATAAAGCGTATATTAGTATTTAATATTATATATGCTTTTGTAATATCGGGGTTATAAATATTTAAAATATAACTAAAGATATTTTTATATTTATATTTAAAGTATACGTTAAAAAATAGTATTGCGGGCAATAAAAATAATAGTATTTTAGATTAATTGTTTCGTAGAAAATGTTTTTCTATAGTTATTTCCAAAAACTAACTATAAACATAAGTTAAATAGTAATAAATAAATAATTAGTTATATAAGAAAACTCCTTTTTTATATGCTTATTTCTTTATTTTTAGTAATTATTAATAATTTTTTTTAATTATTAACTCTGCTTTAATTATTGCTAATTAAATTACTAAAAATCTATGTTGTTTAGCTGTGATTAGTACACTTTTTTTAATTACTACAGATCTCTTTCTTTATCGTATATCGTTTTATCCGTATTTTCGGTAAATGACTTGTTTTTTTCTCCGGGCCTGCCAGCGGGCCTTTTTTTTGTTGGTTTGTAACATAGGTTAATTTTAATATTATATCGTATAATATTTTTGCAATATCGAGTTTAAAGCGTATTAAGTAATTTTAAATAATTACTAAAAGTTTTGCAGTTTTTTGTATAACTTTTTCGTTGTTATAATTTATAGTTTTTTTATTAAAAGTCGTAAATGTATAAGGTTTTTTTTTTTTAGTTTATGTTAAGTTTAATTTATTAATTAAATTCGGGGATATAAAATTTTCGTAAACGTTTATATTAAATAAAGCTTTTAGTTTTTTTTTATTATAAATTACGTTTATTAATATTTGTGTTTTTTTAAGTTGTGTTTTTATTTTATATAAAGATTTGAAAATTTTATAAATTAGCTGTTAGTTTTGTTTTATAGCTGTTTTTCGTCGTTTTTTGTTTGCTGATAAACTTGTCGTTAGTTTTGTTTTTTCATAGGTTTTGCTGCTTTATTATTTTTTCGACAATTACGGATAAAGAGTAATTTTCGTTAATCTTTTTCTTCGATTTTTTTTTTTATATCTTCGTATTAGGAAATTTTGTAAAATATGTAAATTTTGCATTAAGTATATTAATATTGTTTTTAAATCGTAAATTTTTTTTTGCAATTTTCGAAATATTATAGATTTTGTTTAAATATAGCGTATTTATAAGCTGTTTAATATATTATTATTAGTTTTTTAATTTTAGTTTTTTTATAAAAATGTTAAATTTTTGTTTTAGCTATATAAGCTAGAAATTAAAGGTTTTTAATTTTTTTTGCTATATATTTTTTATATTTATATATTATACAGTTTATTTATAATATTTTGTAATATTTTTTATAGCGTAGTTATAATTGTTTGTCGTTATTTTTAAATATAGTTTTGTTATATAAACGACTAATTAAAATAAAAATATTAAACTTTTTCGTTTTTAAAATATTTATATTTATTTCGATTATTATATTTTAATATTTTTTATAATACTATAAAAGTTATTGTTTTAATTTAGTGTTAAGCTTTTTTTTTAATTTCTTTTTAATTAAAGTTGTTATTTTTTGTTTTAGGCGAAGTTTGTTTTTTTATATATATAAGTAAATTTATTTTCGAGCTATTTTTTTTTATATTAATTAATTTAACTATTTATTTCTAATTTAATAATCGCAAGTTTTATAGAAATATTTTAGATTTTTTTTAAGCATTTTTCGTTTTTTGGCTAATTTTTTTTGTATATTATTTTATTTTTTATATTTTAGTATATATATTAGTCTGCTTTAGTTTATTATATATTTAGTGTTAATATTGTTTTATCGATTAAAAAATAGACATAGTTTTTAAAATACTTTTTGTCGTTTTTTAATTTATAAGGTTTATTATTTTGACTTTTTTTAGCTAGGTTAAAATTTTTTCGTTGCTTATTTTTTTAGTCGGGCTTTAGCTATTTGCTTTAAGTTTGTGCGTTTTTTTATTTAGTTAACGTAATAGTTATTTTGTATTATAATTTTTGTTAGATTTGTTTTATAATTATTTTTATAGCTTCGGGTTTTTGTTTTAAAGTTTATATTATTTTTGCTAAGCTATGTTTTAAACGTATTATATTTTTAAGTTATATTTTTTTTTTAAACTATTGGTAGATTATTTTTTATCGTAAATAGCTTATTTATAAATTTTTTCTGCCGTTCGTTTTAGGTATAACTAGGTTATTAATTAATTTGTTAATATACGCATTTTTTTATACTATTTAGTCCTTGGTTAATGTTTTATTATTTTGCTTTACGTTTAAAACTTTTTTATTATAATAGGCTTATATTATATTAATTTATTAACTGCTTTTTTTAGCTTTAGATATTTTGGCTTTTAGTATTCGTAGATTTTTGCGTAGTTTTTTATTGCAATTTTTGGCATAATATTTTAGTTTATTGTAATTATAATATTTAACGGTTTTCTTTATTTTTTGCTATTTTTTTTTATTTTATTGTATTTTATCGAGTTTTATTAGTTTTATGTATATATTATATATTATAAAGTATTGTCGTTTTTTAAAGTTGTTGGCTTTGTTTTAATTTTTTTTTTAATTCTTTTTTTTAATTTTTGCTTTTAAGAAAATTTTGCTTTTTTTTTTAATATTATTTAAATAGTCGAATATTAATTTAAATAGCCGTTAAGATATATTTTACGAATTTATTAAGTTGTAGTAGTTTAATGATTTTGTTTTTGACTTTATTCTTTAATTTATTGTAAAATATTATAATTTTAGCTTAGTCGTTAATATTAAGTATAGCGGAAATTTTTTAAAATTTAATTGCGTAAATTAATGTTAATTTAGTTTGTCGTAATTTTTGTAACTTATTTTAAGCTTGTCGTTTTTTTTTAAGGTTAAAAAATAGATTTTTAAGCTCGGTTTTAAAAAAATTTCGATTTAGAAAAATCTTTTGCGTATTTTCGGGCTAATTGTTTTTTAGTTTATTTATTGCTTTAAATAAATATAGTTTAAACTAAGTTAAAGCTTTGTTTTTTAATAATAACGCTGTATAGAAAATTCGTTTTTTATCGTTTTTAAAAGCGTTGTTATAATAATGTTAATATATTCGAATTTACGCTAAGAATTTTTTAAACTTATTAAAGGTTTTTTCGAATTTAAATAGTTTGGCGATTTTTAGGTTTTTTTTTAGTACTTATCGTTTATTATTTTTAGCGTTTAACTTTTTTTTAAGATTTTTAACCGCGTTTATTAAGTAATTATATTATTTTTCGGTAACTTTGAATTTATTATTTTTTTTTTTAGTTTTTATAGGGTAATTAAGGCTTGTTAATTTTTTTAAAGGTAGTGCTGCGATTTGTAATAGTTTTGTATATTTTTGGGTTGTTAATGTCGATATGGTTTAAATATTATTTTAGTTAACCGCTTAACGTAGAATAAAACTATTTAAAGTATTACAAAGCGTATATTAGTGTTTAATATTATGTAAACTTTTGTAATATCGGGGTTATAAATATTTAAAGTATAATTAAAAATATTTTTACGTTTATATTTAAAATATACGTTAATAATAGTATTGCGGGCAATAAAAACAATAATATTTTAAATTGACTGCTTCGTCGAAAATGTTTTTTTATAGCTAATTTTAAAAACTAGCAATAAATATAAATTAAATAGTAATAAGTAAATAACTAGCTATATAAAAAATCTTTTCCGTTTTATACTATTCTTTTATTTTTATATTTTTTTTTAGATTTGTTAAATTTTAGATTTTTTAAATTTATACACTAAATCTATTGGATTTTAAATCCCCTAGATCTATATACTAAATCTATTAAATCTTAAATCTTTTAGATTTATGCACTAAATCTGTTAGATTTTAAATCCTTTAAATCTATATTACGTAACTTAGTCTGCCCCTCTTCTACTAGGTTGCGCTTCGGGCGGCCTAGTCCTCTTATTAGTTCGTAACAATATATATATATATTTACGAATTTTTGTTAAAATTTTTTTTTTTAATAATTTATATATTTTTTTTACATAAAAAATTATTATTTAAAAAAAAAATTTTATTTTATTTTATAGTACCGTTTAACTTAAACGTTTTAGTTTTTTCACTTTTTTATTATTTATGTTTTTTATATTTTAAATATCGATATTTAAGTTAATATAAGTTTAATAGTCGTTAATAGTTTACGCGTTAGTTTTGTAAATGCGTTAGTTTATTAATTATATATAATAGTTATTAAATTGGTTTACGTAATTAATTTTATTAACGTTATTAAAATTTTTAAATATAATTACGTATTTAGTTATAGTTATATTAAAACTAGTTTATTTATTTATTATTAAAAAAAGCTAATAATAATACTAATATAATGTAACAAAAAAGGTCCGATAAGACTTACATGTTACGTATAAATTAGATACGTTAATTAAATAAAGGAAACTGGGATATCCTATACTGTTATAAGTAGCAGTTTTGTTAATTACTTGGCTAATAGACCAAAAGATTTAGCAATATCCCGTTTTGGGATACCTAAGGCTTTTGTATATATATATGCTTCCGAGTAGTATACATCGCATACATTACGCCAGCACATGACATTTTTATTTAATATTTTATTAAGCATTAAAATTATAATATTATAATCTGTATATTATTTAATGCTTTTATTTTTATTTTGTTAAATATAATGTTTTTATAATTTGTCGGATTTTTTAAAAAATTGTTTATTATATATTATATTTTATTGTTTATTATATATTATATTTTATTGTTTTTATTTAGCTATTTTTATTATTATAAATTTAGTTTATTAGTTACGTATTTACGGTTTTATTATTTTATAAGCTATAATGTTGCAAAACGTATACTAGTGTTTAATACTATATATGCTTTTGTAGTATCGAGGTTATAAATACTTAAAGTATAACTAAAGATACTTTTATGTTTATGTTTAAAATATACGTTAAAAAATAGTATTACGGGCAATAAAAATAATAGTATCTTAAATTAACTGTTTTACAAAAAATAATTTTTTATAGCTATTTTTAAAAACTAGCTATAAATATAAGTTAAATAATAATAAATAAATAGCTAGCTACATAAAAAATCTTTTTTTTTTATACTATTCCTTTATTTTTATATTTTTTTAGATCTGTTAAATTTTAAATTTTTTAAATTATTATACTAAATCTATTAGATTTTAAATCTTTTAAATTATTATATTAAATTTGTTAAATTTTAAATTTTTTAAATCTATATTACGTAATTTAGTCTGCTTTTTTTTTTGCTAAGTTGCGCTTTAAGCGGCTTGGTTTTTTTATTAGTTTGTAATATTATTCTTTTTTTTTTAAGTTTATTGTTTTAATAAATATATTTATAGTTTTTATGCTTTCTTTTTTAAATAAATATATTCTTTTTTTTCTTTATTTTATTATATTTAGTTATATACGTAAAACTTTTAGTTTTCGCTACTAGTTTAATTAGCGTATTTATTGTAAGTTTTATGTTAAATTTATTTTTTAAAACAGTTTCGAAATTTTTTTTTATATTTATAGCTTAATTGTCGAGGTTTTTTATTTTTAAGTTAACGAAATTTTTAGCTGCTATTTTTATATTCGGTATTAGCGTAATTATAACGTTATTAAAATTTTAATGTTTTTTTTAAAGCTATTATAAATAAATATAAACGTTTTTTTAAGCGTTATTATGCGTTAGAAAACAGTTTTTTAAAGCGTTAAAAAAAACTTGCGGCCGAGCAAAAAAAAATGTTTAATAAATTATATATTATTTGCCGTTTTTGTTAATAAAAAGAGTTTTTTAAAAAGCGTAAAATCGTAATTTTAGTAAAAAAAGAATAGCTAAACACTAAAAAACGGGAAAAAAAAAGTTTAACAAAAAGGCTTTTTTTTTTTTTTAACTAAAGCAATTTTAATGCTTTCGTAATTAACTTTGTTTTTTTAATTTCGGCCGATTAAAGTGTTATTAGTAGAAATTTTTAATAAAATTTTTTACGTTTATAAAGTGTTTTTTAGGTTTTTACGTGGTTTTAGCGTGTATATAGCCTTTTTATTTAATAAAATATTCGAACTTTTTTTTACTTTGTCGTAAATTTAAAATTTTTTTTATTTCGTAAATATTTTTATTTTTTTAATTTTTAATTAGGTTTTAAACGCGGCGTTTAAATGCGTTTTAATTAATAATAATATATAAAAAATTAGTTAAATAATTATAATATTTAGTAGTTTTAACTTGTATATTATTGGTAATATTATTTTTTTAATTTTAAAAGGTCCGATATTTTTAAAATCGAGTTTTTCGTTATTACGTTTTATTTAAATATTGCGTTTTAAAAAATAAACTTTATTTTTTTTTTAAAAAAATTGGCTTTAATAATCTGTTTTTGTCGTAATATTTTTTTATCTTTTGTTAAACGAATATAAATTTTTTATAGCTATTTTTGTAGTTTTAATAACTTTTTTGCTTAAATTTTTGCTATTAATGCAGTAATATTAATAATATAGTATTATTATATATTTATATCGTATTTATAATTTGTTTTAAATAGTAATATTTTTATTATTTTATTTATTAAACTATTATACGCTAGTTTTGCGTTTAATAATAATTTTATTTAATTGTTTTAATTTTAATTAATATAATAACGTAAATATTGTTTTAGTGATTAATTTAATTTTTTTATTTAACTATTTATTTATAAGTAATATATTGTAAATATTTTATATTTAATTTTTAAAGTTTTAATAAATAACTGCTAAAATTTAAATACTATTATTTTGTTTTTATTAATAATAATTATTTTTAAATAACTATATTTATTAAAAATATATTTTATTATAGCGTAAGCTAAATTTTTTGTTAAGCTTGTTTTTTTATATAATATAAAGTAAGCATATTTTATAAGTTTATTTATTATAACTATAATAAAGTCGAACTTTATTTTTATTATAAATTTTTTTAATTTTAATAATTTAATTATATAGTTAAATATTATTATTTTTTATGCTCGATTTAGTATTAATATTAGTATTAAGTTTTTATATAATTTATGTTTTATTGTTTTAAATTTTTTGCATAAATCGTATTTTACGATAATTTTTTTTACTATTATTAATGCTTTTAAAAAATCGTAATTTTTTTATAGTTTACTAAGCGTTTTAAACATTTTTTAATGTTTTAAAAATAAATATTTATATACTTTTTTTATTAATTTGTATTAATATAATTTTAATACGTATAATTTATCGTTATAATATTAATTAGCTGGTTTGTTTAACCTTTGTAGTACGTTTTGTATTTTTTAGTCTTATTTTTCGTAATTTATTTACATAAGGTTTATAAATAGGCTTTTGTTTATATTTTTATATAATAATACCTAATTTTTTAGTAATACTTTTTATTTATAGTCGCTTTTTTGGCTAAAAATATTAGTTTTATCGTTTTTTTTGCTTTTAATATAAATAATTTTAAAATTAAACTATAATAAAAACTTTGCTTATTTTGTTTATCGTTTGTTTAATATTTTAATAGTTATAAATATTATAAAATTTTTATAATTTAAGTAAACTTTTATTAATATTATAATATTATTTAAACAGTATTTTTATTGCTTAAATATTTTAATTATTGCTATAAATTTTTTATTATAAATTTAATAGTTTAATTTAAGTTTTAAAAACTTTTTTAAAAAAAATGCTATTAAATATAATTTGCTGTTTTCGTTTCGTTAGATTAATTGTTTTTTTATAGCGTAATTATTTACGTTAATTTTTATTTTATATTTTTTATTTAAATTAAGTAATTTAAATATTAAATCGCTTAAAATTGTATTTTTAAATATATCGAACGTTTTTTGTTTTTTTTTCGTTTATTAAAAAAGTTTGTTTTTTTTAATAAAGTTTGTAAAAAGCGCCGCGATTTTTTTAAAATTTTTAATAAATATACGTATAAAGTTCGTAAATTTTATAAATGTTCGTATATTATTAATATTTTTTAATACGGGCTAGTTTTTTACTATTTTTAGTTTAAATTGTTAAATTTATATTTTTTTTTAAAAAATATCGTATATTTTAAAAAATATATTTATTGTTTATAAAACTTACTTTTTTTTAAATATACTTTTAACTTTATTTTTTATAATATTTAAAGCATTTGTTATATATATTTTTTATTTTTTTCGAATATTTTTAAATAAATTAAAATGTCGGTTAAATATACTATTATAAATTTATCGACAAATTTGCGTAATATATTTATAATTATTAATTAAAATATCGCTAATATATTAATAAAGCTAAAATTTATTATTAAAAATTTATATAATTTATATTTTATAATAAATGCTATTTTTTATTTATCGCTTTTTTTAATTTTAATATAATAGTAGGCTTTTAAAATATTAAATGTTATAAACTATTATATTTTTTTTAAACGATTTTTTAAATCGTTTATTTGTAATATAAGTTTTTTATTTTTAATAGTAATAAAATTAAAATGTCGCCAATTTTTATAATTTTTATATTTTCGCTTTTTAATTTTTTTTTAGTTTTTTTAATACTTATAATATCGGTATTATTGCCGATAATTTAAAATGTTATATAAACCTTTTTTTTAAGTTTTTGTTAAAATATTTTTGTAGTTTTTTAAGTTATTTTATTTTTTGTTTAACTTATACGGTTTAAAAGCTTTAAAGTACGTTTTTTTTTTTTTTAAATTAATTGCGTAATTATATTTATTATATTTTAATAGCCTTATTTTTTTACTATGTTTTTTTATAAACAAGTTTTTAAATTTAACGTATTTTTTTAGTATTTTAACCGTAAATCTTTTATCGATTTATTATTATATTTTGTTTTATACTTTATTTAACTGTTTAAATTTATATATAGTTTATATTTAAAATTTTATAAAAGCTAAGTTTTTTTTTAGTTTAATTTTTTCGGGTAAATTTTATTAAAAACGGCTAGTTTTTTAATCTATTTTAAAATTATTTTTTTGCAATTAAGTTAACTTTAATATTATATTATATAATATTTTTGCAATATTAAATTTAAAACGTTTTAAGTAATTTTAAATAATTATTAAAAGTTTTATAGTTTTTTATATAACTTTTCCGTTGTTATAATTTATAGTTTTTTTATTAAAAGTCGTAAATATATAGGGTTTTTTTTTTTTAGTCTATGTTAAGTTTAATTTATTAACTAAATTTAAAAAAATAAAACTTTCGTAAACGCTTATATCGAGTAAAACTTTTAGTTTTTTTTTATTATAAATTACGTTTATTAATATTTATGTTTTTTTAAATTATATTTTTATTTATATAAAAACTTAAAAATTTCGTAAACTAGTTATTAATTTTGTTTTATAGCTGCTTTTTGTCGTTTTTTGTTTACTAATAAGCTTATCGTCGGTTTTATTTTTTTGTAGATTTTGTTGCGTTATTGTTTTTTTAACGATTTCGGATAAAGGTTAATTTTTGCTAATTTTTTTCTTCGATTTTTATTTTTATTTTTTTATATTTAAAAACTTTGTAAAATATATAAATTTTGCATTAAATATATTAGTATCGTTTTTAAGTTGTAAACTTTTTTTTGCAATTTTCGGGATATTGTAAATTTTGTTTAAATATAGCGTATTTGTAAGCTGCTTAGTATATTATTATTAGTTTTCTAATTTTATTTTTTTATAAAAATTCCGAATTTTTATTTTAGCTATATAGGCTAGAAATTAAAGATTTTTAATTTTTTTTACCATATATTTTTTGCATTTATATATTATATAGCTTGCCTATAATATTTTATAATATTTTTTATAGCGTAGCTATAATCGTTTATCGTTATTTTTAAATATAGTTTTATTATATAAACGATTAATTAAAATAAAAGTATCGAACTTTTTTGTTTTTAAAACATTTATATTTATTTTAATTATTATATTTCGGCATTTTTCGTAATACTTTAAAAATTATTGCTTTAATTTAGCGTCGAGCTTTTATTTTATTTTTTTTTTAATTAAAGTCGTTATTTTTTATTTTAAGTAAAGTTTATTTTTTTATATATATAAGCGGATTTGTTTTTAAGCTATCTTTTTTTATATTAATTAGTTTAACTATTCGTTTTTAGTTTAATAATCGTAAATTTTATAAAAACATTTTAAATCTTTTTCTAAGCATTTTTTCCTTTTTAGCTAATTTTTTTTATATATTATTTTATTTTTAATGTTTTAGTATATATATCGGTTTGCTTTAGTTTATTATATATTTAATGTTAATATTGTTTTATCGATTAAAAAATAAACATAGTTTTTAAAATATTTTTTATCGTTTTCGAATTTATAAAGTTTTTTACTATAACTTTTTTTGGCTAGGTTATAATTTTTTTATAGTTTATTTTTTTAATTAAATTTTAGCTATTCGTTATAAGTTTACGCGTTTTTTTATTCGTTTAACGCAATAATTACTTAATATTATAACTTTTATTAAATTTATTTCGTAATTATTTTTATAGCTTTAAACTTTTATTTTAAAATTCGTACTACTTTCGCTAAACTACGTTTTAAACGTATTGTATTTTCGAATTATACTTTTTTTTTTAAACTATCGGTAAACTATTTTTCGTCGTAAATAGCTTATTTATAAATTTTTTCTACTATTTATTTTAAATATAACCGTATTATTAATTAGTCGGCTAATATATATATTTTTCTTTATATTATTTAATCTCTGGTTAATGCTTTATTGTTTTGTTTTACGTTTAATATTTTATTATTATAATAGGTTTATATTATATTAATTTATTAGTTACTTTTTTTAGTTTTAAATATTTTAGCTTTTAGTATTCGCGGATTTTTACATAGTTTTTTGTTGCAATTTTTAACATAGTGCCCTAGTTTATTGCAATTATATAACGGTTTTCTTCGTTTTTTATTATCTTTTTCTGCTTTGTCGCATTTTGTTAAGTTCTATTAGTTTTATATATATACTATATGCCGTAAAATATTATCGTTTTTTAAAATCGTTAGCTTTATTTTAACTTTTCTTCTAATTTTTGTTTTTAAAAAAATTCTATTTTTTTTTAATATCGTTTAAATAATTAAATATCGATTTAAATAGCTATTAAAATATATTTTACGAATTTATTAAATTATAGTAGTTTAATAATTTTGTTTTTAACTTTATTTTTTAATTTACTATAAAATATTATAATTTTAGTTTAGTCGTTAATATTAAATATAGTAAAATTTTCTTAAAACTTAGTTATATAAATTAATATTAATTTAATTTATCGCAATTTTTATAACTTATTTTAAGTTTATCGTTTTTTTTAAGGTTAAAAAATAGATTTTTAAGCTTAGTTTTAAAAAAATCTCGATTTAAAAAAATTTTTTGCGTATTTTCGGGCTAACTGTTTTTTAGTTTATTTGTTGTTTCAAATAAATGCGGTTTAAACTAAGTTAAAGCTTTATTTTTTTAGCAATAATGCCGTATAAAAAATTCGTTTTTTATCGTTTTTAAAGGCATTGTTATAATAATATTAATATGCTTAAATTTAAGCTAAGAATTTTTTAAGCTTATTAAAAGTTTTATCGAACTTAAATAGTTTAGCGATTTTTAGGTTTTTTTTTAATATTTATCGTTTATTGTTTTTAGCGTTTAGTTTTTTTCGAAAATTTTTAACTGCGTTTACTAAATAATCGTACTGTTTTTCGGTAATTTCGAATTTATTTTTTTTTTTTCGGTTTTTATAAAGTAATTAAGGCTCGTTAATTTTTTTAAAAGTAGTGCTGCGATTTGCGATAGTTTTGTATGCTTTTAAGTTATTAATACCGACATAGTTCGAATATTACTTTAGTTAACCGCTTAACGTAAAATAAAACTATTTAAAGTGTTGCAAAGCGTATATTAATGTTTAATATTATATATGCTTTCGTAGTATTAGGGTTATAAATATTTAAAATATAACTAAAGATATTTTTATGTTTATATTTAGAGTATATGTTAAAGGATAGTATTACGGGCAATAAGAACAATAGTATTTTAAATTAACTGCTTTATAAAAAATAATCTTTTATAGCTATTTCTAAGAACTAGCTATAGACATAAATTGAATAGTAATAAGTAAATAGCTAGCTATATAGGAAATCCTTTCTTTTTTATATTATTCTTTTATCCCTATGTTTTTTTAGATCTATTAGATCTTAAATCTTTTAGATTACTATACTAGATCTGTTGGATTTTAAATCCTTTAGATTACTACACTGGATCTGTTGGATTTTAGATCCTTTAGATTTATATCACGTGACTTGGTCTGCCCCTTTTTTTGCTGGGTTGCGCTTTGGGCGGCCTGGTCCTCTTGTTGGTTTGTAAAATATAATAATTTTAATATATATAAATTATATATTTATTACAAAACGGAAATATTTTTTAGCATTTTTGGTATTTTTTTTTTTTTACCAGTGCAATAAAATTAAAATAATAAAATAAAATAAAAAATATTTATTATTTAGCTTGTTTTAATTAGAAGTTTTTTTATTAATAAAGTTTTTTAATATAAAATATTTATTTGCTGTTAATTATACTTTTTTGCGTTTTTTTTTTTTTGTATTATTATTTGCTATAAATGTTTTTGTTTTAAAATAGGCATTTTTATTTTTATTTTGTTAAGTTTTAATTTAATTTTTTTATCGTTTAAAAGGTCCATTTCGTTAATTATATCGATTTTTATAAAGGTTTTTTTATACTGCTTTTTTTACGCTAATTGTTAAAATATATTATTAAACGTCGTTTTTGTTTATCGTTTTTATTATAACGTTTATTATTTTTATTATAATTAAGGCTTTCTTTTTAATTATTATTTATAATATAACATGTTTTATTATTTTAATAATTTTAATTATTTTAATGTTATAATTTATTTTAGTAATTGTAATTATATTAGCTTTTATTAAATATATAAATCACAAAAATTAATAGTGTTAGTTTATTTATTAGCGTTAATAATTTAAATAGTTGTTTTTTTATTAAAATTTAGTTAATGAAGTTTGTTAAATAAAATATTTATTAAAATGTTAGTTTATATTTTAGTATATTTTTATAAGCTTTTGTCGTTTTTTTAAAAAAAAATGTTTTAAATAATTTTTAAAAGTATATATTTTTAATAAACATATTATTAGTTATTTAAAAGTCGAATAAAATATATTATATACTTTAAACATTTATTATTTTGTAAAATTTTTGCTTACTGCTTTAAACAGTTTAAAAATGCTATTTGCTTTTTTTTTTATTAATTTTTTAATTAATATTTTATTAAGTATAAAAATAGTTTTATTGTTTTTTAGTTATTTTAATGTTTTAGTAATGTTTAGTTTAAATTTTTTAATTATTTTTATAAACGTTATACTTAAATTATTTAGTATTAAATATTTTATATTTAGTAACATTCTTTTACTTATAAGCGTTGTTATCCGGGCACCCTGTTTTTCTTATCCGGGCACCCTTCAGCCCGAAACGGTCTAGAACAGCTGCGCAGCCAACCTGCAGCTTTTGCCAATTGAATCCTGAGTACTTGCCTAGTAAATTTGCTGTAAACTCCTCCGAATTCCATTATAGCCTTGCTGCACCGCTGTTCTAAACACCTCTAAAATCTTCATCCAATATTCGGTCAACACCTTTTAACCAACAACACCTCCTTTGGCCAGCCTTTTGGCCAACACCTTTGCCAACACTTCTCCCAACACCTTCTCTATCGCAAAAAACCCCGGGAAACGATACCGCCGATCCGAAATCCACTTAAAAGTGTTAAAAAGGTTAAAAAGGGTGTCGGATAGATAGATATGTTAAGACGGGCAGTCAAAGGCAATAAGGCCCCAGTTTTCTTAACCAATCAGAAGCCTAGAAATAAATAACGCTCTCGTTAATTAATTCACATTTATCAAAAAAGTAGCCAAAATGCTAAAATAAGTCTAAAACGTTCAAAACAGCCAGAAAAGCCATTCAACGGCATGTAGGTGTTGTTGGCTAGGCAAGGTGTGCCAGTCACCGGCTGTCAAAAATATGGCAGCTGTCAAAAATTTTTGCGGGCCGAAACGGTCCGAAGGGTGCCCGGATAACAACGCTCTTACTTATTATAATTAAGCTGCTTTTTTTATAAATTAAGCATAATTACGTTAAATAATCGCTTTTTTTTTTAAGTTTTTTGCGTGCTTTTTTTACGTTTTTTTTTAAACAAATATATATTGCGTTAATATATATTAAATTTTATTTAAACGTAATTATTTTATTTAAATAAATTTTAAATATAAAAATTAAAAAATCCGACTTAGCTTAGTTTTTATTAGTTAAATGCGCTTTTATTATTAAATTTTTTAAAAACGTTTACAAGTTTTTTAAACTTATAGAATAAATTTTGCACCGATTTATAGTTTAATAGATTTGCAAAAACGTTAACGTTTAGTTAAAGTAAAGGTTATAGTGCTGCTATTAGTTTTTTTTGGTTATTATTAAACTTTTTAATTAGTGTTTTTAAAATTGATATTTTTTTTTTAAAAAAAAAAAAAAAAAAAACTAGTCGTTGTTAGACTTTTTTAATTAGTTTTTTTAAAACTAACACATCTTTTATTTAAATAGGATATTTAATTAAATGGGCTACTTTTTTAAATCTTTGTATGTATATAATAAAATCCTTTATTTTTCTATTCGTAATAATAGCTAAGCTTTGTAAAAAAGCCGATATATAGTTTGCTTTACGGGCTCGTAAAAATAACTTTCGTTTATTTTTCCAACGCGTTATTAAGCTATATAACGTGTTTTATATAACTTTTATTTAACGAACGAACGGTTTTATATTATTTACCGAAATATAATTACCGAAGTTTAAATTGATTTGATTAAAAAAAATTTAATCGTATGATATATTATTAACTTAGTTAATCGATCGTTTTTACTTAAATATAACGCAGTTGAAAATATAGTTAATCGGTTATTCGAGTTACGCAGAAAGCGTTTTATAAAAAAAATTAAACTTTAAATTTTGTACGAAAATAACTAAACTTTAAAACCTGAAAGGTGGTCTTTGGGGATATATGTAAATAGTAGTAGAATTAATAATGTAGATATAAAGGAAGTGGGAAACAGCCAAGCCCTAGCCAGGGCTTGGTTTTATCTATCCTTATCTAATCTCCTTATCTAATCTACATAGTCTGTGCTAAATAGCAGCCTATAACAATAGGCACTCCTTATATAAATGCCATCAGCTGACACCCCTTATAACTAAATATCAAATTGCCGGCTACAAAAAAAAACCTACTAACCTCAGCAATAGCTAATATACAATAATCCAGCCAATCACAAACTCCTCTCCTAAACAAGCTTTTATTTAATTTCTTTAGTCTAAACCATCTCAATTAGCCTAAAAATACTATTCTTACTATTACTTAAAATAATTCAAATTAGCCTTATTTAACAACCTAATATTACGGCAGTATTTATTAAAAAATAGCTTGTTTAATTAATATTATAACTAACTAGTTCCTTAAGCTATATAACCTTATTAGCTTTTTAAAAAGCTATTTAACCGGTTTTAAACGTCTTAATCAACTAGCATAATTATTTTCCAAAGCCTTCCACGTTTTTTAAAAACTTATATATCTCCACTAACCTTTAATTAATTATTTTATAATTAAAAAAACGGCTAAAATATATAAAATAATCAGGCTTAGTATTTTTAAATTAACTTTTTTAAATAATTTAAGTTATTTTTAAATCGCTAAACGTTATATTTATAACTTTATCTTTTTTATTTAATAAAATAGTTATAATTATTACGCCTGCGGTTTTAGCGATAATTTAAAATAACCTTTATTTTATATATATTTTTAGCGTTATTATTACTAAATTAATCCGCTTTAACAAATTTTAAAAATAAAATATACTAATTAAAAAAATTAAGTCCGTTTAATACGGTTTTTAAATAAATTATTAATATAATTAAATATATACAATAATTAAATAAAAAGTTAAATTTATATATTAATTTGCTAACCTTTTTTTTCATAGTAAAAAAACCAGTTCGCTATTATAAATAATTCTTTAAAAGCTTTTTTAAAAAATAATAACCGTTATATAGCTTTAAAAATACTTTATTACTAAATTTAAATTTTAATATATAATATCGTTAATTATAAATACGTTTATTTTTTAAAACAATAAAATTTATAGCTAATTTAGCATTTTTTTTTAAATAATTGCGTATAAAGCGTATATTGTTAAACTTTTTATAGTTTGTTTTTTTTAATAAATTTAAAAATTTAAATAATTTAAATCTAAATAACTGTTTATATATAAATAAATGCGTTATTTTTAAATGTGCTACGTTTAAATTTTACTATAAAAACGGGATAATATTTACTTAATTAGCTTTAAAATTAGTAAAATTATAAAACTTTATAACCAATTTAACGGTTTAATTTTTACGTTTAAATAAACCGTTTTTTTAAAAATAATATATAATAGTTATTAAAAGTTTTATACTTAAAGCTTTTTAAATATTAGTTTAAAACTTTAATATAAATTTTTAATTATAATTAAATATAATATTTTTAAATATTCTTTAATTATATAATATAAACTGTTTAGTTAAAATTATGTTTTATTTTTTAGCGGTATATTTTTTGTATTTAAAAATAAATAAAATTCGTTTAAATATATAATACAATACCGTTATTATTGCATTATAAATATTATAATAATCCTTATAGCCGTTAAATTGTTAAAAAATGCTTTTTAATTTAATTTTTAGCAATACGAAAATAAAATTTATAGCTATCGTATTTATTAATAACGTATATTTAAGTTTAATTAGTTACAATTTTTTAAATAGTTTTTAACGATTAATTTAATTAACTTAATACGCTAAACAATATCGAATGTATTTTTCGACTTTTTAAATTTTACAATATATTAAATAATCTTTTAAATCGCTTATTATGTAAAAAATACTAAAATAATGCTTTTTATTATAAACTATATAAAATATTTTTTTAATTATATTACAAAAAATGCACAATCGTTTCATTTTATTATAAAAATTATAAAAAAGCTACCGTCGATAAAAAAAATTAAAAACGTCCCCGTTCGCTTTAACGTTTTTAAAAATTTTCGCGTATTTTATATCATTTTAATACGCTTTTTAATAACGTTTACGCGTTTCGTTATTTATAATAACCTCCGTAACGCTTTAAATAGTATCAAAAACGGGTTCTTTATTACTTCTTTTCAGCCGACCGTTTTTATCTACTTCGTCCGTTATAGCCCGCAAACGACTTAAAACATCCGGTACAAAGTTTTTTTTTTAAACAAATAATATATTTAAAACTTATATTATAAAAAATATATCGATAAATTAATTAACTTTTTATTACTACAATCGGTTATTAACGTATTTAAAATCGTTTAATTAATTATGCTTTTTATTAATAAATAATTTATTAAAATAATAACTAAATACTTATTAAACTATATTACTATACGCATTTTTTTAACTATTTATACTAAACAAGCTATTTTAAATTTTAATAGCCTATATTTAATTTTAGCTTTTAATATATATTAACTTAAAAACATAATAAATTAAATATTTACGGCTAAAATATAATTTTTAAAATTTTATTTAATACTAAGCTTTAAATAAAAAGCTATAACTTTAAAACTTCGTTTAACTATACCGTCGATTTGCAAAAATAAAAACCGGTTTAAATTATAATAATATAATATCGTTTTTTAATAAATAGCATTTTAAACCGCTTTAAACAAAACTAATTTAACAAATATAAACTCGTAATAAATATATTTACAATATACTTTTCGTTTTCTTAAGTTATTATTAATAACTTTGCTTTATTTTCGTTTTTTTATAAAAAATACTATTTTACGTTTTTATAATAATTTAACTAATTAAACGTAATAAAATATAAAACTGCGCAAAAATTTAATAGCATTAATATATTATTTAAAAGTTTTTAACTATTTAAAAAATGCGATTTACTTAATAATTGTAAAACGCTTTTTAGTAATTAATAATTTTAAAATATCGATATAAAACCTTAAAAATTTAACAAACAAATATTTTACGAAAAACTTTTTAAAAAACATCGTAATATTTTTTTATTTAAATATAATAAATACTTTTATTAAATGCTTTTTATATTTTTTAAAAAATATTCGAAAATATAACGATATCGTTAATAAAAATATAAATGAAATAATTATATTTGCAAAACAGTCGATTTATATAACGCTATATATTTATAAATAAATTCCGAAATCTTATTAATATAACTATAAATTTTTTTAATTTACGTAAACTAATTACCGTAAATCGATTTCGATAATTAAAATAAACTTTAAACTAATAAAAAAATTTAATAACGTTAACGACTATAATATAAACTTTTTTACGCAAAAACGCTATAACTTCGGCTTAAAATAATAAAAAATAGTTATTTAAAATAACAGTTTTATTTAACGTTTTTAAATTAGCTATAACGCGATTTTTTTTTTTCCGTTTACTATTTTTTAAACTACGAAAATAAAATATATAAAAAAAATTAGTTCGTTAACTTATTTTATTTTATTTTATATATATAAATTATTATATATAATATTAAAAAAATCTATATTTTTTTAATTTAGCAAATAACATTTTAAATTAAGCTTAAAATTTTACTATCCGTTTACTAAAAATATTTTTAACTATTTATTTTTTAATATATTAACTAGTTTACGATTAATTTTTATATTAAATTTATTTACGATTTAAACAAACGTTTAATATTTTATAGCTTTTTCGGTATATATATAGACTTTTTAATTTATAATATATTTAAAAAAATCGCTCGGTTTTTTAATTTCTAGTATTAAATATATTTCGAAAATTTTAAATTTTAAATTATCGTCGATTAAATGTTTAAGCATAAAAAAATTATTTAAATTATTTATTATATTATAAATAATATTAATAATTAGTATAAATAACGCCGTTTTTATAGCTTTATTTAGTATTAAATTAGTTAATTTATTAAAAATTAACGTATTTAATTAAAAAACAATTTTCGTAACTAATACGATATTTATAAAAGTTATTTTAAATTTAGTATTTATAAAATAATACTATTAAAAACTCTAAAAATAAATAATTTAAAGCTGATTATACTACTAAATATAAAAATTGCTATAACTATAGCGTAAACTAGCGTTTATATAACTTTTTTTTAAAAATTAATATAATATCTGCTATTTACGTTTTTATAAATATATTTAATTTTAATACTTTTAAAAATAATAACAGCAATATTAAATGCGTTTTTTATAAATATTATATATAATATTTTAATATTTACTATAACGTATATTATTAAATAATAATTTAAATAAAAATAAAAACTACAATCTAATAGCAATATTTTATAGTTTATTTAAATATATACTAACTTTTTTTTATAAAAAATAATATTTTTAATATTTATAACTTTATAAATATATATATAGTTTTAAACTTTTATATTAAATTTATAACAAAAGTTATTTAATTCGTAAAATATAATATTAAAATTTAAATAATAAATAAAAGCTTCGTAAAATAAAAAAAGTTGTTTTTAATTAATAAATTTAGTTATAAAATATTATTAACAATTTATTTTTTTTTTTTAAAATTTTATAAAAATAATTAATCTATAGCGATTAAATTTTTTTATAAAAAAAGTAAAAATAGCTTATTTATATATTAAAATGCCTTTTTTACTTAAACTTTTAAAAACTATATATCGCGATTTTATAATATATTTTAAAGTTTTTAAATATAAACGTTTAATAATAATACGTTCGGTTTTAAAATTATAATAAATTTTAATATTTTTTTAATAAAACTTTAGCTTTAATCCGAAAATATAAATAATTAAAAAAAAATTATTACTTTTTAAATTTACGTTAAAAGCTTTTTTTATTAAAATATTTAAATCGGCTATTTAATAAGATTTTTTAAAACTAAATTTTTTTATTTGTTATATTTTTTTTTCTTACAGTTTTTTTTAAGTTTCTAGTATATTTTAAAAATTTTATTAAAGCTATTTTTCGTTAGCTTTAATTTAAATATTTAATTAAGCGTAAGTTTTATACTTAAATACGTAATAGTTTTGTAAATAGTTCTAGCTTTAGCTTTTTTATAAATTTATAAATATTAAAATAACTTATTACGTAAAAAAGTAAAGTTATATAATATTTATAAATACGTTTTTTAAATTTAACTAAAAAAAATATTTAAATACGTTTTATTATTAGGTTTTTGCGATAGCTATGTTTATATTTTATAAAATCGAAATAAAACTTGAAATAAATATTACAGCGGGTATAAATAAATAAAAAATTAAATATTATATAAAAATATTTATTTAAATTAATATTAACCGCTAATAATTCGTTAAAACGATCCGAAGCTTCGTTATTTCCATTAACGCTATTATTATTGTTTATAAAATATACGTATATATAATTGCGTTTTCGGTTATAATTTTAATTGCAGTTACGATTACGGTTACAATTACGGTTTTAATTACAGTCCTGATTATAGTTTTAGTCCCGATTGTAAAAACGGTCGCAGTTTCCGTTTTAAAAACGGTTTCGGTTTTTGTTTCGGTCGTAATTATAAATATAATTACGATTACGATTTTAAAAACAATTATAATTATTACAACAACAACTATTATAATTATAACAATTATCGTAACAATTATAGTTATGTTATTTATTATAGCAATAATTATTTTAGTCGCTACAAAATAAATATTTATTTTTGCTAAAATAAAAGTTTTATTTAAATAATTAAAAACGCGATTATATATTAATTTTTTTTTTTGCGTAATTAAATAATATAAAAATATTTTTTTTTTAGCTTTACGTTTTAAAGCTTTTTTTGTATTTTCGATTTTTGCTAAATATTTTTTAAAAAAAATTTTTTTTTTAAAAAAGTTTAATATAGTTAATAATTATTTTATTAAGTTAAAATCGGATTTTTTTTATTATACCTATTTAGTTTTTATCGTTATCGGTTAAATAATTTATAGTATAAATATATTTAAACTTATAAAATATATAATATAAAAAAACGCAAAAAGTTTTAACTAAATCGCGAAAAATAAATCGTTTATAAAAAAACAGTTTTATTATTTTATTATATTGTATATAAAACCGCTTTTTTAAAGCTTTTATTATTTTATTAAAACTTGCTTTGCAAAAAATACAGCGCAAATTAAAAGTTAATTTATTATTTTACTATAATAACGCGTTTTTAGCTAATAATTGTTTAAATATATTTAAAACTTGTTTAATATGTAAACTTTTAATAAAAAAATCTTTTAATAAATATTTAATTTAATTATTAAAAATAAAAACGTTAATATAAATAATACTTTTACCGTTTATAATAATACTTTAGTTTTTTAAATCGGTATATTTTAAATCAAATTAACCGATATTTTAACTTTTTAAACAATTAATATTACTAATAGTTATAGTTAAAAAATCGGTAATAAACGTATTTTTACGTTTAAATAATTTAAAAGCTTTAAGTAGTTTAAAACTTTTAAAAAAATTATTAAAGTTATCGTTGCTTAAATTTTTAAAAAAATCTTTTTTTCCGCTACTACGTTAATTAAACTATTTATTAAATTTACGGAAATCTTTTTAAATAGCAATAATTTAATTATTTAATATAATAGTTTTATTAACTTTAAAAGCTTAAAAAGCTTAGTAATTAAAAAATAAGTTTAAAAAAACTTTTAAAGCTATTTTTTTTTAACGTTATAAAATAATTAAAATATCAAGTTATTTTTAAATCTTTTTAGCTTATATTTTACTTTTATTTAGTTTTTTAATTATTTCGTCAAAATAACTATTAATATGTTCGTTTTATTTATTAATTTAATAATTTTAATTTTTAATTAAAATACTTTATTTAATAAAAATATCTTTTATGCATAATTAATCGGAACGAATTTTAAAAAAATTAATGCGTAAATTTAGCAAATTTTACTAATTAGCCAATACATATTCTTTTAAATATTCTATTAAATCCTTATTAAAACCAAACTTATTAAAACGACTTTTAATAAATAAAACATTTAAAATTTTGCTAAATAGTTTGTCGCAATCTGCGTCCTTAAATATAAAAAGCATCTTAACTAATAACCTACCTTTAAATACACCAGGTTATTCCATTTCAAAAACCTTTAAGTCGTAAAACTCTTCTTCGAATATTTTCTCTAATTATCCAGGTCTTAAAAATCCGCCAAATAGATTAATTTAAAAATAAACTACATAGCCCATGCTATATAATCGTATATTTATAATAACACAATAATTAAAATAACAGCGAACGAAGTAACATAAAATTTTTTTAGGATTTTTAAGATTTTTAAAACAATATTATCACAATTAAAACAACGTACTTATTCAACTACTTTTTCTTAATCTAACGAAATAACAGCACGTTATTTATTCGGTGCTGTAAAAATATTTATAACGTTTACGTAATAATAAAAAGCTACTTAAATTTACTAATTAAAGCTACGAAAATACAAAAATGTCGGGTATTAAGCGAAATCTTCCTTTTATTTATTTAAAGTATTTTTAAGCTTTAACGGAACGGATTTTATGCAAAAGATTAATTATAATATTTACTTAGGCTTTAGTTCTCCGTATTACGTCGCGCAGACAGCTGCAGGCATACAGAAAAATCGACTCGACCTCGAAAAAAAAGCTAATCAAAAAAATAGTTTTAGTTTAAGTTTATATAATTAAACAAGTAAAAGCACTAATATAAAAGGTGGTTTTTAAAGATATATATAAATAGTAGTAGAATTAATAATATAAATATAAAAAAAGTGGGAAGCGGCTAAGCCTTAGCTAGGGCTTGGTTTTATCTATCTTTATCTAATCTCCTTATCTAATCTACATAGTCTGTGCTAAATGGCAGCCCATAACAATAAGCACTCCTTATACAGGTGCCATCAGCTGACACCCCTTGTAACTAGGTATCAAAACCCGATTTAATCGCCGAATCGATTATTAACGAGTTTTAAACGAAAATCTAATTAAATATTGCGTTTAGTTCGTTTTTATATAAAAAATAATTATAAAAAATAAAATTAAAAAAAAATATTTATAACTTTAATAAAACTAAGTTTATAATAAATTATATTACGTTTGATTTTGTTATAATTATATCTAATTGCGTATAAAAACTAAAAATTTTATAGCTAAATAATTTAAAATAGTTTACGGTTATTTAAAATATATCGTTATATAGTTATGTTATTTTATTTTATATTATTTTAACGGAGCGAAACTATTTATTATTTTAATACAAAAATACTAAATTATTCGGTAATTAAAAAGTTAAAATTACAAAAAATAGTTAAACGATAAATAAACAAAGCTTAAATTAAATTAAATATTTCAATAAACATATAAAGCGTTATACGAAAAAAAATATCGCTTATTTATTTTCGATAGTTATAAAAGCTATTATTTAACTAAATTCAAATTATATTACAAAAACTATAATATTATTACTTTTTATATATTTTTACATTTTTTTATAAGCTTTAGTTTTTTAATATTAAATATTTTAATGTTTTAAAACGGTTATACTGTAAATATATCGAATATTTAATGTAAGCATATATTATATATATTAAAAAAAAAATTTTTTAACCACGTTTTTTTACGCGTTTAACGCGTTAATAATTTTTAATAACGTATAAAAAAATTTCCGAAAAGCAAGATTAATATTATACGACTTAAAATATATAATTTTTTAACTAGATTACCGTTTAATTATTCCGCGAGTCGAATTTTTATTTTTTATTCAACAATATATTATTTTAAATAATTTAATCAAAACTAATTTGCTATTTTAATATATTAAAAAAAAATTATACGATACGAAAATAGCTTTTTAACATTTATTATAAAAGCTATAAACTAAATAACGCGTAATATAATTAACGTTATATATCGTTTTGCGTTATTAAAAAAAAGGTCGTAATATTTTGCAAAACAAATTATAAACTTAGTCGACGTCGTTATATAAAACGAACCCGATTATTGTCAAGGGATCACAGAAGAATACAGGTCAGGTACATCGATGGATTCAATGAATACAATAGACTCAATGACTGATACTTGAGGAAGGAAAACCTCCATGTCTTAGATGCCTTCCGGATATGTATCTTTATAGTTTCGGGCCAGTGTCCCATGTACTACACTAGTCGAGTCATGACAATTATAAAATAAAAGATTTTTTACTATGCAAAAAGCAAAGGATTTACGGGCATTTAAAAACGTAGTTAAGTAAAAAAACTTAGAAAATCGTTAAAATAGTCGTTATACAAAAAAAAAGAAAACTTGCGCTTAGCGTTATAAAATTTGCGGCAAATTTAGCTATAATGCGCAAACTTGTTAAAATAGTATAAAAACGTTTAGTAAATTAAAATTTGATTAGTTTAAATTAATTATATATATTATTATTAAATTATTTGTAAATGTACGTTTAAAAGTTTAAAAAATGGCTTATTTAATTAAGTGTTTTATTTAAGTAAAAAATGTATTAGCCGGTGTTTAATTTTTTGTTTTTATAATTATGTATTTATTTATTTATTTTAATAATAATATTTTTATAATTAGTTTTTGTTAAACTTTTATAGCCGCTGTTTTTTGCGTTTGTATTTATATATTTAATATTATATTTGATTTTTTTTTAAATCTTTTTAAAAAGTTTTATTAAAGTTTTAACGCGTTATTAGTTTTTTTAAAATCGTTTTTAATTTAAATTTTTTACGCTGTAATTGCGGCGCTTTTTTGTAAAAAAAAAAAAATGTTTAGCTAATTTTTTTTTTTAATTAAATAAAGCTTTTTATTAGCTATTAAAAGTTTTAAATTATTTATATTTTATTAATAAGCTTGCTAAATTATAAGCATGTTTATAAAAGTCTACTATTTTAATATATATATATTATATTTATGGTTTAAAAAATGTTTTCTTTTAATAATAATAATAATGTAAATAAAGCTAGTAAGTTATAATTAAATGTACGGACTGCAAGAACTAAGCTACATTAACGTCTTTAAGTACTACTGTCCCGGTTCACGCCCTAATTAACAGGCAGCCTGTTGCTGCGATGGGTGTTGCTACTGGTACTGCCGCCGCCGCCAGTACCGCCGCCAGTGCCGCTGTCGTTGCCGCTGCTGTTGCCGTTGCCGTTGTTGCCGCTGCTGTTGCCGTTGCCGTTGCCGCCGCCGCCACTGCCACTGCCACTGCCACTGCCACTGCCACTGCCACTGCTATTGTCATTGCCATTTTCAAAATGGCGCAGTGACGCCTCGGCCGCGTTTGCGCCGAGTGCTAAGCCGCGGACCAACGCTAAAGCGAATAGCCCAAAAACACGCCTAGTTCCAGCAAAAGCAAAAGTAGTAAAAATAGCCCCGGCCACCATCAAAACCCATGACCCCGAAAGGGCCCATGCGGCAATAGAAGCCGGAGTGACCTTATCGGCTGGGCAAGGCGGGCAAGGCGGGCAAGGCGGGCAAGGAGGACAGGCTGGGCAAGGAGGGGGGACGGGACACGCCGGGCACACATACTCATGCGACCACCTTTTGCTTACCTCGTCCCAAAAGATAGCGTTTTGAGCTGCGGGGGGACGAGGCAACACAGACGCGGGAGACGGGGACGCAGGAGGTGCTGGTAGGGTTGTAGGAGGGGGAGAAGGGTGAGGAGGAGGAGAAACTGCGCCAACAGCGCCAGCCAAGGGGAGGAGGAGGAGGAGGAAAGGGAAGAACAAAACGAGGCGCAGAGACAGAGACATATTGCTGCTGCTACTGCTGTTGCTGCTGTTGCTGCTGTTGCTGCTATTGCTGCTGTTGCTGCTGTTGCTATTACTGCTGCTGCTGCTGTGACTTTGTCAATTGTTAGTACTTCGCGGCCGACCAAAAAAGAGAAGAGAAAAGACGAAAGCGATTCGGGCAATTATTCTTTAGACATAAACCGCATCTCTTACGCCGCCCTTTCTTCAAATTCTTCTCTTTGGTTTCATCGTTCTTGCCTTTCAGGATTATTTGGGCAAACTTTGATCTTGACAGTACTATAAGTAGTAGCTTCATATCAGCGACTTATAACATAAACCGGAAGTGACGTCTGCTCAAGTGAGGACCTTAAGTACCTCGTACATATACTTGTACTTTAATGTCTGCAGGTTTCGAGAACCCTATGCCTTGCAATAGTAATACTTGAAGGCCAATAACTTTAATGGAATCATTAAGCAGCACTACCTTGCTGATCTTGTATTGACGAGGTGAGTATGAGAATATTGTGTTGATCGCATCTTCTAAGATTGTGCCCGGTGCTGAGAAGTAACTGGTACCTTTGAAACTAATGCTCGGTAAGGGGAGCCATGTAAGTCATCGTACCTACTTGTTGATATCTCTCAAATTGGGGAGCTACGACGGTCGGCTCAGTACATGACAGGAAAAAATTGGGAGGAGGATGCCTTATTTCGCCCACAATCATCTTGCCGCCGACCAAACCCGGAACTCTTCCACCATCACACTTCGGGTTGATGATAAATACTTCTCACTCACCGCATGACTACCTAGGTACTTACTCACCTTTCATCTATACTCCATTCAATGCGTTCTCACTTGGAAGCAGTCTTCTTTGCTCTCTTTGTTCTCTCTATATAGTATCAACTACTTTCATGAACTGAACTCGATTCTACGACCTGCACAGAGCAGTCTATTAAATCCGCAATAGTTCCAAACACATCCACATGCAAACGCACAACCCCCTGTTCACAAGTGAATGAGAGATAAGGAGAGGTACAGTTCACTACAGTCGTGACACCTTTGCTGCCACTGACAACTGCATCAATTAGGAGACGAGACTGGGATTTCTTTGGTCAAGAGCTCCGACGGGGCTAGTTGGACTGAAAAACAGCCAACGACTATCTACTTCCTGCCACTGACGATTTTGCTCCATCATTGCGTTCGTTGCCGAACAATCGATGAGACCCGAAGAGGTTGTACGACATCTCGCGATTAACTTGTGCTACCTTAGCCACACCCTCGATAATCTACCTGCCTGCAGAAGACTATCCGAAAGTTACCACTGTATGTTTCATCCTCTGCTCTACTACTGCTGTGACTGTCGGTTGGTGCTTCGCTTGAGCCGTTCATCAATACTTCGAAATTTGCGCTATTGTGCTTTTGAAACTTCTTCAATATTTTTAACCCCTCTCCTACCGGGATCTATTCAATAATTACATGACCCTACACTTCATCCAACCATGCTTCTGATCTATCCATTCTTCTAATGCGTATTTTTTGCCGCAACTTCTTCGATCCTTTGAATTCAAGCCATCATTATAAGCTCCACGTCTTCATAAACAATTTTTTCAGCCACCATTCCGATAACCCACAACAATTTTTCGTCTGAAGATGTAGTTCTTGTCCATCACTCATTCGAACACTTCGTTCTTCAATTTACCAGCCCCATTACTCATCAGGAGATACTTCCTCTTGGTTAGTTTTTTCGGTTGATTCTCTCGACGATTCTATCAACACGGGCTTTGAAACCCCTGCAGCATGAGACAGTCCTCGGTTCCACTTACACAATGGGCATTTGATACACAGCTCTGTGGTAAACATGCTGCAGTCCTTGAGGCATCCCTTATAGCTTTGAGCTCCAGAATCACGAGATTCTGGTGGGTCATCGTAGGACGGTGACTTAGTGTCTATCTGCTCTCTAGTCAGGAGCATGTGCCTAGGTTCACTGCCTTCAAATTGAATCACTTCCCAATACCTGGAAGAGATAGCTGGCTAGCCCCCTTAATCGACTGGCTCAATTACCTGATGGCGTACATACGAGATTGTCCAAGCGCGGCTCAACGACGCCAAACTACACGTCCTCGTTGGATAGAGACGCTGACATCCGGTGAAGATGGAAACACGCCGCTCAAAAAATATCTGGTGATGGCGCTACCCCGTGTGCAATATTCCGGTGGAAATGAGTGCCGCGGAATGCCAATCCAAATGAGAGTGTGCTATGGACATGACCTCCGGCTCATGTGCCAAACCTCAAATTACAGCCTTTAGCGTTCAGGAGACTAGACGCATAGCAGGATCAATAGAAGCAATGTTATTATTAATGATCATAGTAATAAGTGATAGGATCCATAACCCGGCCTTCCATCGTCTCTTTCCCCCTCTTCCTTCCCCAATCTCTAGAGCGCCCCCATCCGCTAACGTAGCCAAGGTCCTTGTCACGTCATCGGTAAATAACTTGGCCAAATGATGGTCGGCTAAGAAAGCAAGCAGCTGGGCTCTTCATCACGCCGCCCCTGCTTGCCTAACTCCTGGTTCACCCATCCACAACTCGGTGTAAATGTTTGAGTTCTTCAAGTTTGGTGCCATGAATTGAATTTCGTGTCAGGAGAATGTTGATGAAGACGTTTATGATCTTTCCATTTTTAATTGCATGGAGAGACCGGACAAAGTCTTCCTCAGTGAATCTACTCCCGTCCGATACACCGAATCTCGGAACGAACAGGATGTTCTCCCTTATATCCGCACAAGGCGAAAAATTCCAATAAAAAAGCACAGTTCGCGTCAGTCTTAAAGCAGAATTAAATGCACGTGCTGCTATCGCCAGACTTCTTCTTTCCTCGTAAATGAACTGCAGTGGGCCAGATATTACGGCTGCCGACGAGATTTTGTCCAAGAACTTGTCGTAAGTGGGTGGGTTGATAAGATCGACCGTGATGCAGATTGTGTTGTGGAACATTTCCAGTTCTCCATCAATGAGGAAACAAACAGGAATATTGACGGATTGGTCACTGCTTTGGGCGGGCGGTGTCTGGGCCATTGTAGTTGATTCACTGTATGGAGGTGGATGGCTATCCACTGGGTGCGAGGTCTGATTTTGTCCCTTCTGTACTTCGCTTGTTTTTGGTTGCATTTCGATATTGGAGAGGTATTTTTTGTGTAATACTGGTGAAAGGTATCCGACAGTAAGCAAGGTACAGCGTCTTAAAACTGAAGTGGCACGTAGATGGACGCGCAGGCAAGGAAAACAGGCCCTGAAGGAAACGCTAGGTCCTTATATATTTACTGCATCTAACGGCAAACCTTATGAATATTCTATTACGTTATGGCATCTAATAACTATCGATGGGGGAAAAGTTTGAGTTAGACCCTGTCCTAACCCTATCTCGGCTGAGCTAGATTTAGAGACTAGATGGCCAATGTTAATGACAATAACAACACAATGCTCGGCAGCTGCGAGCAAGACGGTTGACACAATAGACGCCACGACCCGCCACTATGAGTTAGTAGATGTTGCAAGTAAGCCTACAGGTAGGCCGTAACACGTTGATTTCTTTTATCATGACAAGTTTCAGGATTTTGTCGAGTCGATGCACTCTATCAAGAACTGGAACAAATTCGCACTTAATAACCGCCTCCCACACAAACCATTGTCATGACTCTCTGAACCATAGATACCGACGTCGCACAGGTTGTTTGAAGCTTTGGTATCTTGTTAATGAAGCTTTGTGCTGAAGGTTGTTGCTGATGTGGCTGTTGTTACAACGTTGATTTGGACAGGAAAGAAAACTTTGCTATAATGACCGCCATGTTTCTTTTCTTATAAACTCTAGCTCTCGGATACTTTATGTTATTAAAAGCTCCATCCACCATTTCGCTAGCACTTTGCATCTCGATTTTCAATTTAAGTAGGTGTGACCTTTCCCACATGTCCCAGGTTGTTATGCCTTAAAGCATCGCCGGTGAAGCCGTAGCCCACCTTTAATCAAGAATCGGATTGTGGCCTTTAACTCTCCCAGTATGGCTTTTGACTAGACTGTGTCACTAGAAGTCCGATGCGGCATTACAGCATGCCGAATCTAACCTGCTGCATAGACACATTTTGTAGTCTATAAACCACTCGGTGCTGAAGCTTTGATAGGTCAATCATCTACGCAGCTTCTCTGATCTTAACCATCAATCCGTTAGCCTTCGTTTGATAACCCCACCATCACCGGCCCATTACACTAAGGACTCAGACTCCTCGTCCATACTCTCCGAGATCGACTGCCCCAAGCCGAGATCGATTCGACACGAGTTAAGATCCCCAAGATGCCCGGCAGTATCCTGCTATCTGAGAGCAATTCAGGACTATGTCAATCTATTTCTGGCTACGGGTTTTAGGAGCCATCCTAGCGTTAGTTATACCCTTCGGCGTTAACCCTAAAACTTCAGCTGATCTTTAGTTTGAAAAAGAGAAACTATTTGGTGATAAGTATTGGCTTCCAATGCTGCACAGAGGGCAAAGATCTGATTAGTACACAAGATAAATCATGGAAAAGGCGGGAAATTGATTGGTTTCATCAGCTACCATGCTATTGTTCAAATGAAATATTGCTATAAGGCAGTTATGCTGTTGTTGCGGAAGAAATTTGGTAAATTTGAAATTGATCAATGCAAACCAGTAAACTGACAGATGTAGTTATTCCAAACTATGCCTTAAAATTCTGCATCTTGTTCTGGCTGTGGGTCAATAGGTGTGCTAATGAGCATGGGTTTACAAAGCTGGCCACGTTACTACAAAGTCTCATAATTATCTTCTGTACACAACATGCCAAACAAATTCTACGCCCCTAGCAGATTAAATAACATCGCCGGCATATTTTCCGAGGTGTAACATTATGTGCAGTACGTCTGAGCTACGGGACTTACTATCTTTCATCTTGCTTAGTCATCACTACTGACCTAATAGCTCTACGGCATCGGTCTTTAGTTAATGATACTATAGAGGCAGAACTCATGATTAAATGACGGGCAAAACCCGTGTGGCTAATACTAGAAACGAGATTTGTGGGCCATGCTAGAGCGTAACAGTTAGGTATATAGGTATCCTTTCGCTAGTCTAGTCATGATCACTCCGCCTCTTCACTTCTAACTCCGGATCACTCCTAAACCCCGATTTGTTCACTCTGCAGATTCCAACTAGACCATTTCCATTGTCATCTCATTGTCATCTCCTAACTGCATGCCTATTGACTGCGTGTTCCACTAGGAAGTAAAGCCTTCATTCAGAAGTAATGCTGTCAACATGGAATTCAACAATGCCACCAGCAAAGCTCTGACAAACAGATTCCGGCCTTAGTAAAGCCTCCAATTGGTGACTAAACGACTTGAAACCTCTGTTAAAATTAGAAAGATATTATTGCACACATTAACTGTCGTGCGTTAACTTGATTTCTATAATATGGCCCTTCGTATTGCGACATCAGTTGTGATATCTGCCCAGCTCCAAACCACCACTCTCACAAACAGTCAACACTAGCAACGAATATCCGCCAACCAATAAAGATGCCTACCGTTCTTGTCACCGGTGTAAGTTTCGGGGTTTCCCAGGGCTAAATAGCCCGAGCGGTGCCATTGGTTAACAATTCTGATAGGGCGCCGGCTTCCTGGGCTCTAACCTGGTTAGTCTCCTGCTTGAGAACCCCGAGAACACAGTTATTGCCATGGATTCTCTGTGGACCGGATCTATGGATTCCATAAAAGGTGTTAAGGAGAACCCTCGGTTTAAGTTTCTTCGGTGAGTAGCCGCACTTGCAAGCCCCTGCTCTTTCGTGACAGCGTGATTAATCATCTCCTCAGGCACGATGTAACCCAGCCCTTCCCCGAGGATCTCGGTGCCATTGACAGGGTTTACCACTTGGCTTGCCCGGCTAGCCCTACCCGTTTCCCCGAGGCTCCATTGGGTATCTTGAACACCTGCTTCCTGGGAACGACGCACGTGCTTGAGCTTGGAAAGAAGACCGGCGCCCGCGTGCTTCTTGCTAGCACTTCCGGTATGCCTCTCATTACCCCCAACGTAGCGCTCGAGGAAGACTAACCAGCAATAGAGATCTACGGAGACCCCCTTGTCTGCCCGCAGCCTGAGACGTACCACGGCAACACCAACCCTTTCGGCCCTCGTTCCTGCTACGACGAGGGCAAGCGCGTGGCCGAAGCTCTCGCTTACGGCTACCGCAAGCAGTGGAATGTCGACATCCGCATTGCCCGCATCTTCAACGCCTATGGCCCCGGCCTCCGGCCGAACGACGGCCGTGTCGTGCCCAACTTCGTCATGGCCGCCATCAACGGCGAGCCCATCCAGATCACCGGCGACGGCACCGCCAGCCGTTGCTTCCAGTACGCGACCGACTGTGTCAGCGGACTGATGGCTCTCATGGAAAGCAACTACCTGAAGCCTGTCAACATCGGCCGTGCGGACGAGACCACCGTCGGCGAGCTCGCCCGGTCCATCAGCGAGATCGTGGCCAAGAAGACGGGCAAGCCCGCCGTGAGCGTTAAATTCACCGATAAGCGCGAAGACGACCCCTTCCGCAGAGTGCCGGACGTCACCATCGCGACCAAGGAGCTTGGCTGGACTGCCAAGGTTGACTTGACGAAGGGACTGGAGACTACCGTCGACTGGTTCATGGCTGAGGTTGCTGCTTCAGCTTAGATAAAGGCGTATAGACAGCATGAAAAAGAAGCTCATAGCTTCCTATAGAACAGCAGACTCATTTTACCAGCTTAGATATCAGAGTTCGGCTTTAGAAATAGCAATAAAAATATTTTAAATTTCAACGTTTTATGAACAACTTTATTTTGAAATTTCCTAAATGTCTCGTCTATGCACAGGAGAGGCAGTCTTGCTTTTAGAGATTGAAAAGTTTCAGTTACTTTGAAAAAGATTTTAGGAAACGTGTAAAGACGTTTTGTGAAGGTTATATCATATGCGAAAGAGATCGAGAACGAATTAAAACAGATATACTAGTTTCAGAGTCGTTATTGAAGGTGATTAAGAGTTTTGTAAATCCAAATAGATGCAGAGGTAGAAGGTTCCAATGAGCACATTCAAGGAAGTCTTATTTTATTTTCTATTTTAAAATCTAAGACTTATGTATCGGAGATTGAGACTACGCACCTGTAACAGAGAGAAGTGATCGAAACTAAAAGAAACGAAGCAGTATTCTTAGATTTAGTTCAATTATACCAGACTACTGTCTTGTGTAGCTGAATGTCAGGTGCTTTCGGCTCGAAAATTGACCTACTCATTGGCCGGGGCTTAATGAGTGCCATTGGAGGATATTCGTTTACTGTAGATCGTCATAGTGGAAGTAAATAGCCCCTTGTAAAGACTGGCTAGATGTAGTCGATGGTTTACCTGGACTCTCCTCTCGTCCTCGCATCCGATGAGGTGGGCTCAACATTGTTTCACAGTCCTGAGACATGTCGTTGGGCACCGTCCAATTGGTAACCGACTTGAAAGTTTGGAGGATGCTATGCATCAATCCGCTGATTATCCTCCGAGTCGACGGATCCAACATCGCTATCGTTATCATTACCGTACATCAGATTTCCTCTGCGCTGATTCTCGTGATAATTTCCTGGCCATGTGGTTCAGCTGAGAGCATATATAACACCTGGAATCACCCCCGCTATCGCGACATGCGGAGACTTTATTGGGGGTTATGATGCGAACAATATTTCTTGCTGGAGATTTTAAGATTTATATCGACGATAGCTTTGGCGTGATGAAATTATCCGAAGAAGTAACTGTGATCACTGGCGGCTTCAGAGATGCTTACCAGATTGGTTTATATTTGAGGCTAGTGCGTTAGGGCGGATGATTATTGTGATGACTTCATTAGCTTATATTCTTACCTACTAGGCTAAAGTCGCCGGCATTCTTCATCCTTTAAGGCAAGCTTGTATTACCTTGTGCTGTGATCATTCTCTCTTCAGACTGGGCAGGAGAGAGGGTACATTCCTATGAATTGGATAACGTACAATTAGAGCTACATGGGGGAGTGTATGCCTTGTAAGTTTTCTCTGATGAAGCATGATAAGGTAGGCTTGTTGGGAAATATCGGCCAGGGTTTTCTGGGGTTTTATATATGCTAAGACTAGTAGAAGAGTGTTCACGCATATTCTATTATTTAGTCAACAACTAGATCTCATGGCTACTCAATCGCCCCAGTTTGAAATTACCCAAAAATATAGTTAGAAATTGATAGCGGGGTCACGCATTCATGACTACTCAAGGCAGACTCGCGCAGACTGCTTGGTGAATGGAGAAGACCTGGGGCGAACTCTCAGTGAGTTATGAGCACTCACCTTTGATAGTTTGACGCTGATAAACTTATACGGAAACAGTCCACTTACGAGAAATAAGAAAGGACACTAAAGTTTGGTAAAAGAATGGGTATCAATTGCGATTCATTATCCGTAATGTAGCCTAAGGCAATGGGTATAAGGCCTCCGTAGCCATCGAGCTGCAATATGATACCCTAAAACGATTCATCACCTTTTGTTGATGTCCTGAATCCCCCAAGCTACGATCGAGGACACAAAAGAACCTTCAAGCCAACCAACAACGCCAAAGGGCCGAAGTCGTTATCGTACAGGTCTAATATTACATAATAATCAAGAGTCAGACTTGAGGAGCGCGTATCTACAGCGTCTAGATGCCAAATTATGTGGACATGGCTTCCCTGCGGAAAAAAATACCTAATCCGACTCAGGTTCGTCCTCGTCGCTTGTGGCCTCGATGTTCATCTTCTTGTTCTTTGATTTCTTCTCCTTAGACGAGGACTCGGACGTGGATTTGGCAGGTGGCTCAGAGGAAGTGGTCGGGGCGCTCGCAAAGACGTCGGGTGTAGTATGGCCCTTCGATTGTAGGTTGGCATTAACAGCGGGAAGAGCCTCAAGCAGAGTATTGTATTGATCAAGCGACAACATAATACCCTTAGTGCCAAGGGTTAGCTACAGGCGGGAAATCGTTCGACATGATAGTGTGAGAGGCCAACCTTCTTTCCCGGCTTGAGGTCACCGGCAGCATCAGAGTAGTACTCTCGGATGTTGACAAAGGTCTTGCCCTTGAAATCTTGGATCACGATTCTTCGGGTACCGCCAAGCTAGACGTCAGGAGTTAGCGGTTAGATACAGAACAGCCTCAGCACTAAAGAGCATGAAGTGCATACAGCCCAGAATGAGTTTCCTTCGCCGTCCTGGCCAGAGTTGGTAGCAGCATCAGTTTCGGTCTTGGACTTCTTGGTAGACTTGGCGACCTCCTCCTCGCCGGAGCTGGCGGACCGTTCACGAACTCGACTGCGCTTGAGATTCTTAGTTTGACCCATGATGGCGTGGTATGTTTGAGAGCCTGTCTGAGAAGTTGATTGGAATGAACTAGTGGTGTAGAAGGAAGGCGATAGGAACAAAAGAGATGTTACAGAAGAATTGATTCTGTATTTTGAGAAAATGCTATGCTCATTGAGCCTTGAAAGCACCAAAGAGCGATCTTGACAAGAATGTGGGGTTAACGCGCCCAGGTTGGTCCCAAAGACGCGCCTAGGCAATTGCTCAGCTGGAGGTGAACTGACTTTGACCCGGCAATTAACTCAAGAATGAGTCTAAGCCTGTCTGAGACTAGCCTATCCGGGTTGAGTTAACCGGCTAGCCCGACGCCCAACTTGGTCCACTAAGGTACCCACTATATAGGTTCGGCAGAGAAGTGAGCCAGAGCTTGGACCATCTCATATTCCATGCTTTTCTAGGCATACTGGGGCAGTGATTATTGGGGGAGCCGCATTGCGCTAAGACCTAGGTTAGTCCACTAAGAGACATTATGAAATTAATCATTAATGTTTGTCTCGATTGCCTATCAGTCGCACCAGGGCAGTTGTCTGAGGCCCCTGACCGTGTGTGCCAGTTCCCTAGACTCATCGATTCTGGAAAGGAACTTATCTCTGCTTCTGAGGTCTTCTGTTCGACTTCTATCATATCACATTCGTTCGTACATCGTTCGTAAAGTTGCAGAGCCAAGTTGTTTCAATTCATTCCAAGCGCGCCGTTATCTATATCTGTTTCTAATTGGCGTGCAATCATCTGTTCTTTATTCGAATGTCTGTGACTTATCGCCCCTCCACCAGTCCTTGACATGTGTTGATATTCATCCTTCCCTTGAACTTGTTAGCTCCCTGCGATACCGATTTGCCACTCCAATGACCGAGGAAGGGCATGGACCACCGGGCGACTCTCCCGTCGGATCGCAAACGTACTTCGCGGCGGCTACGAGCCCTGTGACCCCAGCTTCCGACCATGCGCCTCAAGAGCCATCAATCCAGCCAGCAAGACCGATGACAGATACTGTTGAGTCTTCAAGCAGTCAGCAGGAGGACATTGCTACAAAAGTGTTTAAATTCCTCTCGACGGCCACACCGGGAACGCTGGGAGGTATTGCTGTTGCGCTCGCTGCCGTCACATATTTCATATTAGGGCAAATAGGGCTGCTACTGATAGGCGCGTTTGCCGGTATCACTTTATTTGCGACATGGGAATCACAGAATCCCGATGTAGCACGGGCTGTTCGGGGGGAAAAGGGGTATGCCTTCCTAGACCGGCTATTTGACAGCAGACCAGGCGACTTGGAATTTAAATCTGAGCAAGACGAAGAGGAAGACTATATGGCCGTCGCACACAGTTTCGACGATTTCCAGCCCGAAACACGAGATGCGTTATACGAACTCGTCGACGCGGCTATTCGCGACTATGTTGAATGGTGGTACCGCCCGATTGTACCTTTGGACAAGTCGTTCCCACTCGCCTGTCGCAAGGTCCTCACGCAGTTCGTCCTGAGTTTTTCCAACAGGTTGAGACGTAAGAGACCTGCTGATGCCTTTGTTGATTTCGTCACCCACTCTTGTTCCATCATTATTGTCTTTTTCTCTGAAATGGCAGCTGCATATGCCGAACTTCCGGCAGACACACAGATGAATGCTGCCGACGCAATATATAGCTATCTAGCCACTCACACGGAGGCTCCGTTATCAAATCTACTCAATCAGCGACAACAAACAGCAAAATTTAAGATGGTGGCTGAGGATTTGCTTAGCTTCTTAGAAAAGCCGACTTACGATTGCGATCCTGCTAGAGTCTTTCTAAGAGAGATCCTCTCGACGATTATACTAGAAGGCACTTTGCAGACATGCTCTAAAGCAGAGTGGATAAATGCCTGGATCATTTATCTGCTGGAATCTGGCGAGACAGATCTTTCTCAAGCTATCGACGATGCCATTCAAGACCAAAAAGCTTTTGGTGATGTGGACGGAAATGTGGGCAACATAGGCTTATCGAGAGGCAATCGCAACTCTTATGAGCTGGATCGGCAGCGCCGGAAGGATATGGTTCATAAAAAGAAGCTGTCCAAAGCAGACGAAGAGATGGAAAAAGCAATGGAGGAAATGAAAAGACTTAACCAAATGATTGCGGACGCAGACAAGACAAAAGCCACACCACAACAGACCAACATCGGATCCTCAATCGTTCCTACTGATAATTCGAACGAAACTGCACACCAGTCGGGCTTGGGTGTGCCGAGTAAATCGAAAGTTAGCTTGGTAGAGACACCCGGGGCTTTACTAACAAGTTCTGAGGCTGAATCAAGACCGTCACAAACAGGCGAGACAGAAACAGCTCGAGATTCTATCAGCTCCCCAATCTCTCCCATATCGCCATTAAATGCTCCCAGCCAGAGTATGCACTCCTTGAGTAAACAAGAGCTGGCTCCAGTTCAACGATTCACGAGTTTCGACCAACTGGTCCCCCCAGCCAGGGATGAAGAGGGCGAAGGGGCTGAATCTATCAAGGCGCCACCGCTTACTTTGCATAATGCTTCTATCACTGTTCACGATGACGTAACCGCTGAGAACAGTCGGCTGCGGAGTAAACCAACCTGGGAATACCTTGTACAGATTGAACCGTCGTCTTCGCATCATTCTGGCTGGATGGTAATGAAAACCTACGCACAATTTGAGGGCCTTCATGAAAGTTTACGGCGGATAGCAACCATTTCAGGTGCTACGGCTTTCTTAGAGGCGCACGCACAGTTTCCCAGCTGGAAGGTGCATACGAGGTCGTCGTTACGGGGTGAAATGGAGAGGTATATGCGAACCGCTTGTGTTGAGAAGTCCTTGGCTGAGTCGGAAGCTATGAAGCGCTTCCTTGATAAAGGGCAAGAACCAAAAATGGGTGTCAACCGCGGTTTTTCGTTTGAATCTATGGGCAAGGGTATGCTCGATGTGATCCAAAATGCGCCAAAGGGAGCCCTAGATAGTAGTAAAGTCGTTATGGGCGGCGTTACTGGGGTATTTGGCAATATTGGACTTGGCCCAAAGAGATCCACAAATGCTTCCTTACAGCAAATTCAAACAACGCAGAGTAGCAGCTCACGCAGCCCCAGTAGTACTCGGCCAGTGTCGTTGCCTGCTCTTCCGAGAATGGATAGTAACCCAACGACGAATGGGTCGAAGTTTTCAAGAGACAGCTTGGATAGTCAGAGGTCGTCTGTTGTCTCCGTACAGCCTGGGAAAATACCTCCAATGGATCGACGGCCCAGCTTCCAAGCGGATGTGGATCCAGATAGTACTTTACACCCTGCACGGGCGGATCGATGGGAACGAAAGTCATCTTTAAGCGCAGCTAGCAGTCGTGGACACAGTCGGGCTTCAAGCGCCGCTGCAGCACGGTCGCCTTTACGATCACCGTCGGAAATCAGCCTTAGTAACTTGAAGCTGCCACCTCCGCCAAACGAAATCACAGACGATTACGATTCACCTACCAGCATACGGCATAGCACAGATGGGTATCCAAAATTCAATAACTCACCAATACGTACATCACTAGACCAGCAGGGCAAGTTATTTCAAGCAAATGGAACTTCTAAACGATTAATCAAAAATTACGCACCCTTGTCTGAACAGGAAACGCGAGTAGCAGTCGAGCTTCTTTTTGCTGTCATAAACGAGCTTTATACCTTATCTTCAGCTTGGAATATCAGGAGGACGCTATTGACAGCCGCAAAGTCCTTCCTACTACGTCCTGGAAATCCGTCGTTAGCCTCTATCCAATCTCTGATGCAGGACTCGGTGCTCGATGCGAACACATCAGATAGTGGCATCGCTACACATCTACGCAAGCTTCGAGAAAACTCTCTGCCCACAGAGGAGGAGCGTAAGGCGTGGCCAGCAGAACTTACCGCATCAGAGAAAGAAGAGCTACGAGAGAAAGCAAGGAGGCTCTTCATTCAAAGCAGCGTTCCTGCTGCGCTAATGGGCATCATGGGTCAGTCGGCGACCAACGAAGCGCTGGGCCGCGTCTTTGACTGCCTACAGATCGAGGAGGTTGCAAGAGGCCTGTTTTTCGGTCTTATATTACAGGCAGTACGTGTGGTTACCCATTGATATTAGTATATTGCTTGCGGACGAGCATGGTTGATATGAGCCACGCCATTGTATTATGAACAGCTTTGACGACATCATGTACACTAGATGCACGACAACGGACTGTACACGGAGAAATGCTTGCGTGCTAGAGTATATAATGTTACACGAACGGCGATACGTTACATGATAGAATAATAAAGGGGGGTGAAGTCTACAACTCTATGAAGTCAAAGATTAGCCACATTCAGTCAACGCTGATTCGCGTAGCTGAAGTATAAGTACTATATTTCAACCGTGTTAAGGCGCGCTGTTTACTTACGTAAAAGCCAGAGGCAACTAATGCGGACTTCCACCTCCGAGGAACTAGCAGTTTTCTCCCTGTGGGTTGTCACAATGCTCAAGTCCACAGTAGCTCTGGCCATTTTCCAATCACCAGATGGGACTTGGAGCTGTGCGGGGCAATTGGAGAATGGTGGGGGTTGATGATTATATGACAGCATTGAGCATTGGTAAGCTCCCCTGGCTTCGTCGCAGCAGCCAGCAAAACTCCGACAGCGCAAGGACGGGTATTCCGGCTCTGTAGATGCTTTGTTGTCGCTATGATTGTTCGTGGATCTATAAGTACTTAGTCTGCGGTGCGCATAAACTGTTGTTGTTGTCTCAGCTAGACACATCGTAATATTTGACATTGCGTTTACACGGCCTCTTAGCATTTCAGCGTTTCGACCCCTCAGCCGACAACTGCTAGTAGACTTCCGCATCCTTTAGCCCACTTACACCTTCACCTCTGCTATCTACCGGGCTCCCGAGCTCAATCTTCACAATGGGCTCTATCGATCGACAGGGACGTGGGATTCGCATTGCCATAGATCGAGGCGGCACTTTCACCGACTGCGTGGGGACGCTAGACGGCGAGGACGTCGTGATCAAACTGCTGTCGGAGGATCCTGCAAACTACGAAGATGCGCCGCTTGAGGGGATACGGCGCATCATGAGCCATTTTCAAAAACGCGAGATCCCGCGCGGCGAAGCATTAGACACCTCTGAAATTGACAGTATAAGGATGGGCACTACTGTGGCGACAAATGCGTTGCTCGAGCGGAAAGGAGAGAAGATCGCGCTGGTAGTCACGAAGGGGTTTCGAGATTGTCTCACGATCGGAAACCAGAGCCGGCCTAAGATATTCGACCTCGCCATCAAGAAGCCGGATGTTCTGTACGAGGAGGTCGTCGAAGTCGATGAGAGAGTCACGCTTGAGGACTACGCGGAGGATCCGGAGAGGACCGTCAGCAAGGCGGACGCCAAGGCCGGCACCCCGGACGCCGCCAAGGCAGACCTGGTGATGGGTCTGTCGGGCGAAGCTGTGCGCGTTCTTCAGCGGCCGACGGAAGATACGATCAGGGACCAGCTCAAGAGCATATACGACAAGGGCATTCGGAGTATAGCCGTGTGTCTGATGCACAGCTACACCTTTCCGGACCACGAGGCCCTAGTCGGTAAGATCGCGAAAGATATCGGCTTTGAACACATCTCGCTCAGCCATGAGCTGATGCCTATGATCAAGCTCGTCTCGCGCGCCACGAGCGTGTGCGCCGATGCGTATCTAACCCCGGCCATTAAGAAGTACATCACCGGCTTCCAGAAGGGCTTCGCTGGCGGGCTGGGGACGCGAAGCGTCTTGAAAGAGGAGGGGGATAAGGGCGCGCGGTGTGAGTTTATGCAGAGCGATGGCGGGCTGGTCGACGTGGAAAAGTTCACTGGCTTGAAGGCTATCCTCTCTGGCCCTGCTGGCGGCGTAGTGGGCTATGCTATCACGAGTTACGACGAGGAGACCAAAATCCCGGTCATCGGCTTCGATATGGGCGGCACTAGCACCGATGTTTCGCGGTATGGCGAAGGCCGGTACGAGCATGTCTTCGAAACGACGACCGCGGGAGTCACCATTCAGTCCCCCCAGCTCGACATCAACACTGTTGCTGCTGGAGGCGGGAGCCGGCTTTTCTTCAAGAACGGTCTTTTTGTCGTCGGGCCCGAGTCGGTAGGCGCACATCCGGGACCGGCCTGCTACCGGAAAGGCGGTCCTGCTGCAGTAACTGATGCCAACCTCTTCCTTGGCCGTCTCTTGCCTGAGTTCTTTCCCAAGATCTTCGGCAAGAATGAGAATGAGGGACTGGATTACGAAGCTAGTAAGAAGGTCATTCAAGAACTTGCGGACCAGATCAATAGGGAGACTGGAAAGAACATGAGCCTGGACGAGGTGGCTTATGGCTTCTTGACCATAGCGAATGAGGCGATGACCAGGCCCATCAGATCTATCACGGAAGCTAAGGGGCATGACTCCTCGAAACACCGGCTTGCGACTTTTGGTGGTGCTGGCGGTCAACATGCCGTTGCTATCGCAGATGCTTTGGGCATCAAGCAAATATTAGTACATAGATACTCCTCTGTGCTCTCAGCCTATGGCATGGCACTAGCAGATGTTGTAGATGAGAGACAAGAACCCGACTCAAAGGTATGGCAGGATAAGGGCGATGTTGTAGAGGAGCTCAAGAGCAAGGTAGAAAAGCTTAAGAACAAATCCCTCCAGGCGCTACGAGATCAAGGATTCCAAGATGAGGAAATCGTCTTCGAAGAGTACCTCAACATGCGATATCGGGGAACAGAGTCTGCCCTTATGATTGTCAAGCCTAGCAACGAAGATGCCAAAGAATTGTTTGATGGTGACGACTGGGCATTTGGCAAGGCTTTCGTGAAACACCACCGTTATGAGTTTGGTTTTACCCTCGATGACCGGGACATCATCGTTGATGATGTGCGAGTGCGAGGTATTGGCAGGAGTTATCGATACCAGGACGAGACGGTCGATCAACAACTCAAAGAGATTAAACGCCAGTCTATTGGCGATAAGAAAGCGTATAAAAAATCTCAGGTATACTTTGAGGGTGGGCGCCAAGAGACCCCTATTTACAAACTCGAAGACATGGATGTTGGTGACGAGATCAACGGGCCGGCCGTACTCGCCGACGGGACTCAAACCATTGTCATCACGCCGAACGCGCGGGCATTGATTTTGAAGACTCATGTTATTATCGACCTCGAGAAAGAGGGAGGAAAAGAAGAGTAAGTTCTCCAACAAACGATGCATTTGGATCGGAAGCTAATGGAGAATTAGGTCACAAAGGAAAGAGTCCGGTGAGCGAGAAGTCGATCCCATCATGCTCAGTATTTTCGGCCATCGCTTCATGGCCATTGCCGAACAAATGGGCCGAGCATTACAAAAGACAAGCGTCAGCACAAATGTCAAGGAACGTCTTGATTTTTCCTGCGCCATTTTCGACTCTACCGGTGGCCTTGTGGCAAATGCGCCGCATTTACCTGTCCACCTTGGATCCATGTCGACCTGCGTAAGGACACAAGCTAAGATCTGGGAAGGCAAACTAAAAAAGGGAGATGTAATTATATCGAACCACCCCTCATATGGCGGCACGCATCTACCGGATATCACTCTCTTAATGCCCGCCTTCGATGAGAAGGGAGAGAAGATACTATTTTACGCTGCATCGCGAGCACATCACGCGGATATCGGTGGTATTACAGCTGGCAGCATGCCACCCCACTCACGCGAACTGTTCCAAGAGGGTGCGGCGATCAAGAGTGAAAAAATCGTTAGCGAGGGCAAATTCAACGAGGAAAGAATTATAGAGCTTTTATACAAAGAACCGGCCCAGTACCCAGGATGCAGCGGCACAAGATGTTTGGCAGACAACATCAATGACCTTAGGGCTCAAGTATCCGCGAACCAGAAAGGCATTTCGCTCATTGAGGGATTGATCCAGGAATATGGAGAAGATACGGTTCAGTTTTACATGGTCAACATCCAGAACAACGCTGAGGCATGCGTGAGGAACCTCCTAAAAGAAGTATATAAACGATTTGAGGGTCAAAATCTCTCAGCAGTGGATTACATGGACGATGGTACGCCAATCCGACTGCGGGTAACAATTGATCCCAAAAAGGGGGAAGCAGTCTTCGATTTCGAAGGCACAGGCCCGGAAGTCTACGGGAACGTTAATGCACCAGAGGCCGTGACCTACAGCGCCATCATCTACTGTCTGCGGTGTTTGATCTCTGAGGACATTCCACTCAACCAGGGGTGTTTAAAACCGATCCACGTGAAGATCCCGCCCAAGTCGCTACTATCGCCCTCAACGGGCGCTGCTGTGGTCGGCGGCAACGTGCTAACGAGCCAGCGCGTCACCGACGTCATCTTCCGGGCCTTCGAGGCGTGCGCAGCGAGCCAAGGCGACTGCAACAATCTGACATTTGGGTTCGGCGGCAATCTGTCCGGCGAGACCGAGGTCAAGGGCTTCGGTTACTACGAGACGATTGCTGGCGGTTCAGGCGCTGGACCTACATGGGAGGGCACCAGTGGCGTGCACACGCACATGACGAACACGCGCATTACTGATTCGGAGGTCTTTGAACGGCGGTATCCCGTGATCTTGCGCGAGTTCTCAATCCGCAAGGGCTCGGGCGGGAAGGGACAGCACCGCGGCGGCGACGGCGTTGTCCGGGACATTGAGTTCCGGATCCCCGTGCAGGTCTCGATCCTCAGTGAGCGGCGTGTATACCGGCCGTACGGGCTCGCGGGCGGCGAGGATGCTGAGTGCGGACTCAATATCTGGGTCCGTCGCGTCGCGAAGTCCAACCCGGAGAAGGATCTCGCGGCGCAGGGGCAACACGTTGCCAAGGACGGGGAAGCGGAAGAGAAAATCGAGTACGAAGAGCGTAGGATCAGCATGGGTGCCAAGAACAGCGCGCCTATGAAACTGGGCGATAGAATAATCATCAATACACCCGGCGGAGGCGGATGGGGCCCCGTCGGTGGCGAGAGGAACGTGGATCAGGATAGAGATCACACCGAAGCCTGGCGGAAGGGAAGCCATGCTGCGAGGGAGGAGATGGCGCTGCAGGCTTGAAGATGTATTGTAATGTGTTGTGTATTAAAAACGGCATGGGTTGTCTAGCTTGCCGATAGGTATTTGGGATGAGACCTACTTTCGGCAATCCTATGAACTTCACAGAACCGGGTATATTTCGTGTAGAACGATGCCTGTCGCCTTCTGATCTGTGCTACGATGCCGAATTTTCAAACGATGACTGCGCCGCTTGCAGGACTTTCAGATTCTGGTCGCGCAACTGCATCCGCAAGAACCTAGAATTGCAGAAATGGAGATGATGGGGTTTGTTGCTTGACTCCTGTTTCGTTTTGACTTTGAGCTGATGTCGGGTTAAGATGATTAAGTCAAGATTCAGCATCAGCACACTTATATCATGTGGCATAAAGGACTGCTTTACATTCGTTTTACGTCCAGGAAAGCACGTGTGACGTGAGCTGGATTTAACGTTATGAGCTGCTTGGGTTAAAATATGCACTTTTTGAGCGTATAATTGTTATTTCTGCCATTTCAAAGTGTGTAAGTCCCTGAGCATTTGTCAGTAGTGACTAGAACAAAACAACGTTCTTACAGAATATTCTCTGCTCGAACTATGATCATGACTAAGCCAAGTGATAAATTTCAGCTAACTCTATCGCAGCCGTGTGTTAGTCCAGCGTGTGTCGTGTTTCACCTCTGCATCGGAGTTTTGCTCCCATGCTGGATTGCGAGGTCTTTATGAAAATTCTGTATAGCTTCATGGCGGCAGTATAAGGTAAGGGCATGCCAGGTGGCAAGTCGCCTGATATCCAAATACTAGGATGAGTGGTAATTATCTGAGACTTGCGGTGCTCTCTAACATCACTGCTTTTCGTGTGTCAGCTCGAGAAATTCTCGACATAGCTTTTATCCGACAAAAGCTTCGGCGGTCGGAGCTCGTATCGACGCTCGTTCGGAGCCTCGTCCAGTCGCAAAAAAAAAAGCAGACATTATGAATGCGGAGCCACTTTGGCAGTGAAAGGGCAGAAGCGAGCTTTCTTGTAGATGTCAGCGCCACATTGCAGCAACATATCGACGCCCGCCTCGAAACCCTTGTGTATAGCTATATGCAGTGGCGTCCACCCCGATTCGTCCACGGCATTTACATCGAAGCGGAGCGGATCGCTTTTGTAGTGCTGCAACAGTAGCTTGAGCATATTCTCGCGCTGATGCAGTACAGCATAATGGAGTGCGGATCGCTGTTGGCGGTCCGTCTCGTCTATGCGGGCGCCGTGGCCTAGTAGAACCAGCGCGATGGCCTCGTGATCTTGAACGACGGCATGGATTAGTGCCGTCCGGCCGTCACTGTCTTTCTCGTTGCAGTCTACGTCACGCCCTATGAGGGCTTTTAAGATTCGCTCATGACCGTTTTGCGCGGCGATGTGTAAGGCGCTCTGCCATCTTGCGTCCGGCGTTACAGGATCCGAGGCGGAGGCCTCGTTTGATTGTGAGCGAGAATGTCTAGACGACGCATCACTGTCTAATGATAGTGGGGTTGTGGGTTTACTAGATGGCACAGAGTGCCGTGCGGTATCGCGAAATGAGCCATCACTTAGCCCATTATTGGATCCAGTGGCGGACAAGTTGCCATCGCTCGTGGGCGGGGACACAATCTGACGAGTGGTAGCGAGGTGCGGTGATTTCGCGCCCTGCGATAGGAATTCTTGTATAGCGGCTACATCCCATAACTCGACATCGTCTAAGCTCATTGCGGAGTCAAAATATCTGGAGCTTGCGAAGTCTGGGTTGGAGGCCTGGCTAGCCGGGGCGGGCATGTAGTCGCTCGGAGGCAAGGTCGACATGGCGCTTAGCACGAAGGATTCGGCAGGTGGAAGGTTCGGAATGTCTCCATGCTGATAGTACAGGGAGGTTGGAGGCAGGGCGGTAGAGCGCTGGGCGGAAATCTGGGCGGGCTTGCTGGCTAGAGTGAGGGGCGTGGACGGGGATGACACCCCCCGACTGGAAGTGAAATGCTGGGCAGCCCGTTGCTGTTCTTTCCTTTCTGGTCCTTGATATGTGAGAATCACTGGTCGACAGACTAGGGACAGAACTGCAGAGTAGGAGAATGACAATGACGACTCACCACGGAACTTGCGCTGGGCGATGCGGTTCTGTTGTCGCCGGCGCTCAGTGGCATCAGATGGCAACTGGATGTTGATGTCCATTGTTAATCTTGTCGGGTGGTCAATTGATCGTCTGTCTATCACGCAGCAGAAGTGTCGGGTGTCTTTCGGATGGAAATCTGGTAGTGTAGACGAAAATACCAAGCCTGACGCGGGAAGAGTTGAGGAATGGACTCGGAGTTGACGCGGCAGTGGATGTAATCATGTAATACACCTTACAATTTAGGTACCGGGCGAGTACGGACCGAACGTCCGGCATTTCACCGTACGTTTTTTGTCCTACCCTCAGTAGAGCCTCACTATGTAAGCGACTAGATTGGACGTTTGAAGATCCTGCTGTTGGCGTTTCTTGATGCGCCTCTAGAGGTTACGATACGCAGCCCGGTTTTTCGGAGATGAAGAATCACTATCGGGGCTTTGGTTTCTAAGTATTCGAGATGCTCCTTTCTCACGAACGACCTATATCAAATCACGTACCAGCATATACATTATTATTGGCTTCAGAATTGGTTATGCAGCCGACATATATTGATCACTACCGCTGCCGGACACTGATCGATAAGGCATAAGCCGTTTGTCAAGTGTTATTCAGCAATTGCAAAGTGATTATCACATGTTGTTTAAACTTTTGACAGCCTACCCATCGCCGCACATGTAATATAAGTATGACTAAAAGCTACCTAGAATGACCCTATAATGCTGAAAACAATCGAACTAGTCCTACTATATGCTTATGTCATTCTACTGTGTAACTTGAGAAACCCACCCCGACGTTGCATTGTCATAGCTCTTGGCTTGTCTAGTCAGTGGCACTACGCCTGCAAAACTGCGGTGTGCGAGAAGTAAACGGCGGCGTCGTGAGAGGCGAGATTGTTGACGAAAAAAAGTGAGATGCCTTATACCTACCACCTTAAAGGCTGTATCCATAGTAGTTTATACTCAAAACAACGATTCTGGTGTTATTTTGTACGTTATGTTATTACGATTAAAATTTAATAAACTTGTTTTTTTTTTTTTTTTTTTTTTTTTAATAAACCATGTCTAGCATCTTTTTCTGGCGTAGAGTTATACTAAGTATCAATTGTTTAGGGTGAAAGTGGGTGTAGAGTGTTTCACTCTTTTTGTTAAAAGCCCTCCCTGCTCTCCTTCGCGGATGTCCCGCAGACCTGCCGTCGCCAGCCCGCTATACCAGGATAGCGAATAGCAAAACATCGAGAAGAGGATATCGGCAGCTTTTGATTGGGCATAAAGACGCAATACGCTGCTGCACGACACATTTTTCTAACAGTGCGGAAAAGGAAACGAGCCCACTTCTGTTACTACAGCAGGTTCTGACTGCATTAATACTGAGATACCAGTCCTGGGCAGCACTATGTGAAATTCTATGCAGATTAGACAGTACAGTACAGGTAATGTAGTCAGCTGATAGAGGAGGAGGTGGGCTGCCTTAGCACGTTGGCACGCGGTGGCCAGGCCGATCTCTCACCAGCCCCGTTTTCCCGCCAAAATCACCACTTCTACCTACTTTTCCAACGCCTATCAAACAGCCGTTTCGCAACCATGTTTATTCCTTTTTTCATTAAGTTTATTAACAAAATTATTAAAATGCGTGCTATTACTTGTAAACATCGCAAAACTCGAAATGCAAAGGAATTATTGGCTGCAAAAAAATCCTATATATATAAAGCTAAGAAATCTTTGACCGTTTGGGGAAGTATAGTGGCTGTAGAGGGCTAAAGGATACATGAAGTACTAGGTTTATAGGTTACGTGTACGTCTACATGTAAGTATATACAGCTAACCCCCGGCACAACCACGAGCGTTATGATGCGGCTGCGCTTTCGGGAATCTTGGACACGAGTTTCTCCGCCAAACTGTTGATCGAGACCGCGTTGGTGATGTCGAGGGTCGTCAGCTCGGCTCCAAGCTCTACACGTACCCAGTTGCGCAACTCAACCGCCGCCAGAGAGTCGGTTCCATACGCGAGAAGAGATTTTGCCGGTTCCATCTCGGTCTCCAGCCGCAGAATCTTGGTCAACTGTGACACCAAAAGCTCAACCGCCATTTTGGCGAGCGCCGTCTTGTCCGACTTGGCTTTAACCATCATGAGGAACGTGCGAATCTCCTGGTCGGCCTGGCTACCCTCCCCGGCCGAGCCACCAGCCGAGCTCGCTACAAAGAGGTGTGCGAATCGCGCTTCTCGGCTCAGGTCAGAATGCGACGGGAGCGGGAAGGCTATGCCCGTGACGAGCTGCGCGGATGTGGCCCGGTTGATAGGGGCGGTCTGTTGTAAGACGGAATAGCTGAGGATCTTGCGCAATGTTCCCTCGTAGATTGGTTCCCACTGCGTCCTGTCGAAATGGCTGTCCATACCTCCTTGTTCCGCAATGTAACCCACGTCCTCAATTAAGCCAAGATCGACCGTATTGGCTCGTAGCCCGAGGGACTGGCGATAGTAAGCGAACGCATCCAAAAAGGTGTTACCAGCGGAATAATTCGATTGCCCTTTCTTCCCAATGATTCCTGATATGCTGGATAGCATAGTGAAGAACTCGAGCGGCTGCCCCTGCTGGAGCGAAACATGATGCAGGTTCCATGTGCCGTGCACTTTACCATAGATGGCAGCATGGTATTCCTCCAGGCTCATTGTCTCGTAAGGCTTATCCTGTTAAGTTTTAGACGGTCAGTGGTGGTTCAGAAGTAACACCTTGATGGTGGTGTCTGTCATGGTGGCGCCGAGCGTCGTGGCGTCGACGTAACCGCCGCCCACTGTCTGTGAAAATATGTGCTGCTACTCAGACATTGACTTACCCTTAAAACCATAGCCCCCATGATGACACCTGCTATAGGCGGTGCAGCCTCCGAGAATACCTTTCCCACAAAGTCCCTATCCCCAGCGTCGCCCTTGGCTCCTGTAATAGCACACCCATAGGCTTCGCAGTTCAGAATTGTCTTAGCCGATTGCTCATCGTGAATCCCACTGCGTGAGCATACAATGATGTGCTTAGCACCGTGGCGTGCCATATGGATGGCGAGGTTGCCGCATAGACCCTTCAAGCCACCCACGATCAGATAAGAGGCATCGCCACGGAGGCGAAGTTGTTCAAGAGCCGGTCGAATTGGAACTCGTACATCCTTTCGGCCCCTATCAGAAACGACGACCTTGCCCATGTGACGTCCGCTACGGATGTAAGCCAGCGCCGATCCTACTTCGTCAAAACCGAACGTGGTGATGGGGTGAACAGGACCGATGTGTCCTGAATTGACGAGATCAAAGATTTGACCTAACAATCTAAAGGCAAGGAATTAGCAACGACTATCATCAAGTGAGAAACAGGAGAACGTGGCCAAACCCTACCTTTCGATAAGGGAATCGGATATGTCATTGGTGTACGAGAAATCCATGGCCCGGAACGAGCAATTACGATCAAATGGCTCCATGGAAAGACTGTTGCGATCGACGATGTCCTTTTTACCAATTTCAACCATGGTACCGCCGTCTGCACAAATGCGCCACGACTCGTCAAGCATCTCTCCCGTAAGGGAGTTCAAGATGACATCAACACCTCGCCCGCCGGTTGCGCGGAGAATTTCTTTGGTGAATTCAGTGTTGCGAGATGAGAACATGTGCTCACGCGGGATACCGAAGTTCTCGGCCAAGAAATTTCGCTTTTCTTCCGTCCCGACCGTGACATAGATCTTCGTCTATTAGTATCCGGGATTATATATTAGCGAACTATTTCGGAAGAATGAGACTCACTTCAGCGCCGATATACTGGGCCAGCTGGATAGCTGAGATACCAACACCACCAGATGCAGAGTGGATAAGCACGGACTGAGATACGGTTAGTACTATGCCTAGCAAAAAGTCCACGGGAGAAAATACCTGTCCCTCCTTCAGATTGGCCATGTCGAATAAGGAGTACATCGAGGCAAGGTAAACGGATGGTATTGTCGCAGCATCCTATCGACTAGTCAGCCCAGCCGGTTTCATGGAATGACCTGACTTAGCAAGGTCTCTTACCTCAAAGCTCATGCTATCTGGGATGGTGTGGGCTCGGCCAGTAGGGACCTGAAGACGATTCGCGTAGCTCCCGTTGTTCAAGAAGCAGACGCGTTCGCCGACCTTGAACTTGATTACCCCTGGCCCAAGTCTCGTGACAACTCCTGAGGCTTCATATCCTAGGGTATACTCATTCTCAGGAACAATCCCCATCGTCACAGCAACGTCCTGTTGTTTTCGGTGGGTTAGTAATGCATACGATGCTGTACGGATCATGAAATCTACCTTGAAATTGACCCCAACGGCCATGATCTCAACTTCAATTCTGCCTTCCTTAACGGGGACTTCACTCGTATTCGTTTCGCTCCAAGTCAGACTCTGAAAAGTGCCCAGTCGCTCGACTCGCAGCGAGACGGGCCGGGGATTCTCGTGAAGCGATTGTGGGATTGGTTCGGCACCCTCCACTTCCCGTCGCTTGAATTCGTTGACTTGGATGTCAGGGACAAGGCGGTGAACATAAAGGAGCCCTTCTCGCTCCGCGAACTCTGTCTCGGCGTTTTTCTTTGGCCACTCGCCTCGTAGAGAAACAAGAAGCTCGGTGATGACACCTACAGTAGTATCGGCTGTGCTGGACTGCACATCAAGGCAAACCAGTTTGGCATTGGCATCTTCCATACGCACCACACGGAACAAGCCGTGTGCAAGTGCTGTGTCTGGGTTGGTCACTTGGTACTGAGTGCCCTGCGTCACCCAAACTATGACAGCGCCAGTGCTAATCAGAGACTTCAACCCTTCCCATTGTTGATCACCAATCTTCGTCATGACTGGGGTATCCAGCTCATCCAGGACCAGTACTACGCTCTTAGAAGTAACACCCGGGAAGGGGTATGCCTGATCTGACACATTCCACCCATTTTCCTCGAGGCCGATACGCAGAGCAGTTGAGAGATGTGGAGTACCCTCTTGGAAACGGGCGATAACAAGGTCTCGACGAGCCGTATTGTCTAATTCAGCCGCCTTGACTCGTGTTAAGTAGGCTGTTATACCAGAAGTAGACATAGGGATCTCCAACGAGGTACCAAGCTCTTGGGCTGCCGTTAGGAGTTGTACCTTCTTCGAAACCAAAGCTCTGTCAAATAGATTCTGGGCAAGCTCCGTCAACGACTTCTTGTCTACTTGCAAATCGGCTCCATCACCGGCTGAGCTGGCTGGCGTCGAAGCAGAAGTCGACGGAGTCGCGACCGATTCCGGCGCTGTCGGAATAGAAAGTGCGGGGGTTATAACGGTATTATGACCAGATAACCCAGGTGTACTAGGTAAGACAAGGCCATCCATGGATGCATTTTCGTTCTCACCTACTGACTCTGACTGAATAAAGGCAGCTTCATTGTGCGTCCACAACACGAAACTGCTAGGAGCCAGAAGCGGCTTGACGTTCCGTGTGAGGGTGGTGACATCGATATCTATCTCGGAAGATGTCTTCACAATGACGAGATCATACTCCCCTTCGGTCAAGCCTAACCTCTCGGTATCGGTCTTAATGATGTAGAAGGCAGAGTTCCTCTTATTCTCGTGCGCTGTCTGGACACTTATGAGGTTCCTCGCATCGGATGAGGCGAAGTCGTACCGAAGATAGGATGCTCTGGATGCAGCATCTCCGGCTTCAAACCACATGCAAGAAGAGTCTGAGGCGTCAAGGTTGATCTCTAGCACATTTAAGGCGGGTTTCTTATGGGCGACCAGATCAATCACGACATCATATTTATTCTCCGACTTAGCGACAAGCAGGCCATCCAGCCGGTCTTGCGTCATGAAAGTAATATCGGGCTTCCAGCTAATCTCATTGAAGACGTGAGGGTCGGCTTTGACACCTGTATCGAGCTTGGCGAAACGGAGGCCGGACATGCGCATGAGAAGAGTGCCGTTTTCCTTGTCATAAACGGCACAGTTTGCCAGATAGCTCTTGGCCTCCTCCACCCGGCCACGACCGGTGTACTCTGAGTTAGCCACCGAAAGGCCCTCGGTTAAATTTATAGAGACCTTGTTGATGACTGCGAACCACTTGTCAGTTAGTCTGCTATTATGAAATAAGTTGCATATGAAGCTTAGAATGGACTGTGCTCACCAAGATCGTCAATGATTGAAGGCACTAGGACGGCGTTGAGTGAGCTTCGCTCTCCTGCCCACAAGGAAGGTGTCACGGTCTGAAAACAGCCATCGAGCGATGCTGGATGAATAGGATAGTATGACTGGGGATCCCACTTCGACTTGGGCTCGGATAGTGATACTAAACTGCGACCGTATCGTTGCCCACTTCGGGATTCGACGCTGAGGAGCTTCTGGAAACTGGGTCCGAATCCGTAACCTGCTTCTCTCTGGGCCCTGTACCACATTTGGCCGGACGTAGGGTATCGTAGGGGCGAAATCTTGTCGCCAATTGCTGATTCCCCAATAGGGTTTTGAAGGCGCACCAAACCTGAACAGTGTTCAATCTCATTGTCCCCGTTTATCGATGAAATTCGGAACTCATGCCAGACTCTGGCACCAGGCTGCTGAGTCAACGTTAGCAGGATCTCCGACTCCTTACCGTCTTCCAACACAAGCGCTTTGTCGAACCGTGTATCTCGAAAACGATAGCAAAGATCGTTCGCGGCAGCATGGACATAGTTTCCAGTGGTGTCCAGAGCCTTCGTCTTCTGGTATAAAGCTTCAAGGGCCATGGCAATAAATCCAGAGCCAGGCATCAGAACATCGGGCCCCATCTTATGATCATTTAACCACGGAACATCCGCAAGATTCAACAGCTTTCGCCAAGTTGGTGTTTTCCATGAGGTCCCGAGTATCTTACTACCAAGCAAATCATGGTTAACGAATTTCTTGAATCTCCAGTCTTTGCTAGAGGCATTCTCATGCCAATATTTGATCGAATGATTCCAGTGGTAGTTGGGAAGGTCAATGATTGTTCGAGGCTTCTTGGCTACCGCTTGAGTATGGTATTCATTGACGTGCGCCAGGTTCACAGACCCTCCAGCGACGAACAGGTGACCCGCAAGATCGAAGATCGTGTTTCCGGCACCTGCACCTCTGGACCATGCCGGGAAGTATGAGACATCGGAACCCTGACTTGGCAGATCCTTCCTAATTTGTGAAATAGGCCCAGAAAGGGCATCTGACGGTCCGATCTCAATTAAGAAGTTTGGCGCATTGGTGTCGGAGAGCATTGTGGTTAGTGCCTCGTTGAACCGAACCGGCGAAATCATGTTTGTTCTCCAATATTCCGTGTCCGTGAGTTTGTTCGTCATTTTTGTGCCGTAAACTGAAGAGTACATAACAACCTCAGTTGAGCCAGTGAAGGGATTGAAGGCGGTATCTAATAGAGCTTGGTACTCTTCACCGATAACACCCATGAGCTCGGAGTGGTAACCCAAATCGACTTGTAGAAGTCTTGCGAAGTATCCCGCGCTGGACAGATCGGTCTTGAGGCCTTCCAAGGTATTTCGCCTCCCAGACTATGAACTCCGAGTCAGTGTCTGCATGTTAGGAGTTGGATAAAACCAAGAAAAACCAGGACCACACTCACTATTGTCAGACTCGACGGGCTGTTGTAGCAGGCAACCCATGCGTCCCTTTCGTACTTCTTCAGGTACGGGACTATGGCTTCAGCACCCAAGCCAACAGCCAACATGCCGACATCTGTCTCGATCTCCGACTTGCGGTTCAGCGCTGCGCGACCTCTGTAGAAAGCCGCCTTGATGGCATCGGCACGAGAAAGATGACCCGAAGCATACGCCGCTGCAATCTCTCCAGAGGAATGACCCACCACACACTGGGGTGCGATGCCCCAGTCCTGGAGGACAGCGAGCATGCAGATCTGCAATGCCGTCACAAGGGGCTGAGAGAACTCAGGTTGCCGAAGGTGCTCGGCCGTGCGTGGCTCGATCAATTCACCTATCAAATGTTAACTGCCTGCCTTTGATAGCTATTTTAAGCAGATAAAATAATAGAAATTCCGTGCTTACTTAGGAGAGACCATGTAGGAGGCTGGGGGAGACCCTGCAACACTTGGTCTAACTCTTGGAGAATCTGGCGGGCGGAAGGAAAGTAAGTAACTAAGTCCTTCCCCATTTGCGGCCATTGAGCACCTTGACCAGTGAACACAAACCCAATCCTGGGGGTTTCGGACTTCTTCTTGCCAGTAGTCAATGAGTTTTCGTTGATATCTGTGCTTTTAGTCGTGATGAAGCCCCTTCGGAAGAGTTTGGAGCGTTTTTCTGAAAGTGTATATGCGAGATCAGCGAGATCAACATTCACTCGCGGGTTCATTAGATGAGTGGCAATGTTCTTAATATTTAACTTAAGAGTTCTTTCATCGTTGGCCGAAAACACCAATAACGTGGGCCGACTGGCCTCCTGCTTATCAAAGTCGAAATCGTCATCGTCCGACAGATACGAAGATACATGTCGTGGGCCTTCGAGCAGGTCCGGTGCTTGTTCAAGGACGACCTAAAACAATCAGCACATTAGTTTCGGCTCTTCTCGGTATCGCTAAGCAGCAGAAACCCACATGGACATTGGAACCGCCATATCCGAATGAGTTGACACTTGCTCGTCGTATGGAGCACTCAGGCCATGGGAGGGCAGTTCTTGAAGCTTTGACCTTCCAACCGGCGAAGTCAACTGATCGACGTTAGTGGCGGGAAAGACACAGAACATTTAAAAACGCCTTACTTTTGGGACTCGGGTTCTCGAACGTGGGATTTCCTGGAATGAGCCCCTTTTCTATCGCCATCGTGGCTTTCATGAGGCCCGAAATCCCTGCTGCGGGTTCCGCATGTCCTACATTGCTTTTGATCTAGCACGACGTTAGGTCAGTATTCCAACTCGCGGAGAAGAACGAGGATGGAAGAAAGCAGCGATTTCAGCATTCTGATGTGAACATACTGAACCAATGATCAAGGGCGTGTCTGCGGAGCGTGTGGCCGCAAATACGGAGCTAGCACCTCCAACTTCAGTCGGGTCTCCAGCCTACGGCATGTTAGCAGATTGAATGCTAATAAACTCCGCAGGTGATTCTTTACCTGGGTGCCGGTTCCATGGCATTCTAGATATGCTGTATCATTGAAGTCAGTGATGCCAGCATTGGCGTAGGCCGATCGAATGGCAACAGCCTGGGCTTCAGCACTGGGGCTAGCGATGCCAGGAGTGCGACCATCGCTGTTGTTAGCGGAGCCTCGAATAACTGCTCGAATGGGATCACCATCCCGAATCGCATCAGAGAGCCGCTTAATTATCAGGCTACTCACGGCTTCCGCTTTGACGTAGCCGTCCGCAGAGACATCGAAAGTGTGACATAAACCTGTAGGGGAATGGGCATTTCCGACGGCTCCCATGTCCATGACATGTTCAGGGTTAAGGTACAGATTGCTAGTTGCGATGATGGCCGTATCAATCTCGCGTGAGTGCAAGTAGCGGCAAGCGACATCGACACCGATCATGCTACCGGAACAGGCAGTATCTATGGTCATACTGTATACTCATGTTAGCTTGTGTCTCTTCCTTCTATTGGAACGCTGCTCGCCTTGGCCCTTTAATATTCAAAAAGTGACTAAGTCTGTTAGCTAAGATGGCGCGGCCGGCTCCTACGGTGATATTGGCCGGTCGATCTTCCGGGTCACGTGTTTGCATGTCCGCGTAGTCTGTAGTATCAAGTTAATATCCAAGCATAGTTACAAAGAGAAGATGACTTTGACTTGCCTGAAGCGAAAGACCCCACAAAACAGCCGACAGGAGCACCGTCAAGGCTTTCCAGGGTGACACCAGAGTTCTCTAGCCCCTCAAACACGACTTCGAGCATTTGGCGTTGGTTTGGATCCATCGAGATTGCTTCCACCTTCGAGATTTCGAAGAATGAGGCATCGAAGTCTGCCGGATCGACGTCTTCCAGGAACATACCACCCAAAGGGCGCATAGTCCGTGGTTTGTGCGAGCCATCCCAGTGCCCGTCAATGTTGAACCTAGATTTTGGGACTTTGTTTGAGGCGACGCCGCCGTTCTCGAGGAAGCTCCAGAGCTTAGTGGGATTTGTGTTTCCACCAGGCAGACGACAGGCAAAACCAATGATGGCCACTGGCTCCTGTACAAAATGTGAAGACGCCATGGCTTAAAACTAGAACAGGTAAGAAGGTGGAATGGTATTTCAGGTCTTCCTGTATTCTAACAAGAGCCGGCTTGTCACGGGTGTGAAGTCCTGCTACTGCATCGTGGAGCTGTTAAGAAGTGTAGTGTACATATATATAGCGACAACGCAGCAAGATGAGTATGATCAACGAGCCGTGCAATCAAATACTTAGCCTATACCAGACAGTGATATCGATGATCTGCGACATAAAAAACAAGATTCCCTACTGCTATTGCATGCACGGTCACTCCTTCGAAGACCCTGTTCGAACCTATGAGGCTGCGATAGAGTCTGCTGCTTCATAAAGGCGGACAGTGGCAAGCGTGCAACTGAAACCACCCATCAGCGATAAAGTTATTGGCACGGGTTGTGCAAATGGCCATTTGTATTAGTCACACTCTGACAATGCGTCAATGAAACTTTTTGATTATACCAAATGTACGCGGTCGGCAGTCATTTTTCGTCGGGTGGTCAATACCTGAAGCTGATATCTCGTCCAATTTTCATACGAAGTCTACCGCAAGCGATACATCGTCAGCTGATAAGACATGAGAGTAGTAACATTAAGTCGTATGGAACCGAGAAGAGGCGTTGAATAGAGGTTCTTGTGGTGATAAGAAAGTGAAAGCTGATAGTTCTGCAGCTGGATGAGGGATAAGCTTACAGTACCTCTGGGTCATTCGCCATGCATGAATTTTCTATCAATATTACGTTGCATATATGAAAATAAAGACTACCCGGGGTTTTGAACCGATTCCGCTTACATTGCAATATTAAATTTGTAGCATACCAAAGATTCAAACCGTTGCTGGTCGTTTCGACTTGCAGACGCATTAGATTTCTTTCCGAGTCATGCAATGTGCCCTGTAACTGTAAGGTCGTTCAGTTGGGGGGACAAGATCTGACTTACATGAGATCAAAGTTGAACCCCTAGTGTCGAACAGCTTATTTGTTGATTTAGCGTTACGTGGACATTTCATCTTGCGACTTCGTCAGATACCCGCATACACAATGTATGTGATGAGGCATGTATAATAGTACTGATCATGATATGAGGAGCGCTCTTTGCCATCAATGTGAAACCAAGTCCCGAACTATCAGAAGGAGATTCTCTTGCTAAAAATTGGATTTCTGAGCTTGGTCGGTTTGAAAAGCCGAATTCTACCTACTTTAATCCTCTAAGATGGCCCCTAGCAGCGGATTCCAAGTCACAGAATGCCGGACGATAGATAATACGATCATTCGAGGATGTTTCTACGCGGTTGCAGGTCCAGCACCCGCAATTATCATGACACCTGGGGTAAGTCTGAAGACGTCAAGATACAGCTCACGAGTCTTCTGAAGCTTGACTCGAGTTGCACACAACTACTGATGCTGAGTCTGTTGTAGTTCAATTGTGTCAAAGAGATGCTCCTACCAGATGTTGCGGAAACATTCCAGTCGTCAGGTTTCAATGCATTTATTTACGATCCTCGAAGTATCGGAGACAGTGACGGATCACCAAGGAACCAGGTTGATCCACTGCGACAAGCCGAGGACCTCACAGGTGAGCAGTCTACACTCCCGTGGCAGAAGCTCGAGCTCACACATCAGTATGGACAGACATTATCACACACATCAGTACTCTCCCAAGTGTCGATGCATCGCAAATTATCCTTTGGGGCATGTCATTTGGTGCCACGGTCAGTGCCTGCACAGCCACCCTAGATCGTCGCGTCAAAGGACTAGTTATGGTCTGCCCTATCCTAAGCTTCGTAAAGCCCGAGAAACGTGAAAAAGCGTTCGTTCAAATCATCAAGGATCGGCAATCCCAGCTTCGCGGCAACGAAGCGTTCACGCTGCCGCCGTTCAATGCCAGGGGCGAGAATCCAATCGGGATGGCAGGCTCAGGAGGGCCCGGCGGCCTTGAATCGTTCCAGTTCATGAATGCTGTGATCGACCGCGGCGCGCCTAACTTTCGCAATCGCATTACTTTGCAGTCATACTTCAAGCTGGCACTGTTCAAGCCCAAGTCACTACTTTCTATGCTTGATGCGACGCCTGTTATGATGATTGTACCTGAGTTAGGTAAGTTCAGATCGTTAGTCTCGAGACTGTTGCAGCGCACGAAATGAGGTTGCTCTGAACATGGACAATTAGAAGTTCGACGGCTAATGAAAACACTGTAGATGCTATGTCGCCCCCCGAGGAGCAGATTGAAGCTTTTGAAAAATTCCAGCAGCCTAAAAGGTTGTATATTGCCAAAGGCAAAGGGCATTTGACCGTCCTGAGCGGAGATGGTTCCGAAAAAGTTTCGCAAGCACAGATTCAGTTCATCGAAGCAGTTCTACACGGAGGGCTCTCTGATTGAATTAGAGTCTCATCGAGGCGTGAATTATAGAGGAACTTTAATTACCATAGTTTGATAAAAGAGTATCTGAGTATACGGTTAGTGTTATCTGTATGGACGCAACAAAGATCGCTCACCACCTTTTACCAAATTGTAATTGTGTCTTCATGTTCCCAGTCTTATATCAAGAAACGGTAGCTGAGTGAGTACCTATACTTAGGTAGGCTGGTAGGTAAGTTGTACGACATGATGCATCGTTGTCACAGCTTCGTTTTAGATAGCGAATCGTAGAATTTGTCATAGCTTTGCTGCAATTATCTCGTGCCTAATCTGTACATTTAGGAGTCATGACACTTTGTTCAGGGACTTTCATCTCTCTGCATTAGCCGCAGGGATCTATACACAACCTCCCAAGATGGTCAATGTTAGCGCGGTGCTCGCAATATATACAGAATTGCTACGTGGGCATCCAAGTTTGACTAGGGCACCTTTTGGGTTGTTTCGGTCTGCCAAAAAATTTGACAGCCGCCTTTTGACAGCCTGACAGCCCTGACAGCCTTTAATACTAATATGCCGTTAATTTTATATGAGCGTTGTTATCTGGGCACCCTCGTTTGGTTATCGGGGTACCTTTCGGTCCGAAACGGTCCGGAACAGCCGCGAAGCCAACCCGCAGCTTTCGCCAATTGAATCCTGAGCACTTGCCTAGTAAATTTGCTGTAAACTCCTCCGAATCCTACTTGACCTTGCTGCACTGTTGCTTTTAAAAAGCTCCACTAGTCAATATCTCCGACCAACATCTTGGCCTACAAATAGCTAGCATTCTCATCAATTAACTCGCTTTAACGGCATGTTGGTGTTGTTGGCCAGTCGAGGGCTGCCAGTTATGGGCTGCCAAAGCTGTGGCGGCTGTAAAAAAAACTTTGCGGGCCGATGCGGCCCGGAGGGTGCCCGGATAACAACGCTCTATACAAGGTAAGTGCTTCTTTAATTACTATATAAGCGCTTCCCTAATCAACTGTATAATTATAGTTTTATATACGGACCAGTTGCTAGCGCTGCGCTAATATTTACTCCTTTCGAGTGTATACGACATCATTAAAGCATACTGGCTTGGGAAGAGCTTGTCCGCAGCCACCAACGCCTAGCGATTATGAGACCTAACTTGACGGCGTTGGTGGCCGGTGCCCATTGGGTTCTGGGCTGGGTGGCGATGGTGGAGGGTTTGGCGGTGTGCCGGGAGGGTTGTACCTAAGTACCTGCTTAGGGAATGCAAGGTAAGACCCACATGTGCACCGTTGCCATGTGTTCATGCAAGGTACTTAAGCTGCAAGGTAAGCGGCAAGCTAGCACCACATGCACTGTAAGCCAGAGCCGGGTTTTGCACTACAGGGGCCAAGAGGTATGGAGGTAGGTACCTCCTATTTTCTCTGTGAGCCCTCGAATGCGACCAACCTGAGGCACTGCTGATGTGATGGCACACTTGTAGGCAGACATTTCATTCACTTCTGCCAACTGTAACTCATGAACAACGATTATTAAGCATTGAATTAGTGATGGAAGATTACCAAGCACCTGAGACACGAAAGGCATTGGTCCTCAGACACATGACAGCAAAGAAGTCTAGTATTTATTTGCCTACTCGCCTGGTGAGGTCTCTATAGCATCATTGAGTACCATTAGTGAATACATTTATCCGAATCGCAACAGAAGAAGCAGCAACATACACCATGTCGTCTCAAACCATTGTACTCATTACCGGCACCACACGGGGTATAGGCGAAGGTATCTTGAAGGAGTACCTCGCCAAGCCAAACCACCTCGTCATCTCAGCAAACCGCGATCCCAACAACGCCGCATCACAAGCTCTGCTCAAGTATCCCACAGCCGAGAACACTAAGCACATTCTGGTCAAAATTGACTGCGATGTTCCCGCGGATCCCGCCAACGCTGTTAAAGACTTGGCCGCTCAAGGCATCGACCACGTAGATATCCTTATTGCCAACGCGGGCATCGCCCTGCTGTGGACCAGTGTTTCCGAGGTCAAGACCGAGGATATCCAAAAGCACATGGAGACCAACGTCTATGGTTTCCTTCGCTTATTCCAGGCTTTCTTGCCCCTGCTGAAGCGCTCCAAGAAGCCTACATGGGTGACCATTGGTTCATGTGCTGCTTGGCTTACGGTATGTATAACGCCGCGATTCATCAATTTCTTGAAGAAAGCTCCGCTGACCATGCCGCAGTGAGTATTCGCAATCGGAGCGGGAAGCTGATAGATCTCGCATTAATAACTCCTCTTACTACTATAGGGACATGATTCCGATGAAGAACGCGGCCTATGCGCCCACCAAACTTATGACGCACTGGTATACCAAGGCTATGCACATCGAGCATCCAGAGCTCTGCGCATTCCCTATCGACCCAGGGTGAGTGGAGCCTGCATCCACCCAGTTAATAACTAACGCAATGAATCTAATCCCATTTCTTCCCAACTAGCTGGGCCCAGACCGATCTTGGCAACCGAGGCGCTGCTGCGTTTGGCTACGAGCAAGCTGCTGTACCCGTCGCCGACAGTGCCGCCGGTATTGTCAAGGTTGTGGACGCAGCTACGCGTGAGACTCATGGCGGCAAGATGTGGACTTGGGATGGCAAAGATGTTGCGTGGTAATCTTAAAAGTTTCGGAACCAGCGACTTACTTCATGGCCGTTGTTTGTGGGCTCTGTGGGCATAATGAAATGTGTGTAGTTACTCTAAAATTGCGTTATTATTTTCGTCTTATTGTCCCACCCTCATGCACGTCAAGCTCATATTATTAAGCAAGAGTATTGAGATAATCCAAAAAGCGTCTCGTGAGATAATCTTTGGCTGATTTATAGCTGTTAGGAAGGGGTTGAGGTTTAAACCTTGTCACTGCGCATGGCGTCCAACATATATCGTATCTACAGGCCTGTTTATATACAGAAGACCTCTTTGTCAGAGACCGTGATGGTAGCAAATGATACACGAATTGTCTCTATCCATAAACTTAAAGAAATTAACTCCTATGGGACTAAAGGTTTCCTACTTCGCTCATAGTGATTTGACTGGGCTGCTAAAAATCTTGACTTGTAGATGAGTCAATTGGGTAAGTGACTACAACCTTAGTGAGGACAATAATAATACATACAACCAAATAACACTATGCCTAGCAGTGTACTGTTACCATTCGGCTTGAAAAAATATAGAATAGTCTATCAAAATAAAAAAAATAAAAACAATTAAAAAATAAAAAAAATTACGAAATTTTGTACATGTGAAAAGAGTCGAATGAGCCGTGGCAACTAGTTCGACATGCATAAGCGTCCCTCATTGTCAGGCTCCCAGCGATCACTACCAACAGACGCCGGCCCATACAGCAAGAAAGCGGGATCGTATTTTTCCTTGACAGCCAACAATTTTGGGTAGTTGTCGCCAAAGTAATCGTTCTTCCAATCAGGATTGTCAAATGTGGCCTCGTTGATATAGGCTCCGCCACCAGGCGTCAGGGCCTTGAGCAAGTCTTGATTGACGTTCATCTCGGCCTGAAGATCTTCTACGACGGAGATCGGGCCATCTAAGTCGAAGTATACGTCCATATTAAGCCAGTATAGCGAATCACGCCATGCTGGCAGCACGGCATTATCGCTAGGGCTGTTCCCGACGCGGGCATGCGTGACGTTGTTCGCGATACCATTGACACGAAATGGATGGGTGGGGTTCTTCGTTGTAATGTTGCGGAACGCAGCTATGAGCTTGGGGAGGTTATCTTGCACAGCCGCGCGCTGGATTAGTCGTCCTCCTAAGTTGAGGTTCGTAGTGTAGTCGCCGTACGGCAGATCGGGGTTGTAATGGGTGAAGTGCTCATAGTAAGTCGGCTTCTCACTTGTTGAGTACGTGTATTGTAAACCAAGCTTCTGTAAAGTTTCAATGAAGGAGCTGAATGCATCGGCGATCGCTGCCTCCTTTGCATCGGGCAATGTTGAAAAGTACAGTTCGAACAAGCGGTCTGTGAAACCCCAAAAGGTATTAAAACCAGGTATCTGGTCGAACACGAGCAACTGTCTTTGCCAAGCCTCAACAGCAGCCCAGTACGCATCATTATCGCCCGTGTTAGTAAAGGTCATCTCTACCCCAGCGACAGGACCGTCGGGATACGCTCTGGTAGTCTGCGAGATAACAACAGCGTAGGCACCACCACCGCCTCCATTCATCGCCCAGAATAAATCGGAGTTCTCAGACGGGCTGGCAACCAAGTGCTTCCCCTCTGTGGTCACTACCTCGTACTCAAGAGTGTTATCCGCACCCAGTCCATAAAGACTACTCAATGCACCGTGACCACCACCTGAAACCCAACCGCCAGCTAGTCCGACAGTAGGACAGTATCCGCCAGTCACACGAAGCCCGTGCCTGAAAGCAGATTCATATACTTCGAAGGCCTGTACGCCCGCACCGAGCTTTACAGCTGGGCCGGTATAGTGGGCACTGGTGTAGTTTGAAAAGGAGATATCCTTAAGATTGTGCGTCCACAGCGCCAATGAACCCTTGCCGGTCGATCTGCCGAGATAATCGTGACCAGTGTTTTTGATTGAAACACGGATGTTCTTCTTCTTCGCGAACTTAACCGCATTTTGGACATCCTTTGCACTGCTCACATTGACAGAATATGAAGCGAGGTTGCCAAGGGTGCATGATGCAGAGGGCACTGTATATGGACTGCAGCTCTCATTCAGCCATAGAGGCGACATAATAGTGACGGGATCATCGAAGCTATAATTGTCAGATCTCAGATGCACTTAATTCCGAGAGATGGTTCTACAATGACTTACTAAGGTATCGTCAGATTGTATGATTCTCGGATCGTCGCGCAAGCACTCTCAATGAACGATTCGCCATGGCACACCTCAGCCAATGGTTTACCGACAATCAGGCGGCCACCCACAGATCGGTTGAAAGCGCTCCATTCATGCTCGGTAGGCCATGTTGCATCGCTGGGTAAGACCCGGCAAGTTGGTTTCGAAGAGTTTCCAAGGGGTGTTGCATATATGTGGGAGGTGAATCCGAAAAGGGTAGCCGTAGCCAAGAGATTTATCTTTGTATACATCCTTAAGACGGTAATTAGTTCGAATTCAACCCGTCGAAGACAAGAGTACCAGACTAAGACGGAATCGCGACTTTGAAGGAATTATATTAGGTTCTAATGTCGAACGTAGTACTACAAGACTACATTCTTATAACAAACCACCATAGTCTGTCGTTCCTTTAATAACTTTTAAGAACTTAGCTAGCCTCATCTTCACTGCGATCCTTTGATCCTTCGATGTTAGTGATGCACCAGACTCGGACGATTCCAATTACTCCTGAGGCTATGTCGGGGGCGCTCACCGAACCATCTGGCTGGCTGCTGAGGTTGACGTAAGGATGTAAGGCTGATGTAACACACCAATTATCGGGGTTCAGCTGAGGCGAGTGTTGACGAGGAAGCCCATATTGGAATATTAGATGGTGGACCTAAGTTGTTGTCCCACGACTAGCAGCGCCACATCTATTCCTTTAGCTGCCACACACACACACAGCGAGTATATTTGGTCTCATGCCATCGCCCCGGTAATTTCATAATTCACTCTTTATACCAGACTTCTAGAAATTTAGGGAATGGGAAAGGATCTGGAATCAATTCTACGAATGTGTCGCGACACAGCATCCCATCCCTTCTGACATTAGATTGCAATGGAAGCTTACATCCCTTCTCGGTGGAGTGTTGCATATTGATAGACTAGATAGAGGCTATAGCGCGTGACCCGATTAGGCAGTCATTCAAAGAGTTGATTGGTTAGATCCAGGTAAGCAAGATGCAGCGGCAAGGATGTAAGCATGTGGGGATTTTTTATGCAAGATCATTCCTCATGCATGGTAATGATGCAATGTCATGCGCATATGTAGTAAGGGATCAGAAAAAAACTTCAGAATCGGCTCACCAAGTGATGTAAGAGCTTGACTTATTCATACATATGTACTCCATCCAGAGGAGTCTTACGATACCTAAGAACAATATCAGTATTTTCCTAAAAGTAACACTTGAAACTTGTAGGTATCTAGATACACACGAACTATAACATCCCATCAGTGCATGAACTCAGGCATAGGGTTTCACTGAGATGAAATCGATTGGCTACATCTTATCAGAGTTCTCACATCTATACTCAGTATGCATGTAATATCGACTTGTGTATTAGACGATGCTGTTCACAGATCCGGCACCGGTTGCATGACATGGTGCAAAGGAGGGAAATAAACACAGATGAGAGACATTTGAAAAATTGACTTAACTTAGACATAAGGCATCTCAAGACCAATGAACATGATTGTCTAGTGACTGAAGCCACCTTTCGCAAGCTGCCCCTCACCAACGGCAATAATAATGTCTTCATATAACCTACTGCCGCAGGTTTATACTGCTTTTCTAAGTGACACTTATCTATGGCGACAAGCAGGACTGTTTAACTCATCTCCGTTCTATGTTGGTGTTATTGCTTGGGCAGCGTACCTAGTGGGACTGGCAGTCTATCGACGTTCGCTCTACCCAGCATTTGGAAGTTCCGCGACTCATGCTAACTAGTCTGCTTGATCACAGTGGTTTTCTCTCCTCTTGCCCACATTCCAGGTCCTAAGATCGCCGGTAAGGACCCGAGTCAAACAAACCCGCCCAACACGACTATCACTCACAATGTAGTGTAGCATTTACATACTTTTATGAGATCTACTACGATGTTCTACTCGAAGGTCAATACTTTCGCCAAATTGCAAAGATGCACGAAAAATACGGTATGAGCAGGTGGATTTGACGTCTTTCTTCCGAGCAGTCCTAACCCTGATGCAGGCCCAATAGTACGCATCAATCCTCATGAAGTTCATTTCAACGACCCAGAGTTTATCGATCCCTTGTTTCCTGGCCCTGCTAGAAAGACAGATAAATATGAGTTCACAGGTCGAAGGACCGGAAGTAAGCATACGGTTCATGATGTTTCCACCTGGGTAATTATGCAGCTTTCTAATCATACTTACCCGCTGGCCAGCTCAAAATTCCATCGTCGCAACAGTCAACCATGATCTCCATCGCAAGAGGCGCAACACAATCAATGCCTTCTTCTCAAGCGCCAGCATCCGCCGCCTACAGCCCATCATGCAAGAAAATATGACCAACCTACTCATTCGATTAGATAAAGCCGGGCAAGAGAAAGCCGTCCTGCCGATGCACTACGTCATCAAAGCCTGCACCAGCGATATCATCACCAAATGGGCGTTCGGCGACTCGTTTCATTTCATGGACGAAGAGAACTTTGCGGCCCCTTACATGAAGTCTACTGATGTATTTCACTTGTTTAATCATGCCATGTGTCATTTCCCGATTGTCGGGACTATTCTAGCCAAAGCACCTGACTGGGCTATTCACACGTTCCTCCCGGGGTTGTCCGACATGTGGGATAAAAAGGGAGTGAGTGGCATTCATTTTTGATGAGAAACTCCCGCATCAAGCTGGATCTTGGCCTCGTGACTAACTCCACCTCTTAGCTTTGGATGGAACAAGTATTAAACATCAAGAACTCTCCTAACCCAGACCGCGCCAAGAGTACCATATTCGAAGGTATCCTCAACAGCAACGTTCCCGAGGAAGAAAAAGAAAACGGCCGGCTTGCTCACGAAGCCCAGCTGATCGTGTTCGCAGGACAGGGAACAACTGGTATGACCTGCATCACACGGTCACTAAAGGAAGAAAAAGACTGAAGAACGCTAACACAACCTATAATCTGCCAGCATACACTCTAAGCGCTGCCCTTTACCAACTCCTCGCCAACCCAAGGATCCTCAAGAAAGTTAAGGACGAAGTAGCAGAAGTGATCCCGCGGGCAGGAGACATTCCCACGTACCAACAGCTCGAAACGCTACCGTACTTCAACGCGATGATGCAGGAGGTCTTGCGAGTACATCCGGGCATCGTCTCCCGACTACCCCGCGTGTCGCCCGATCAACCCATCATCTACCAAGAGAAGAGGACCGGGAAACAGTACGTGATCCCTGCGGGCACTCCGACCAATATGACGATACAGATCGCGCACATGAACCCTCTGGTATTCGAGGACCCGTATGAGTTCCGCCCGGAGCGCTGGCTGGAGGATGGGAACCAGAGGCTCCATAGGGGGTTCCTAGGCTTCGCGCGAGGCACACGGAATTGCATTGGGTGAGTACCTAAGCTCTCAAAAATATTTGGTTCTGGCAGAAAGTCATTTCATTCGATCATTTACGTGCGATGGAAACCAGCTTCAAGTGTGCGCACATACCTTGATTCTTTCACTGACTGACATGAGCGCACAGCATGAATTTCGCCCGCCAAGAAATGTTTATCATCCTTGCCACGATTGTTCGCAAATATGATCTCTATCAGGGCCAAGAGGGGCCGACACTGGAATTATACGATACCGTGCGCGAGCGTGACATTGATGTTGTACGCGACATGATTATCCCGTTTCCTGCTAGGGGTAGTCATGGTTTGCGGGTGCGAGTCAGAGCCTAGACTTCTAGAAAGATATCGTGTATCAATTGATGCGAATAGCAAGAATCGGGAACTTCCTTTTTTATACATTGACAATTTAATGCGGACTTCGATTCGTGGAGAACATGTTCTCTGACGTCTTTTTATCCATGTAGACCAATTCTGCACGGCCTTTAAACGAGGGTATTCTTCAGCTCCCGGCCAAGGGCCTCTAGTTTAAGGCTTAACAGAGGCCCTACGTCAAAGCTGAGCTCTGAATGCCAGTGCCCTGTAGGCAGCTCATCCTTCCAGAATACAGCTATAGGAGAGGTTTATCAATCTATCAATTACCCTTGTGCCACTGTGCTGTATATTGTTCAATCGTTAACAAGCATCTATTTCAAAAATTTACTTTGCCCTCGAACACGTTATTTAAACATCGTAGCATTAAAATGAACGAAGCACTGTGCTAAGTACTTAGTGACGAAGACCGTTGGCATTTTCACGAAGGCCAATCTATAAAATTTAATAACGACGGCACTGGTAAGGTAAGTGAACAACCGATTGCTTGGTTTCTTCCAGTATCGGTATCACTGACTGATCAAAGCTGTTGTGCTGACTTGATCTTCCTTACTTCATTTGTGCACAACTTAATTAGAAGAGTACCGAACAACCACCCAAGACTAATGAGGAACCCTTGCCTAACGAGCCTCACCTTCTTGGCGAGCTTAAGCTAGAAATAACAATCACCAAACGGCTGCCAGAATGGGTACCACCCCAAGCGTAGATGGACTTTGTTAAACTCGACGAAAATTAATTCTATGACAACGCTTTTGAATCAAAGCTATTGAAAGTCAGAATAGAGAGAGGCCATTCCATGGAACCTGCCTATCCCTCCTCGCAAGTGGCCACGCGATACTCTCTGCGCCTGCTGTTTGACAAGTCACCATACTCAGATCGGCCAGACTGGAGACAGCAGGAGGGTGGACTAAATAGCAATGAGTTTTGCAACCACAAGGAGTTCGTTGGTCGGAGGGACCCAGATCTGGAGAACAAAAGCAGAGCTATGAATGATAATGCACCCTGGCGTTCGGGTGAATGCATAGTCTGCTGATCGCCCTTTTATTCGGTGATGATGCAGGACTCTTACGCAGAGAAAGGCATGGTCAGAAGTGATATTTATTGCTGATGAAGGAATCTATCATAGGTATGCAACTAAAGTAGCCCAAATGTTGAAACTTAAACAGAAGCAATGACAAAAACGCCCTAACGATTGCTGGAGGAGTCAACGCTACCGTATTCAAGCGCACCTTGGCATATGATCGCGAGGAAGGAAATATAAATAATGCAGGGCTCTCGGGGTAGCAGACTGCGAATTCGGATAAGGTCTTAATTTCTTCAACTAAGACTAGGAAGTATTAACTTAGAACTCATTCGAAAAATATCTCAATCGTAAATCAGGAGTCCTAATCGATGAAGCTGCATTCATGGGACAGACCATCTGGAAGAGCTTGACCAGCGCTGCACTGTACTCTAGCCTCTGTTTGCCTGCCTCTGCGAGTAACTCAGATCTTTACGACTCATTGCTTCATTATGAGCCTTCCGCCAGGTACTAACCAGCCTCTGTCGCGTTGAAGTCAGCATCGTCAAATAATGCGCCAACTAGAAGAAATACGATCAGACCTTTAATCGTTAGGAGACCTACACCACAATCTATTCCAGTCCCTGAAACTGTCTCAACATACCCAGAAGCAGGTAAAACTTGCTACTATTCTTTGAGAACCAGGTGCCAGATCTAGCTAGCGAGTATTCAATATAAGATACGGTAGCACTCACGACGCACACATAAGCTACCTTCAAGTGGATATTCAATGAATCTGAAGATGACCCGGAAGCACCGTGGATCAAATCAAACCTCATACCGAGCTTCATGGTTTGGTTTCGTCAAGGACAAAGAGTCGTTCACGTGGTGGGAAAACCCGAGTCGGGGAAATCAACCCTAATGAAGTATTTATATGAACATAAGAGTAACAAGTCATTACTAGAAGAATGGTTCGGTTGCTCAAATTTACTGCTCTTGCCATTTTCCTTTTGACGCGCCCGGTAACAGCAAAGTTTACTTCAAACACTGAACCGTTGCTTATTGCAGAACGCAATACAACAAGTTCCGTACTCTGTCGAAGTACTATTCCCGCATGTTCATGACGGCACCTCAGTATACAAGCCGAAACTGCACCACCGCGGAATAAAGGACCCAGGATCGTACGCAGCACGATAACGAGCACAGAGCCGAAGACTGCGACGGCGAATGCGACCGAAGCACCGCCGTAATCGTATACCTTCGACCTCAAAGCTTCCTAGGAAGCATTTTTGGCACTCGTTTAAGTCACCACAGGTTTTTGCTTAAAAGGTTTTACCGGAGTGAAAACGAGGGGTCGCGTCTCGTGTACGGGATGGGTGGAGGTAACCACCAAGGCATATAAGTTAGACATAAGGAATATGGGATCATGGAGACGGGATACGAAAAAGAGGCGCGACAACTTAGAAGTAGTAATTATGCATTGCTTGCCCTTCCCTTTGTCCTTGCAGTTAGATTTGGACATGCCTTTCCTTGGAAAGGTAGCAGGACCCCAAGTCCATGACATTAGTGCCCCTTAGGAGGTCATGGGAATAACTACCGCAAAACTGTATACTTCGTTATATATTACCCTCACGGCGTTAGAGAATATCATCATCATTACCTAAGCAGTAGGTGAATAACCAATCAGAGCAAATATGACTTATGCCTTCGCACTTTTTAATTATTTTTGCGGTCCCCTAACAATTAACTTCATCTCGCCGAGCCGTAATTTCAGTGGCAGTGTCAAGTGTAAAAAGCCAATCAGGCACCAAAGTCAACGGACTTGCTGGGCTTATAATCTTGGCAGGGCATTTAAAACCAATGAGATCAAAGATAGCTGGTACCTTCGCAAATCTTGAGATTATTTGGGAAAATGCGGCTGAGAATGGTTTTCAGCTGCTGAGCCGTCAACATCATGAGGCCATCTCTCTAAAGCAAGCAGATGGCACAGTCGACCTTCGCGGTACCGAAATTTCCCACGCACTCGAGGTCTTATTCGAAGACCAACGTGTTCTAAACAACCGTCGGCCTTTCATTCTCATCGACGGGCTCGGTGAATTCGACGATATTAGCAACCCTGTGGACTACAACGATCTGGTCTAGATTATTCAAGCTTGGGTTGAAAAGTCCGACAGACGGATGGAAATAAGCGTTTCGAGTCAGGAGCTTCCTGCGTTTATAACTTCCCAGGAGTCCTGCACATATGACTACAGGACCTAAGGGACGATGACATACGCTCCGTTGTCTCTGAGCGCATATATTCGTGCCACCCTGGTGCAAAGTATCCAGTATTGAGTGCTCTCATGAACTCGCATCTCCATGTCTCATCGAATGCATCACGAACCGACCCGAAGGCGTCGTTCTCTGGGTTAAACTGATATTTATTGATTTGCGAAAATGCCAGAATAGTGGTTATACCATGTCACAATTTCGTGCGAGACTAGACAATGCCCCAATAGCTCTAGAGAATTTCATGGTCTACATGACCAATTCAATCGAAAAGCGATATCGGTAATGAACCTACCCTCTATCTCCTCTCATAGGGTTTATCATCGATTTGAAAGCAGACTTTGGAATACTAGATATATTTAATATTCGTACATTAGGTATCTATCAAAACTGCTTATTTCTTATATAATGAATTAGCCGCACGAAGACTTAACGTATGAATTGAACGAACATTTTCCACAATCTTTCGAATCACGCGGCCGAAATATCAACCCTAACGGCGGGAATGCTAGCTCGCCACTCAAATGGATTATTGAGGTTGGGTGGTTGGGGCTAAAATTTACATGTCGCTCAGTCTTCGAGACATCTCAGAACTTGGTTATTAACAACCCTCAGGTTTTCAAACTGGTCAAAGAGCTACTTAACTGTTAGGCTTATCTCATGGCTGTATATGAATTCGATTTGACAGATTCTCTACATCAACGTAAAGTTACGAGGCCTCCTAACTCTTTTACTATATGCTGAATGTTTCAAAGAGCAGCGATTGTGGGAATGCCTAGGCACTATAGACTCCAGGCTCATGAGGCAAAGAAAACTAATGAACCAGCAATTGCAATGCTGTGGATATACTAGCAAAGTGTAGTAGCCATCGGTGCCTTGATCAACAGTACGCTCAGCGCCATATATTAGGATGATCTTCAAGTAGTGTGATCAGGTTAAAGTACTCCCGGAGATCCTTAAATACCTGAGTGAGCTCCGGAGGCACCATTCACTGATCTGCTGGACTCCTAGGGGTCTAGTATCACAATGCTGAACTGCGTGGCTGTAACATAGGGATCTACAATCTCGCGATACTAACCCTACAAATTTATTTTGATAAGCCGTCATACATAAGTTCGCAGTCCTCGTTATTTCTTGAAGCCGCTTTGAATGTTCACTGTGAGTACGTCGTCTATAAAGTGAAGACCAATAATGTAGCCAGTGACAAACTCAATGCCTCGCACCTCCCCGCGTTATCGTTCTAGGGAAGCACTTCTCTATTCCCCCAGGAGTCCATTGACTATTCCACATTAACGCCTTCATTCAGCACCAAACCCATATGACTAAAGGTTGTCTTGTAATCGAGACTGGAAGCTTTTCGCTAAAGAAACCATTGGTAAGTGGGAACCCGAAATTTCCGTTGTCCGCATTGATTGATTGTTTATTTTTAACGTTAAAGGGTTTTAACCAAACCTCTCAGGGGGTATGAGACGTCGCCAGGCTATATACTATATGTACATATATCTTCCAATTTAGACCTTAATGGGCTAGCTTTGTATATGACCCGTGGCCACTCTTTCTAGATCGTCGTGCCTTTATTTCCTGTGCGCTACATTAAAGTAGGCCGGCTATTCGGACGCTAATAGGCATGTTGACTAATGGAGATTGCTGTAAAAAGCGTGATCATTTCGTATCGTCGAGCGCTTAGCTTATCGCGGAGTTAAGCGGAGGTGTTTCGTTCGAGTCGGAATGCGAGGACTGGGCGCAATTCTTTTAGGCTCGTCGCCTACAATACTGGATGACATGGTTTTTGGGCTTAGTTCTGGAGAGGCGGTTTAACCACTTGCCTAGGTGGCGAAAAATAAGGTTGAGAAAGCTTAAAAAAATAAAAATAAAAAAGATTGGGGTGAACCGGGCTTGAACCGGTGACCTTTAGATAATTGAAGAATGAAGTTGACTTCAGTCTAACGCGCTCCCAGCTGCGCCATCACCCCACCTGTAAATAGAAACCAACGACCGATGCCGGACTCGAACCGACAATCTTTAGAGGTAGAGTAAATTACCCGAAATCTAACACCCTAGCCATTAGGCCAATCGGCCAGTGTCTGAATAGAATACAAACGGCCCAATTAGCCATGGAGTACGTACGGTCGAAGTCTGGTAGGTGTTCGGCATAAAGACAGATCCTCGACTCCGAATAAAACTTCTTGAGTTGATTAATCATAAATACGAGCGCTTCAACGCCGAGGAATCCGCGCTCTCTATGGAAATGTTCAAAGAGATGCCTTCTATATACATTCTAGAAATTGAGGAACACGTTCCCAAGCCCAAACCGCAGCCAGCGATCTTGGGGAAAGAGCAAAGTACCAGATGTTCCAGTACTATACGGGCTTCCAGGCATGTCTTTCATTGAGCGACATATGACTACCTTACTGTTACTTTCCTACAACCATAGTACATAGCTACATGTAGGAACGATACAGCTGGCAGTACTGGTCGCCATGAAGACATATCTCATTGGCGCATTGATTAAGGTTCTGAATTTGTGTCACATGACTTCTACTAACATTGTGTTAGCTATGTAATTATCTATAGCCCTTTCTGCATTTATTTACCTACCTAGTGAGTTATCATGGAATCTATCACTACTTTCATCATCACCGAAGGTTTCACAACCTCATTGTCTCGCCGTGCTTCTCGTCGTGAACAACCCAACCTAGGGTTGGCAATTTCGAGCCCACGGGCTTTTGCTAAGAGCCCGAGTAAATCACTGGGCTAGCATTTAGATAGGCGAGTCACTCACTCCGGCTCTTGCCAAAAGTCCATGGGCTCGAAATTGCCAACCCTAACCCAATCCCTCGGAAGCTATCACATTGGTCAAGAGATTCCCTATGTCAGCGGTCATTGGCGAGCAAAACCTGCATCCCGAACGAAGCCTACGGGTTCTGGCCCCCCCTCAACAGCCCCCCTCCCCTAAAATTTTTTAAATTTTAAATTTTAAAAAACCTAGGCAGTAGGCATGGTATACTCTGCATAATAACATATCCGGCTTGGGCTGGGTGAACAGTAAGTTGTAGTTGAAGCTGGGAGTTTAACCTAGGCCCACAAAGAAAGTCTTAAAAGCGTGTAACAGACGCTTTTGGACTTTGGAGTTGCTGCTAGGAAAATCCTTTAAATACTGTTTCTTCGGGATTGCACATTTTCGTGTAGGAAAATCTTTCAGGGCGTAAGAAACTCTTAGTAGTTAGCATCCGTGTTCTGAACCATCATTCCTATGATACGTAGATGGACCAAGCACAAAAATGTTCGAAGCAACAAGCCCCAGGTACCGACGTTCATGTCGTTTACTCTTTTCTCCTACATACCTAGCGGGTCAAAAGGGACGCTCATAGCTCCAGGCGGGGCAGGCAAGCATCCAACCCTTTTCATTATATATGATCTATGTACATAAAACAGATAATAGCAACACAGTTTAACCAGCTATCACATTAAACTGGGCTTCGCTGTTAGGCTGAGTAATTACAGTCTAGTAAAAGAATCTTGATATATACCTTAAGTCTGGTTTAGCAGCCTAATTGACTCAGCATATTAAATAAACTTAAAAACTTACGCAGCTATCACGTAGGGCCTCTAGATTGTCAATATTCTTGAGGCAAAGCAATATAATATAGTGAATACAGAGCTATTTCTGGCTTTGGAGCGGTAAGCCTTCGGGTAATTTGCTTGCTATCAGCACGCTGATATCAGTTGGTTTTTGATATGCATTCACAGATTACCTAGCTACTCTTATAATTCACTCTCTCATCATCTAAGCTACCTAGGCACTTGCTGGCAATAGATTTCTCCAAACTTCCCTTTCATCATTTAGGTCAATTACAGCCACGCATTATTCTGGGCAAGATACATCTACACGATCTGCCGTCCCCGGTAAACTGTCTCAAAGAAGTGACTACCTAATCTTTGTCATTTCATATTAAGGAGCATACTGGCAACTACACGCACTAGCCGTACACTTTCTACTTTGATACATTCATCATAGCAACCAGTTAACAGATAGGGACCTCGGAGCTCCCTCCTCTTACTTACGTATTGGGATACGTACCAGGTAAGATACTTAAGGTATGTACTTAGGCATGATGCTATCACGTTTCCAGACTCCTAAGACGCGCCTTCCTCTACACACCCCATTTAAAAACACGGTCGTGGTCGTATGCACCAACAGTAATACTGCCCATAGGCACTTACCTACCTCCCCACCATAAGCCTCAATGAACTGTGCGACTCTCTCCCATTCTCTTCCTTACACAACCATCCCTCCCTCTATTAAGGAAAGGTACAGTTTTACCCCTCCACCATCTCTTCTCCACCGTCCTCACCGGAATCACTCAAGTGCGTGCTTGAGGGTCTCTTCTAATAACTTCCCTTACTAGGCGGAAAAGCACTTTTCAGCATCTTCCTTTCACACTAACTTCCATTGTGCATCACAAACGTCTTCATTTCGGCTCTTAGAGCACTCTCCATCTTCAATCCGCAATCTAAACACAAGTTGCCTCGTGTCAACACCTCTATATCTTATAACTTCACACGCATCTACTATTCAAAGTAGCCCTAACATACTTCGTCGCTTGTGCCAACATCTCTCTGCTAACAGCGGAACGTCCCTCTTCACCTCATCTTATTTACTAGTCTGGGACTTGACACCTCCAGCACCATAATTACATTTCAACAAGGTTTGCATAAACCTGGTGAGCCCATACGGCTAGCTCTTTCGTCATTGATAAACTCATAGACATATTGGAACTCTGCTACCTTCCTTCCTATCCTGCCAATTCACTGGTCTGCCTAGGTGCCAAACTATGCATCTGCCTATATACATAGACCAGCTCATTCACTTCTTCAGCTACACACTGTTTCTTCTGAAGACACTTCACCAATTTCACCAACATATTCCACTTTTCCCGTATTAATTTCGTCGTTCGAACGGGGGCAACCCGTCACACTAACTATTTCTCAGCCTAACGTCACCCAGCATGTCTCAGTGGGGAGCGACTGCAGGTCCATCCAGCTGGGGTCCATCCAGCAACACTGGAAATGCTCAGTGGAACGATGGACCAGCTAATGACCCTTGGAACGGCAATGATGGCTGTAAGGGAGGAAGAGCCACGACCTCTTTCGACAACAGCAACGCTAATGTCAATGATTTCGACATTCCCACTGGTGAAGAGAGCGGCCAAGGTGGAGGAGGCAGTGGCGCCTGCTTTAACTGTGGCCAGGAAGGGTAAGTCTATTCTTGAGGTATCGGACACTAACGAGCCTGTACTAAGTCAAGCTTCCAGTCATAATAAAGCCGATTGCCCCAACCCCCGGGTCATGAAATGCAGACACTGCAATGAGGAGGGCCATATGCAGCGAGATTGTCCTACTGCGCCTCCTCGTGAGTTTACTGGCGAGTGTCGCCTCTGCCAACAGGAGGGACACATGGCCAAGGACTGCCCGCAAAAACCTGCCGAGCTCTGCAAGAATTGTCAGCAAGAAGGTAAGCCCTGTCGACAACACTTCTCATATTAAGATATCTTGCTAAGTATGATTGTAATTAGGACACATGGCTGCTCATTGTAAGAATCCTCGTAAGGTCGACCGATCTAACATCGAAGAAGTCGCTGCTGAGCTTGCCTGGACCAAGATCTGCGAGGCAACCCGCTCTGGCGACATGGACGATGTGAAGGATGCTGTTCAGCAGTACGTCAAGGCATGCCCAGACACTACATATCCCGAGCTGGAGAGTGCCTTCCGCACCCAGGGTATCGGACTGTACTTGATCGCCACGGAGAAGCCGTCCATGCTTCCCACAATGACCAACATGGATTTCCAGGGCAATCTGGATAAGAAGTATAAAGTCAACTATCGTTTTGACCCAAGAGCGGCTCGTCCGCGTGAACGAGAGTTTTGGCCCGCTGACGCCAAGGAGAACATGGCGCGACTAGGAGACGCCGGTGAGGTCGTCGACAGAGGTCTCGCTAAATGCACCAATTGTAGCGAGCTGGGGCACATTTGGAAGAATTGCCCGCAGGAGAAGATGGAAAAGGAGCGCGTTGTAATCATGTGCTTCAATTGTAACGAGCCTGGACATCGTATTCGTGATTGTAAGTCTATAGATAGGGGTGTGCGCTGCCATACTGACCAGCTTTGACCAGGCCCTGTTCCACGTATTGACAAGTTCGCCTGCAAGAACTGCGGGTAAGTTCGGCGTTGATTCAATATCTCCTGAACTGAAAAATACTGACATAATATTCACTCCATAGGAAGAGTGGGCACAAGGTTGCGGATTGTGAGTAGCCACATAGCATTCGGGTTTCTACGTATGATCCAATCACTAATAGCTTTGAAGGTCCTGAGCCGCGCGTCGCAGGAGCTGATGTAGAGTGTCGCAAATGCGGTGAGAGTAGGTTATTCCCCGGTTGATCAAGTTGACAGTATCTAATTAGCTCATCATAGTGGGCCACTTCTCGAAGGACTGCCCTCAGGGAGGTGGCGGAGGTGGCTCGCGAGACTGTTTCAACTGCGGCCAAGAGGGACACTCTGCTCGCGACTGCCCGGAACCCAAGAAGACAATCTGCCGCAACTGCAGTCAGGAAGGCCACCGAGCGAATGAGTGCCCGGAGCCCAAGGACATGTCCAAAGTCCAATGCCGCAACTGCGACGAATTTGGTCACGACAGTCGAGGATGCCCTAAGCCTCGAGATTGTAAGTTGCTCTACGGGTTTGTACTTATTACCATATATAAATACATTACTAACACGCTACAACAGACAGTCGCATTCAGTGCCAGAACTGTGGCGAATACGGTCATACGAAGGTTCGATGCAAGAAAGAGACCGTGGCGCCGGAGAGCTTTGACACCGGCAACAACGACCTTACCGCAGAGAATGGGGGTTATGGAGGAGCTGAAAAGATGCCTTCCGAAGCCTGGATGCACAAGACAGTTGCAAATGCTGATAATGCATGGAACACGAATGGTGATGTTGGAACCAGCGATTGGTAGACTGATTGACGGTCCACTCGGTGATTGTTAGTGAGTTGCGGTTTGTAGGAGGCGACGAATGGGTCGGTCTTTGCCTTCTAGATTCGCAAATTATCTTTGTTGATGGCAAGGGTCCGGCTGTACCGCCTTGCCATCATATACGATCGTCATGCTCTAGACGTTGTTGCGATGTTCTCTATGAGATAGTTTTAGAGTCAAGCAAGGTAGCACTCTAATTGCACAAAAGTTCTGTTTTCCTGAATAGGATGACTTTTCTCGATGATGCTAGCACACTGGATCGGAGTCCGTCTTGCCTTTAACCACGCAGCCAATCGATAAAAGTCTAGGATAATTATTAGACAGGTCTATTGGGAGTCCCGCAGAGTATGTTATCGTAAAGTATCTGATTAGCTAATAGGCTACGAGATCTATGAAGCCAGACGCGTGGCGTTTCAGCCACATTTAGGCTCCATCCAAGCTTAAGGTACCTAAATGGAGCATCTGGCTGCCCCGCAACGTCAAGGTACATTTGGATGTAGGTACCTACAAATGGAGCTCCATCTGCCCCGCCATCAACATGTCTGGTCTTCGAACTTGGAAACGGCTCATGAAGTTTAGCTGAACCACCTTGTAGAACTTGGTCGTTCTATGCTCCTTGTAGCTTGGCCAGGCCTAGCTTGATATCAGTCCTGGCTGTCTCTCGACACATCGATTTTGTTCTCGGAGAGTTGTAGCCATGTCGATTACGATCGAGAAGACCTTCGCTGCATCTCCAGTGACAGCACGAGGACAGCCAACCCAGCTATCAACTGACGCAGAGGGCAAATGGATAGTTTATGCTGTGAGCTTTCATACACTTGTCTCGCTTCCTTTTTATGATTCTGGACTGACTATTATAAGTCTGGCAAATCGATCTTTGTACGTTCCATCGATGAACCCTCCGACAGCAAACAGTACACCGAGCATACGGCGCAAACAACGGTCGCCCGGGTCTCGCCCTCTCTGGTCAAAGTGCACGGCCAGGTTGAATATACGATTGCGAGCGGAGATGTATCTGGACAAGTTCGTGTATGGGTGTTGACGAATGATGGAATCAAGACCAAGCGTACGTAGACACAGTGATCTCTAGACGGATCCGCTATTCTTCTTTTCAGTTGGTAACGCTAAACATGTTTTGTTGCAGTTGAGCACCCTGCCTTTTCCGGTCGTATAAACGATATCGCATGGGACGGCGATGCGCGACGGATCATAGCGGTCGGCGATGGACGCGAACAATTCGGGAAATGCTTCACCTCTGACACTGGAAACCGGGTGGGAGAGGTGTCAGGCCACTCCAAGGTTATCAACGCAGTAGCTTTGCGACAGACACGGCCGATGATAGCCGCCACGGTAAGCGACGATTCGGCTGTGTGTTTTCTCAGTCCGCCTCCCTTCAAGTTCCGATCGAAGGCGGACGGTCTACATAAGGGATTCGTGCTCGGCACGGCGATATCGCCGGACGGCAGCAAAATGATCACTGTCGGTGCCGACAAACGGATCCAGCTATATCTATTCAACGGCGAGGTATATGACCACAAAACGACTATCGGCGAGGGCGAGCATACAGGAAGTATATTCGCTGTAAGCTGGTCAAGCGACTCTAAGAAGTTTGTCACGGCCAGTGCGGATCAGACGGTGAAGTTGTGGGATGTAGAAGCCGGCACTGTCCTGCAGTCCTGGAGATTCGGCGGGGACGGAGTTGTTAGCGTCAATAATCAACAAGTTGGCGTAGTCTGGCCCCATGGACGAAGTGATGGCTTGATCATTAGTCTGAGCCTCGGCGGAGATCTTAACTACCTGAAAGAAGGAAGCGAAAAGCCCACGAGGGTTGTCCAAGGACACAACAAGAGCATCACAGCCATAGGCGAAAGTGCGGATGGCAAGAACCAGACATTATGGACTGGTAGCTTCGACGGAAGAGTCTGCAGCTGGGATATGGCCACAGGCGTAGGCACGGTAGTTGACGGCCAAACCCACACCAACCAGATTACCGACTTTGCATCAACGTCGGGACGGGCATACAGTGTGGGCTGGGATGACACGCTACGGATAATAGATGGCCCTGCTAACACATTTACCGGCGAAGCTTTGAAGCTTTCTGCCCAACCTAAGGGCGTCGCCTCCGCCGATGGGCGCGTCTACGTCGCTACAGCGGCTGGAGTCGAAATCTACGTGAAAGACCAGCTGGCTGGCAAGCTCGACATCTCAGACTCGCAGCCGACGACCATCGCAGCGCACGGCTCGTTTGTCGCCGTCGGCACGAGCAGCAACGTGGTCCGCCTGTACAAAGTCGACGGTAGCAATAAGCTAACACAAGCCAGCGAAGCCAAGAACTCGCTCGCGCAAATCACGGCGCTGGCGTTCTCGAAGGACGGCTCCTTGCTCGCGGCGGGCAACCAGGCCGGCAAGATCTACGCGTACAAGACGGACGGCTTGCAGATTGCCACTGATCGCTGGTCTGCGCACACCGGGCGTGTTACAAGCATTGCCTGGAACGAGGCGGGAACACACGCCGTCAGCGGCGCGCTCGATACGCACATTTATATCTGGAGCCTTGCGAAGCCCGGGGCCAGAGTGAATGTCCTTAATGCGCATAAGGACGGTGTCAATGGCGTGTGCTGGGCTGGGGAGAGCAAGGTCGCGAGTACGGGTGGTGATGCGGCGGTTAAGATCTGGAACGTTTCGGGATTGCAGTAAGGAAGAGACAGAATGAATCAGTGATGAGTGATATGCTTATGATGAGAAAGGGGTAGGTTATAAGTTACGAAATACGAGACACGGCATGGCGTAAGTGACCATTGCGATTAAAGGGAAGAAATGATGTCGATTTTCGTGGTCTATAGAGACTCTGTTTAGAATAGATATCGCCTATGTTGGAAGCGAGCCGGCTGTAGTCGTAAGTGTTAGACAAAATGAAGGTGAGGTATGTTTGTCTATCTTTATGTGCACAGTTTTGGGCTACGGCCCGGAACCCATTTTCACCTTGAGGCCACATTACTGGCCTTGGAGAGACGGATGCGGTAGCAAGCCAACACTTTTAAGATGCATTCATTACTAGGGGATTTCTATCCTGACCAACACTTGTATTAAAGAGACCCGTTACTACGACCCCCCATGATATGTAATAGACTAGGGCGAAGACTCCGTGTATGTAGCCACAGTGATCATGTCCGACCTATATTTCGTTCTGTACGTTAGTGGGCAGGGATAACGAACAGAGAAGAGGAAGGAAGATAGTTGTGTAGATAGGATGAGAGCTCTGCGTAATGTGCCAGGGCCTACACACTGCATACTCGTAGGCATGATTGTTGCCATAAATGGGACCATATATTCAATCAGTCAATGAATATGCCGGCGAACATTTGGCATCGGCAGCTGGGTATGGATAGGCTGTGGTGCTGTGCTCCGTGTCCAAGCTTGCGATTACGATTATGAATATGATCGCGATCTCAAAGCAGAAATTCTTGGTTCCGGGGATAGTAAGTACCGGCAGATGATGGTTTGGCTGCAAGGCACACCATCTTGGATCGCCTCACGAGTTATCTGGCAAGCTGCAGAAGAGGGGCGTGAGAAGCTCAGGCTACGTGGACAGATGGACGGGAAGAAGCTGGGGTTCAGGGTCAAGCCAAGGGGCAAAAAATCAGGATTTTGGACGCTCCTTGTGGCAGAGATTCGAACGCTTGGGTAAGAGGGTGGCAGAATAGCAGTAGAGGTGACTGTTGAGGCAGGCAGGTATGCAACACGACTCGTATGATACAACTCCTCTCCGGCATGGCATGATGTTGTTTATGGAGTGACACCTATAGCTGTTGAAATGAAGTACGAAAAATAGTACTTCTTTCTTCCTTGTTTCCCCGTGAGCATCATATCATTAGAGGCCCTAATATCGTCTTCAATCAAATGCAACGCCATGTCATGCGCCGGCCCGCTCCAACGGCTATCTCGAATCAGGCTATCGTAAATTATGATGTTGTGTACGTCTCACTGTCTACACGCATTACCATCGCACGAAGTATAATACTCAGACATAACATAGAATTATTATATAGTCTAGTGGTCATTATATATAATAGGTTGCTGTGTTCCATCCAGCACGCCCGATTATGTTTCTCCCTCAACCAGTTATACCGAAGAACGCCAACTCTACGGAGAGCGGCCATTGCGATATGAAGAATACGTCCCTTATATATATATCGCGTCCATCGATCCATCCATTCCAAGTTTCGCGATTCCAAACTAAGCGCCGTTAATAGCCCTGTCTATGCTAACTCCTTCGCTATTCCACGGGGAATATAGAAAAAAAGAAGAAAAAAAGATTATGCATTATATGTCCAGGACCATTCTATCTCGCCGATGATATATATACGACATTTTGTAAGCAGCGATTAGATTACCAGGCGAACACCATCAAGGCTGGATTGAGCACGACTGGCAGTAGAAAGTGGCAAGTGGTCAGCCAACCAAGAGGGAAAATAGACGCAAAGTAGGTGATGCGCCACTCGCGGGGAAACCCATAGAAGGCGGCGATAATGAGTCCTACCATGGTGAAGCAGAAGACGAATGTTCCCTTGAAGCGACGCAGCAGCCGCGGCAGCTCTTCGAGGAAATTCACTTCTTCAACCTCCTTCGCCGTTGCGCCCCACGACATCTCAATGCTAAAGAAGTGGCACAGAAGTGCTTGTGACACGTGCAGCGAAAGGCCACCCAGGAAAATAACCATCAGTGGGACCCACTTGATGTTATCCCAGACTAGAGAAGATGATGTCAGCTTACAACTTTTGCAACGAGATAAGGGGAAGACTTACAGGCTCCAAGAAGAGACATTTGGTTTAGGCGGTACCGCAGGATAGCAAGCGAGACATTACCGAAACCCGTGAACACGACAATTACCGAGATAAAGATGGAGAAGGAGTCGAGATAGTACTTGTCGTATAGGCCATAGAACCAGCCTGTGAGGAAGAAGTTCAACAGGGTCACGATCCACGATGCACCAATGGCATAATAGGTGCCGATGTAGCTGCAGATGGTGATCTTCTTAGGCAGATGAATGCTAGAGAACAAGAACTTCCGGAAGAGTGGTGTGATGGGGCCACGTGTTGGCCAGTGCCGCAGCTGATGGAACATCAGCTCATTGCAGCCATAAGCGTACTTCTCCCAGCGCGCCAACTCGTCATACACCGTCAGTGACACGCCCTCCTGAAAGCCAATACCCGTATATGAGGCGAAGCGGCAAATATAACCGGCGCACTGAACTCGGAGGGACATATCGAAATCCTCAGAGACGTGAGACTCAGACCAGAATTTCTCATAGCCATCCTCATCATGATACGAGGCCGCATCTTGCACAGCAGACCAGCGCAAAATAGCGTTGTGGCCGACGAAAGGCACGGAGTCACCGATGGCCACGGTGTAGGTGATGGCAGAGTAGATCAGGTTGGTGAACCATTCGACACTTTGGGTATTGTTAGTTAGCTCCGGTGGGGTACTGTTTGAGAAACAAATGAGACTTACCCTCCTTCAAAGAACGACTCGCTAACCCGCATCACACCGGAAGTAAACTGTAAGATGGCAACTTGAGGGGACTGCTCCATTTCGCTAACAGCATCAAGCAGGCAGTCTTCCGGTACACGGGTATCTGAGTCGATGATCAGAATATAATCGCCGATACGAACGTTGCCTTCAGCCCAGGTACGGCCTTCGTCCTCTTGTAAGACATCAGCGAGGCACCGCTCATATGCAGCGTCCTCGTCTTCCTGCGTCCAAGCGGCATGCCTCTGAACCTGACCGAGCTTGTCTTCGATGCGGTTGCTCACCATCATCGCATAATTCATGTTCGATGCCTTCTTGAACTTTCCGCGTCGCAGAAATGGCCGCTCTCCATTTTCAGGTTTAGGGTTATGCTTCGGCCGGGAGACCCAGCCAATGTTGTTCTCGTCATAAAAGTCGCGACGCGCTTGTGCTTCCTCGGGCGAGATGAGTTGCATTCCATCATCGTTGACAAATATATTTGCGGAGCCGCCTTGAAGTTCATACGTCGATATACACTGCTTAAGCGACTGAACAGTCGGCATGATGACAGCTTTGAGACCTTCCTTATAGACAGGCATTTGGATGGTAACATGTGGCAATGTATGGAACTCGCGGTCCAGTCGCCTGGGCGGCGCTCCTGAGTAGAACTTGTTGTTCTTGGCGACAGCGGAAATGGGACCGAATATTTCGAACAGATTGACAATAATGGTCTGGAAGAAGAAAAATCCGACCCATAGTTGGAGCGGGCTGACTACGACGAGCGCTACCCGAATGAACGACTTGTCGGTCTCGATTTCATAACCAAGAGCCCTATAACCAAGGCCTAGGGTGGAAAAAGACAGAGCCAACGTGAGCCCCACGGTGAAGGCACTGGTGAGTTTGACTCGCCTGTCGGGTGCATCGTAGGCAGCTTCGAGATCGACAGGTGTAATGACGACCTCGCTTCCTTGGCCTTTTTCGCCCTGGACCGCTTCTTCCTCCTCCTCTTCCTCCTCTCCTGATCCCCAGATCATCTTCATTAGCTGACGTTCCAGAGCATCTGCCCTGGCTAGGACCTTCTTGGGCTCATCATCCCAAACGATCATGATCTGAAGATCCTGAATGAATGCAGCAAAGTGATGCTTCTGGCACCTAGGTAGCTCGCGCATACTAGGTAGCACTTGCAGTCGCAAGCCGTCAGGCAACGGGATATACTCATAATTCGTCCGTCTTGAAGCAAGAATAACATTAATCACTCTCGTATTGACAGTCATCGCACACTATTAATTTGATCAGCGAATTATACAGCGATAAGATTTTAGAAGAGATGCATACCCTAACGTTAAGCTCCATTGCCATGTCGTACAGGCTGTACTTCATGTTTTGAAGCTGCGGCGGGCAGCATGCGTAATTGTTCCTCTCCTTCTTCAAGACAACACCTTCTCCTGGTAATATGCCTGTCGCATATTGTCTTTCCAGTTGCTGCTGGTAAAGCCAATTACACATAACATCCGCCTTAACATCGATAAGACTCTCGCGAGCATTCCGAAAGTCGCCGCTGGGGTACAATGAGTTGTGGTACAACGAGCCAGGTCGTGATCCGATCGGACTCATTGGTGTTGCGGTGCCTGGGATGGAGTTGATCGGCGTGGCTGCGGGAGCAACAATCGGCGCTCTCACGGCAGGGCTGCGTTTCTTCAAGCTGGTCTCACTGATCACCTCCGACACTTTCTTGCTATGCCCTTTCTTTTCCTCATCCTTGCTCTTGCCGGGAGCAAAGTATGACTTGAGGAAGCTCATGATGACGACAAGCCGTGAAAACTAAAAACGAATGGCTACGACTTCGCTCTACAATGGCCGCTCAAGTAAAGAGGTAAAAGGTAAAGAAGAAAGGTAGTGGCCTCTTCACGGGGAAATTGAGGATTAGAAGAGCTGAGGTTCCAACTATAATTCCTTGGAGGAAAAGTACGAGACGAATCGGACGGCGCGGCAAAGTCCACTACTGCTAGGTGCAGGGCTCCATTAAGTTCTCAGGTGGGAATTCCAGCCGCACAAGCGTGTGTTGGCGTCAAAATGCGTTAGCTGATGCAGAGATCTAGATGCAATACCGGTGTGGCATGGGTCTGTGGGCGCCTCGACTGGTCGAGTATACCGGCCAAACAGCCACCCAACAGTGACCCCCAAATATTGAGGGACTTGGAAAAGTAAGAAGTACGAGACGAAAAGTATTGCTGCCTTGCTGTAGAAAAGATAACAGACTTCACGCATGAACCGATATTACACACCTCACTGCATGGCGGGGGGAGTTCTTCTAACAACTCCCTTTGAGGTAGGAAAGCATAGAAAGGAATTCTGGTGAGTCGTGGGCATCCACTCTCAAGGGGAGAATCTCGATACGCGATTGCTAAATAGTGCGTGATGGTGGAGGGATCACGGTTGCACCATGTGGTGGTACTGACCCTGTACCTGGCTTGCACTGGATGGGCCAACTAGATCCGAGATAGCTCGACGCTCGCCGAATCAGCCACGCGATGGTGTAAATTACGAGGCCACCTGCACAGCCTTGAACAGGCAGAAAAAGTCCCGAACGAATGCAACTATAGTATTGTATGTGCACTACAAGTAGCGTGCCAGTTAGCTAGGCCCGCATCGCCAATGGCTAGTGGCTTTGTCATGGATATGTTGGGGGTTGCTTGACTTGAGCTTGATGCTGATGTTCCTGACTAGAGCCCAATATTCTAGAAAATGGTTATCTGTAACTGGCAACCGTTGGGTTTGGGATGGCGACATCGTGACTGTAAGCTGAGAATAGCTCCTTCGCCATGCATGATGCGCTGCAAGGCCCCAAAATGGGATGGCCTGCAGGCATCGGTCCAGAGACTCTTGCCAAAGTGCGCCATTGTCAGACGCCGGGCACAGACAGAGACGAGGGAGTTGAGGACGGATGCTGCCATAGCTGACAGCTGAACGGAAAAACAATTGCCTTGTGCATGCGAACGACATGGGTGTTTGAGTCGAGGTCGAGGCCGAAGTCGAGGATGTTCGGGAAGTGGTACGGGCAATACTTGTCATCTTTGGCGCTCGAGACTCGACAGAGATAGCGACGCTAGCCCGAGCTGACCAGCCCAGGTGGAGATTATCGATATATATTATACGACGTATCTCCGTAGACGAAACACGTATTTTGGTACTATTGACGCATAGCGCCCGCTAAACAGACCCGTTTTTGGCATTGGCCACCTCTACAAGTGAACATAGCGCAACTCATCACTGATAGCTACCCTGTACACTACACAGTACCTACTCAGTATTACCACAGGTAAAGTCCCGTCGTGAGTGAACTTGTCCTCTCTACCCAGCCTTCGCAGGTGAAAGAACCGAACACTGCATTCGCCACTAAAGGAGTTTGGTAAGGATCTACTATACTACTGCGTGAAAGTGACTGCGTGCCATATCTGTGCAGACAATGCAAGTTTCAACTGGCTGTAGTGGGGGGCGAGTCTTGTGAATACGAGAGTTGGGATTCCTCCCGTCAAGTGGCAGGCCCCCTGGCTAATGTACGATAAGCTCTGGCCCACCCGCCCACCATAGTGCAGGGTAATAGATTGCTAAAGGAAACAGAGTGCACTGAGTGTGCAGGTGTGTGACGGTAATAACCAAAATATCCCGTAGGCCCAGCAGATAGCAAGTCGTGACCGTGGGTCACTAGACCAGCCTAGCTTTACCAAGGAGCCAGTAGTCCAATCGCTATATTGATCCACCCGCCCCTAGCCGGCCTCTAGCTGATCGCCTAGGCCTTACCCTGCACAACGTGGGCTGCTGCAAGCTGAACCGGATCATTGCGATTGCTTCCCAGGGTGGAAAATAGATTGGCTTGATTAAAACGGATAAATAAAGTTGGCCCTGGCTGGCTAGAATCGAACCCTATTTGTTTTCTAAAGACTGGCCTTGACTGGAATATTCCTAGTCGTCAATCGGGTTGAAGTATAGTAGTGTGTTTACCTGTAGTACTCATTCGGCACGGCCCGCCCAGTCCTCTGGGACAAAACGGATGAGTTACCAGGTGAGAGAGAGCAGAGGATGGCCTGGCTGACAAGCGAAGGACCAATATTATGCACCAGGGTTTGTATTAAGATATGGTGCAGGCATTGTTACAACGTCGCTTGTGTGTATTGACTGCTATGCTTCTGTATCAGGTGTGGGAACTTATACTCGCCAGCTTCACTTCCGACGACAGATGCGATGCAAGAGACTGGAGGAAAGGAGTTTTGCCATATTGTACCCTACCAAAGTGGTCTTGAAGCAGAGAGCATACAGATTGAAAATGACTTACATCCAAGTAGTAGTATAACCAAACAAAAGGAACTAGATAGTTGGTAAGTTTCAAGGTAGTGTTACAGGTTTCTCATTTACACGACCTCAAAAACTTTATCTCAGTCATCTCGTGCAAGAACATATGTATCTCCTATACCACGCACGAAGGCCTTCATTGTGTATTTACAGACATCCGAGTCTCGATAAATAATTAAAATAAACGCCCAATCTTGGTTATGAAAGCCTTGTTCTTGTATGAAGTTATCTTCTTGCCATATTTATATTGATTTCGCAGTAGGGATTCATTTATAATACATACTTCGGCCGTTTATCCTAATCTAGCGTAGGTGAAGATATAATGTTGAAGTTATGTACTGTTTTCGTTGATTATGCTTTGCTATATTGCTCCTACCCGGTGCCATTCTAACTCCCTTGTCATCTCGAAGTAGTATAGTAGGAACTGGGCAGTATAGCATCAACGCTTACATCCAGGTATCACCGTCTATCTAGTGGTTCAATATTACACCTCCCCGAATGCGGAATGTCTGGTAGTCTATGTCTTATGATAAGCCATGGCGGTCTTTTACTGACAACAGCGTTCCAGTCTGCCAAGAAGTCACACCAGAGTTAGTAGCTCTCTACACCAGATTCATTACGAGCTTTATCTTTTGGCTTTTACCATTTCATTCAACCTACTACGAAGCTTTCAGTAAATACGTAAAGTAATAATTTATCAAATATTGTGTACGTAGTTGAAGGTTAGTCAAATACTACTACCGAGATTGTTTCCACCAGCTCTCTGTTACATATTAGTTTCACGACTAACTTTTTGCTTTATATCGCCGTGAAAGGCACTGCGCTGGTCTGCTTTTATCTCGTTCCCCCTTTCTGGACAGGCGGAACCGTCAACGGTTAGCTGCTCCTCCGGCTGGAATGTAACTCCAGCAAGCCTAGTGAGGCTTGCAGTTCCAACTCAGCCTGCATGCTCCATCTGTACCTGAAATTGCCTATTTGGAAAGCGCCTCAAGGCGGTGGCGTGGTTAGTGATCATGCACGGTAGTCAACAAACGCTCAGATTGCATCGTACTACCTATCTAATGTACGGTAAGCTCTTGACGGAGGTTTATGGTCTATACACTTCCTTGTTAGCTGCCTCTACCGCGCCACGTATGGCTACCTCACGGATTCGCTTATCATCTCAGCGAATCTAACATGACTATCTAGTGGTATGCCGAACGACATGACGAGGATCTTTGCACAGGAGCAGCCGGCAAATGAAGAAATATCTTGAAAGTTAACCGATTGTGTCCCTACTATTCAAGATATTGTTATGTGCGTCTCAAATACACTACATGTTAATCTAATCGAGGTGAAAGCGCGTATTCTCGGATGGAGCACCTTCGATTGCAGCGATTATCGATCCTATGCTAATTGGAACGGGAGGTATATATCACCAACAAATACATAAGCATGGAAAGCGCTAATAACAGGGTGATACGCCGGAACTGATTTATTGGGCGGTAATACATCAATTGGGGCATCGGAACAGACTGGGTATCTATAATGATCGTGGAATTGACTTTCGCCGCTGCCGCCGTCGCACTATGGCTAGCGCTGTGACTGTATCAAGTGGTAGGTGATAGGCAATACTGTTAGCCTAGCGAGCTGAAAAAGAAGAGACGGAAAAAAATAAAAAATAAAAAATCTTTGAGCCCTATCAGTCTATAAGTCATGACAAGGTCCGTGAGCCGCCTCAAGTGCGCTTTACTAGCAATATCTGGCATACTCGGAGTTATGCGAATAAGTCTAGGCACGTCTAAGAAGCGTCGTCTCCCAACCTTGGAAGAAATTATTAGAGCTGTCTCTGGTGGGTTCAATCTAGTAAGACTTGTCACGATAAACTTGATCGGATCCGCGCAGCCACAAATATGTATTTATTGTACCGATCCTTCTTCGTAGCACTATTTCTATTCGTGCCGGCCATGCCTTTTTTGCCATTCATACAGCGTCCCTTCGTCGGCTACCCAAGTATCATGTAGAGATCCCTACAAGGACTCACGAGAGTCTTAGCGTCGTCTACATACGACTAGGTAAAAAATAACTTTAAGAAATAGGTTAGTAAATGCAAAGAAATGCAAGTTCTGAAAGACTAGCATAAATAGGAGATTAATAACCAGTGTCTATCGTAAAACTCACTCTGATCGATATAGTTTTAAAGTAAATGTGATCCCGAGCGTTCTCTTGTACTGCCATCAAGAGCCTCTGCATCTCATCTTGGATCGCCGAAAGGTGCAGCGTCGTGCATTATCACTCTGCATGTTCCGGTACACTCGGACACTATTCGAGCTTTCTAGGATTCACTATCTGTATGTACCCGAGAAAGTCCCCAACTCCGAAGCACGCTCCCCTGAGCTTGGTGCTTAATACAAGGATATAAAGAGATATCTCGGAACGAGTGAGAAAATGGGAATATAAGTGACTCCGTTCCAAACAGTGTCTTGAACACCTTGGTTGATTTCTGCCAGTTCAACGGAGAAGTACACCATGCTGTAACAAAGACTGACGGTTATACACTCTACGTCGGCATGACAACGGCCACTTATATTTTTGTCAAGACCTGGAAATTGCATGTGTTTACTATGTAAAACTTTGCTGATAATTACCTCTCGACGAGGAGCAATATGAGCTATATCGTCGTCTGAGCAAATGCGGTACAAGCAAAGAAAGGCGGGTATAGCCTCTATGAGGTAGCTCTAGCCTTGCGATACGGAGGAAAGGAGATGCTAGGTGGGCTCGCAACATCACTATAGAGAATCGTACTGGCGAGAAACGCCATGTTCCTATGTCTGCGGGTTATCTTTGTTAGAGATATGGCATGCGGAATTAAGAGCTTACCAATCGAGATTCAGTTCGTCAAAAGCGCTATTGCTTTCGATATATTGTGTCTAGGCATTTCACTTGAAAGCCACAAATAAATAGCTGAACAAATAGACTTCACACTGGGCTAAAACTAGTGGGCATTTCGGCGCCGCCGCATGCTAGAAGACGAAAATGCATGTGGGGGTCCGGAGTAGCGTATAACGCAATATATCTAATTAAATCTAGTTTCTATTGCATTTAAACAAGTCTAAAAATCTTTAAAAGGGGGAGACGATAGCGCATAAGCGCATATTAGTACGAACATGAAGAGGGCCCCGGCATTCACGTCATTGTACAGCGATCTCGGAGGACCCTGATTGCTCAAAATCTGCATGGGTAGAGACAAAGCTGACAATTATAAAAAGGCAAGTACCATGCATGGAGCGGAAAAGGAGATTCATACCTGAAAGCGGCCAATCGGTAAGGTACAATACGATTGTCCACGGTGGGATTGTAAGGTACTGTTGGTCCGTTGAATAAAGGTCAAGAGCGGTGTGGTGGAGATCGTGGGTTCGTTTTGCTTCAGCTGCACGCACTTCTCTCGTTGGGGCGTCTGACATCATTCTCCATTCTTTAGCGACCCTGCTCCTCTTCAATCCCTTTCTTTCAGAGGTGGGCACGTGTTGGGACAGCCTGCCGCCGTTCTCTCCAGATCTTTCCGTCTTGTGTTCAACAAGGAACAGCGCTTCGAGAAGTGTCGGTCACGTTTTGCCTCTGCATCTTCTTGCTAGTGACTAAGGAATAAGCTTTCATGTCACGAGGTCCCTATTTTTCGTCTCATATCTGTCGGGTCCCTCACCTGCCGCGTCCTTTTCATTTCCTATCCGACTGTCGGTGCACAGTCAGCCAGCCAGCTAAATTACGGTTCCAAACGCAGAATCACCAGTATCGTCTCGTTCACAAACATCAGTGACTGCTAGAGGTAGCATTGAGCCTGTGCTTACTAGTAACCATCCAACTGATTTTGTTCTTTGTGTTGGGCGTTCGTCAATAGTTAGCTTGTAAACAAAGGTCACGAGACCATCCGTCGGCTCCCAGTGCTATTCGGTTTCAGGTCTCCCACCGGGTCAGAATGTCCAATTCTACTGCACCGGGTCCGTCTGGGACTTATCGCCGCGATTCCGGTACTACTAGCGAGGATAGGAATATCTTCGTCGACGCCAAAACATATTATGCCTCTGAAGCTCGACATACAAACCGAAATCACAAACGACATAGCACATTCCACGAGGTATATCTGCTCAGCAATGAATTCCTACGTAACTGCAAACGCTGAACGAAATTATTAGGATGGTGCTGTTTGGGAGATGGAGCGCTTAGGGCTCCAGGGGAGACACAGACGTGGCAGCCATGGTACGTTGAATAAACAGGAAGATAAGGGTCTAGCGCCACTAACTGAACCCCTACCTAGATGAAGCCAGTAAACCGCACTCGCGCCAATTTCTAATCGACGTCGACCATACGATCGAGAGCCTTCGCGCCCAGGAAGATACCGATGATAATATGCAAATTACTATTGAAGATATTGGTCCCAAGGTATGCAACGAGGCTGACTCGAAAGGGTTCCAGATTTAGTACTTAACAATCTGTAGGTGTTGTCACTTCGAACCGCTGCATCGGGAGGCCACAATCGTTTTGATATTCGGGGAACGTACATGCTGTCAAATCTTCTTCAAGAGTTATCACTGGCCAAAGAGTACGGAAGAAAACGAATAATTCTTGATATCGGCCGTCTTAACGAGAACCCAGTGAGTCGCTTGTCTAGACTCATCAAGAACCAGTTCTGGGACGGCCTAACCCGCCGGATCGACGCCTCCAGTATTGAGATTGCGGCCAGAGACGCTAAAGACTGGACTGACGACCCACGTCCGCGTATATACGTCCCGAGAGGAGCTCCAGAGCAGTATGAGTACTATAAGAAACTGGCCAGCGAAAGGCCTGAACTAAGACTAGATGTCCAATTGCTTCCCGAGAACATCACACCAGACGTGGTACGAGATCTCAATGATAATCCTGGTCCTGGTTTACTAGCACTTGCTATGGAAGAGCATGTTGATCCAAATACGGGAGAGAAGACTCTTAGGGGCGTGCCTTTCGTTGTACCGGGAGGTAGATTCAACGAATTGTACGGCTGGGATAGCTACATGGAGTCTTTGGGGCTTCTTGTCAACGACAAAGTCTACCTAGCCAAAGCGATGGTTCAAAACTTTTGCTTCTGCATCCGGCATTACGGCAAAATACTGAATGCTAATAGGTCATACTACCTTACGAGATCACAACCACCATTCTTGACAGATATGGCCTTACGAGTATACGAGAAGATCCAACATCGGCCTGGCGCAAAGGAATTCCTTAGAGAAGCTGTTTTTGCTGCCATCAAAGAATATTATACCGTATGGATGGCCGAACCACGGCTAGACCCAAAAACAGGCCTGTCCAGATATCGGCCTGAGGGGCGTGGGGTCCCTCCAGAGACCGAAGCCACCCATTTTGTCCATATATTGGAGCCCTACATGAAGAAACACAACATGAGCTTTGAAGAATTTGTGAAAGCCTATAATTATGGCCAAATAAACGAACCAGATCTGGACGAGTATTTTTTGCATGACCGCGCAGTACGCGAGTCTGGACATGATACAACCTACCGACTGGAAAAGGTGTGCGCAAATCTCGCGACAATTGATTTGAATTCATTGTTGTACAAATATGAGATGGACATTGCGCGTGCCATTCGCAACGTCTTTGGCGATCGTCTGAAGCTTCCTGCGGAATGGTGTGGCGGTTCGATGGAGCCTGGTCAAGTTGAGACCTCAGCCATCTGGGATCGCCGCTGGAAACGACGACGTGCCGCCATCCACAAGTATTGCTGGAATGAAGAAAAGGGGATGTACTTCGATTACGACACGGTGAAACAGGAGCAGTGCACGTACGAGACGTGCACTACTTTCTGGCCGCTGTGGGCTGGCATTCCTGATCCTGGAAAGGCAGCCAAGGTAGTCAGCAATGCTGTACCCAAGTTTGAAGCATATGGTGGCTTGCTGTCCGGAACAGAGAAGTCCCGGGGAGAAGTTAGTCTTGAGAGACCTAACAGACAGTGGGATTATCCCTATGGATGGGCGCCGCAACAGATGCTCGCTTGGACGGGACTTTACCGCTATGGATACGCAGATCTTGCCCAGAAGCTGGCATATAAATGGCTATTCATGATCACCAAGGCCTTCTTCGACTTCAATGGCGTCGTTGTGGAGAAGTACGACGTTACGCGTCCGGTCGACCCTCATCGAGTGGATGCAGAGTACGGCAACCAGGGGCTAGACTTTAAGGGTGTTGCCAAAGAAGGGTGAGTAAATCCTAAAGGTAATTCGTATCAATTCTACATACTGACATGGATTATATAGGTTTGGTTGGGTCAACGCCAGCTATGTTTACGGCCTTCAATTTATCAACACAGAGATGAAAAGAGCACTTGGTACGCTCACTCCGTATGAAACATATGAGAATGCGCAGCGGGCACGAGAAGAAAAGTTCCTTGAGGAATTGGTGTGATCCAAAACTCATCGTTTATGGTCGCTCTTCGATGAAGCGTCGGTGGTTTGCCTTGGGACTAAATTGTTATACTGGGTTATTACGACGTTCACGAATTCTGCGGGCAGGGATTAAAATAGGAAAGATAAAGTGTGTTTTTATACTGCTCTATTGAGTGATCACTGACCATTTCCCCTGGTATCAGTCATCTGCGGATTGCGCTGGTGGTAACGTATGCGCGGACTACCAGCCAGGTGGTGCCCGGGTTATGAACCCGCAAAAGGTCTACCTGTTTTCCAATTATGTAGTACGCCTGATGCTTCTTAAGTAATACGAGATCTGAACCCAGGCTAGCCTAGCAAGCAATGGTCAAAAAACTGTCCTAGGGGTTCTACAATAGTTTCAGTGTCCGAGTGCATCAATTTATTGGCTACAGTTTGCCTAGCTTGGGTCAATGACCTATCGAAGTGTGCAAGAAACCCGCTGGGATTTGTGTTCTACTGCTAGTCTTTACCCTGATGTTAAGACATGAGGAGCGTTCTATTTAGCGGCCCGGGGAAAACCCAAGTCACTCTCGAGGCGTAGGCCTTTTATTTTTGACTCCAAGCCATTCACCTCTGAAATCAGCTGCTCGAATCCACATTTGTGCTCAAGTAACTCCATAACTTCTCCGTAATGCCAACTAGAGTCAGACATATGAACCCTTGTTCTGGTAATCTGGCTTACTTCATCTGGGGTGGCGCTCCTCGTGGATTCTCCATGTTCCAATTTCACTTTAGAAACCCAATTTGGAACCGTCAGACCGTTAACAGTCTTAACTGCCCCGGAGACACTGAGCTCTCCATATGGGGCTGTCAGGCTCGGAAGCAGATACCCGGCGTAAAGGCACTTGGTTAATGTTCCAAGGAGCATAGCATTGCAGTCAATTGAACAGGTATCTTCTTCACGTAGATGGTCTAGGTGGGTATATACGGCTGATAGAATCTCGTCGAGATGTTGTTGTCTGCGCTGATCGATCTTGTCTATAGCTCAAAGATTAGGACGTAAGTTTCACATTGGATGTCTGACCTTCGTGCGTGGGAGACAGGGAGACGGAGAGAGGGCTTGTACCACTCACCGTTGACTCGGGTTAGTATAGGTAGTTCCCATGTGGGAATGGGAGCCAAACTCTGGGTGATAGCGACGCGCGTGCAGCTCTCGAATATCTCCTCTTCGCGAAACACCCCCGCGACGCAAATCCATAGAAGTCGTTCTGGTACGACTTCGGGACAGTATCCTCAAGATGACGGACCCAGAGGCTTGCGAAAAGCTTCACGACCTCGTGACACTCGATGTAGTCGACCACGACGGCAACCTCAACCAGCGTTGGGAAGTCGATGGTCCGTGGGACCTCACGGTTCTTGCCGTGAATAATAGCCAGAACGAGGCAGAACGCGCGTGCGTCAAAATCCTTGATCACACAGTGACGTAGGCCGTCTTCGTGAATCTCGCTGGACTCGCGCCAGGGCCCGTCCATCATTTTCTTGAAGTACTTGGAAGCGAGCGCTAGGTGTTTCGACGAGGCCCTGAACCGAGATTCTGTTCGATAGATTGATTCGGGCTGTTAAGTTCTCTTTCTTCGTCGTTCTTTCGTTCTTCTATCGGGCTTTCGGATTCAACGGGTTCGGGTTCATAATCTTGTTCTTCCATCGAGCTTTCGGATCCAACGGGTTCGGGTTCATGATCTTGTTCTTCCATTGGGCTTTTGGATACAATAGGTTCGGATTCATGATCTTGGTCAGGGATGCGTGCTTTTTCAAATACGATGACGAGAATATCGCCATCTGGATCGAATATCACGTCCGGCTCTGCCATATTCGCTTATCAAGTACGTGATTATATTGTTGAAGCGTTATTGTTCTGGCTGCCTACGAAATGTCAGGTTTCCTAGTAAGGCCGCCTTGGGTGCGGCAGGCTGCCGTGCATATCGTTCGTTTATCCTGCATGTCTCGAGGTACATTGCAAAACACTTCTCCAATCCTGTCGATCTTCATAAGCAACTAGTATAACGTAAGAGAAGTCGTGTGAGACGGATTAAATATATGCAGTATTAATGCTACTTAAACTACTACCTCAACTACATCACATCTCAGCTGCTCACTGTCTTGATTTTCAATCTAGGTAGTTTACGTTAGTATTAGGATAAGTTAGGTAGCATGGTCGGTATCTGCTTCCACGAGGCTTCTCTGCTTCGTGAAACTTATAAGTTTATCTTATTCTTGGGTACGTCAGACATATGGGGATAACCCGCTGTGAAGTCGGAAGCTTCATAGATGATATGGCGGACGGGGGAAATTGAATGCCAACCAGGGAAGAAGACGAACTAATTGTTTAGCCCTATAGAATGACCGTTTCTTCGTCATTAAGACCAGGGCAATCGCTCGGCAAACAATGTTCACTATTTGTTAACGGCACTTGTTCTAGATGTTGCGTGCATGTCCTATGAGCTCTCGTCTGCGAGAACGAGTTTCGGGACTGTGAACTACCCGATTAGACCAGCAACAGAGAGTAATTGTGTGGTCACTGATAGCCAGAGGGTTATGGTAAGTCTTATTGAGCCTGACCTCGTGGCTATAGTTTTTTGGGGGCACAATAAGTAACATGACTCGATTTATCCAAACTTTCCATGTGAAATGCCTGAATCGAGCTATGGTCTTTCAGCTACGGGATATAGCTCGCTGCTTGTGCCCTGGGCCGAGGCTATTCGGGGATCAGCTGTGTAAGTGGCATCGAAATTGTTTCCAAGTCACGTTAGGGGGACAGTCTGCTGGAGATATTGGGGTCTGTCGGGGTTATAGTACCTACCTGTGCTAACGGCTTTCACATGCCGACGATCAATTATCTAGGCGGGGTGAGTACAGTATGTCTATACTTAGTCTACGTACAAAGTAAATGCTGTGGGTAAACCTTAGGGCTGTATATGTTTTCTTGATGGCGATTCATTCCAAAGCGAAATGATACATAACATGAATTAGAAAATACAAGAGGCTGCATCTCTAACTCAACCATTTTGGTCAATTGAAATGTAAGACTGCCTCGTCGCTGTGAACATCGCCAATTACCTAAGCTTGCACTATACTAATACCTACGAATCGATAGCTTGTTGCCATTGTCCCCAAAAGCCCCCAATAGCCCCGCCTCACGTCCTCCTGTTTCAAGTCTCAGCTACTGTAGAAATTGCAGGTGAAGAACCCATAATTATTTCTAGCGTGCAGCATTTGTGAAGTTCTTATGATGAGCCTCGCTCTCTCACTGTCCCGCTCTCGCCCTATCACATCTGGGTTCGCGCCTTTCCTCTCTAGTTCGGCAACTCAGCGAATCACGGCTTTTCTTGCCTTCAGGACCACATCCGAGTCCACCACCCTAGTAGCTCCCTTTGAACCGAATATGGGGATGAGAGCCCAGACGTCAGAAGCCAGGTCGCGTGCAGTCCCGAGGCGACCGTATGCCGGCTGGCCGTATGTAGGCATCCTTGGCTGGTGACGATGAATACCTAGGGTAGGTGAGGTCAGAAGGGGAATACCTTGCTCGCCTACAGACTTCACAGGGCGGTAGATGTACTGCCGAGCCCGTGGTAACTTGACGTAGCCGCTTGGCCGATCTACTCCGAGTTATGACTCTCCGGATATTCGTATATGACTAGCGAATAACGCTCCACGGAAGACTATTCATGTCAATGTTGTAGCTTGAGTAACAACCGAGATCCTCGTATCTTTCTTCTAGAATATCTGATGATATCTGCAAGTCGGGATTTTGTCCTCTTTATCGTCTTCTACTTGGTTCTCTTACCATCCCATCACGGGCTCTAATAGGTGAGGGCTTCTCATCGCTGCAAGCTACATACTTTCGCGATATATACTGCATTCCAATCTGCTAAGCCGAAACTCTTATTTCGATCCAAGGTGACACCTCATTCCTGAAACTGGGGCTACGACTTACCAGGTTGATGATCAACATTATCTCAACATAAACGCAGTGTATCTATTTATCTAAGCTACTCAGAATGGCTTCGAATAATATGATTAGCACGGCTGTCGACCCGAACCTCGAGGACGAGCTGTTCGCCAAGGAGGTTGAGGCCGTGAAGAAGTGGTGGAGTGACTCGAGATGGAGGTACACCAAGCGGCCCTTTACAGCCGAGCAGATTGTCTCAAAGCGAGGACACCTACCCATCGAGTACGCAAGTAATGCGCAGTCTAAAAAGCTGTGGAAGATTCTCGAGGATCGCTTCAAGGTAGAGAATCACAGAAATGCCTTTTCAACGAGCTCTCGACATGCTAATCATGGAATAGAATCGCGATGCCAGCTACACCTATGGCTGTTTGGAACCGACAGCGGTTACGCAAATGGCCAAATACTTAGATACCATTTACGTCTCGGGTTGGCAATCATCGTCCACGGCCTCTTCATCCGATGAGCCCGGTCCTGATTTGGCAGACTACCCCTACGTAAGTGGGACTGTATATTGGGTCGATGACTTCAGGCTAACTGAAGGTAAAGACCACTGTCCCCAACAAGGTGAAGCACCTCTTCATGGCCCAGCTCTTCCACGATCGCAAGCAGCGCCAGGAACGCCTGAGCACACCCAAATCCTCTCGTGCGAAGCTCGCCAATATTGATTACTTGCGTCCAATCATCGCGGACGCCGACACAGGGCATGGCGGCCTCACAGCCGTGATGAAGCTCACAAAGCTCTTCATCGAGCACGGCGCTGCGGGAATCCACATCGAAGACCAAGCGCCGGGCACAAAGAAATGCGGACACATGGCGGGCAAAGTCCTCGTGCCCATCAGCGAGCACATCAACCGGCTGGTCGCGATCCGCGCACAAGCCGACATCATGGGAACGGACCTGTTAGCCATCGCACGCACAGACGCCGAGGCCGCGACACTCATCACGACGACGATCGATCCGCGGGATCACGCATTCATCCTAGGGTGCACGAACCCCAATCTCCAACCCCTGAACGACCTCATGGTAGCCGCAGAGCGGGCGGGAAAATCCGGCGAGGAGCTACAAGCGATCGAGGACGCATGGCTGAAGGAAGCGCACATGAAGCGGTTCGACGAGGCCGTGGTGGACGCCATCACCGCCTCCCAGACCATGACCAGCGACAAGAAGGCGCTGGTGCAGAAATACACCGCGGCGGCGAAGGGTAAGAGCAACACGGAGGCGCGCGCCATCGCCTACGGGATCCTGGGCACGGACGTGTATTTCGACTGGGACGCGCCGCGCACGCGCGAGGGCTTCTACCGCTTGAAGGGCGGCTGCGACTGCGCCGTGAACCGCGCCGTCGCGTATGCGCCGTACTGCGACGCGATCTGGATGGAGAGCAAGCTGCCCGACTTCCAGCAGGCGAAGGAGTTTGCGGATGGGGTGCATGCTGTCTGGCCGGAGCAGAAGTAAGTTTCAGTTCTCCCTCTGCTCTTTTTTTTTTTTTTTCTCCCTTTCCATCCTATCCCCCCGGTTTTTTGGTGTTTTTTGTATTTTTTTTTTTGGCTCCTATCTTAATCTGCCAGCCTTCTCGTTATCTTCTCTTAGCTTCCTAGAATCCAACGAGCTAATTATTCCCCTTGAGAAACACAGACTAGCGTACAACCTCTCTCCCTCCTTCAACTGGAAGACGGCGATGCCGCGCGCGGAGCAGGAAACCTACATCCGCCGCCTCGCTGCGCTGGGGTATTGCTGGCAATTCATCACTCTGGCGGGCCTGCACACGACGGCGCTGGCGTCCGACCGGTTCGCCGCGGCGTTCGCGCGGGACGGCATGCGCGCCTACGGCGAGCTGGTCCAGGAGCCTGAGATGGCCGCGGGCGTCGACGTCGTCAAGCACCAGAAGTGGAGCGGCGCCACCTACGTTGACGAGCTGCAGAAGATGGTCACGGGTGGGATCAGCTCGACCGCCGCCATGGGGAAGGGCGTCACGGAGGACCAATTCCATTGACCTGGCCCCCTCTAGTTAGGGCAATGTCGCGAGACTTATTGGATAGGTGGAGGGAAGGAGACAAGGAAAAGGGGCTTACTAGGATTAGAGATGAGAGGGAAGGGAAGAGAGAGTAAGTGAGCAATGTGATTAAGAGGCGGAGATGAAGCTTTTGAGTGCATTTTCCGTCTGTGGCTGTTTATTTGGCCATGTTAGATACTTACAGAGTGTCGCTAAGGGATAAAACATATAAGTCACAAGTCATCACAACGTATACCAGTGTTTTCCTTACGTGAAGTAAACCCAAATATAGTAGCCAAAATTTCCAGCCGAGTAGTATATACGACGCTCAAAACTATCCGAAATCCCGCTATGTGTGGCGGGAGACTGTGCTAAGAATATGTTGCTGTACCATGGTATCTCCAGTCGCCACATTAGAATCCGTTATCCTAATCCAATCCGCCTTAATCCAACCATCGCCGAGTTTCTATACATTATTCTAATCTCTTAACCTCATAGTTTAGATTTCCGTGTTGTTCATATACCATGTCATAAAGACCAAGAAAAGTTAGTTATATCAGTACTCAATCATATCCCAAAGTGCAAAATAGCCCGAAACGCCATTTATGCCATGCAGCTCACAGAGGAGCCCATATGTATTAGTTTAATAATTCTCCGTCCCATCCTCATTACCACCATCCGCTTTAGAAGGTCTGCCACTCCGTAAGCCAAGGCTTGTTGCCCTGCGAATAGTCGATGCCGTGTTTATAGTTGCCCGTGAGCTCCTCCTCGTCAACACCGCAGTGCGTCTGGCCGTCCCGGCCATCGAACCAGCCCAGGCCGTATGTCTTGCCGATCTGGTCGAGCTTCTCGCGCATCTGCACATTCGTGAACTTGGCCGTGCCCACAAAGCTGTACAGCATCTTGGACTGGTGCATGAAGGCCAGCACGCTGGCGATGGTGTTGGGCTGGCGCGGCAGGAACGGGTGTCGCCGGCGGATGAAGACGATCGTCGCCACGATGCACAGATACAGGAGGATGAAGACCGTCAGCGCCAGGGTGACGACGAAGGAGCGCACCGTCTCCGACCCGCTGCCCAGCCCTTTGTTCAGCACGTCCTCGTTGTCGTCCTCGACGAGGTCGAGGAAGTCCTTGCCTTCCACTTGCGCTAGACTCGTCGCGAAGATGGTGAGGCCCTCGACGAGCACCGTTCCCCAGCCGACGAAGAAGACGATCCAATGTCGGTTAAAGAGCGCGCGGAAGGCCACGACGGCGAAGGGCATCGCCGTGTAGTCTAGCGTTAAGGTCCTCGCTGGCGCATGGCGTCTTGAGAGTATGTAATATGGTTCCATCATTCGGATGGACGTTTCCAGGCTTCCCCAGCTCAGCTTGATGATAACAGCTAGCGCGGTGACGGCCCAGGGGGCTTTGTCTGTGAGCACACTAGCTGGTGTGAACAAGAATGCCGGTATGAAAGCAAGGAACAATATGATTCCAATGATAAAAGGCATGCAACCTTCCTTTCGTAGCATAAGAGGGTGTGGGTTTTCTGATAGATGAGCGTCCTTATATTTATCGCTTTCACGGGCACTGACCGGCATCGAGTCATCGGAGGCAAGTGATGAGTTTCGCAGTACATATCGACGGTTCTTTAATTTGTGGTGGATGTCTTTGGGTTTGGCCACATCCATGTCTTTGAAATCCATCATGATGTGGCTAACGACAGCCATTGACGCGAGCCCAGCGATGCCTTTCACATCTGTTTGTAGCCCCGAGCGCCGCGTCGTCAGCTGATAAAACAAGATACATCCCAGTATCGCTATCAGAAAAAAGGTAGCAGTCAGTAAACGTGAGAGGACGGCGTTCACTATAATCGATTTCACCGCCTGCGGGTTGGAGAGTCTTGCATCCCGGCCGGGTGTAAGAACGAGAGAGGCGGAACCAAGTGTCGGAACCAGTGATACTGCAAGCAAAGTTGCCACCGATGAAATAGCTACAGCATAGTGCTTTCGATGTAGAGCGAGCAATGGTCTCGTGAAGTTGAATAGTGTGATATAATCGACATTGATCGACTCGGCCGCCAGCGCGCCTCCCTCCTTCGACATTTGATAGAAAGCTTCTAGACGCTTCACCTCGAAATCCGTATTCTGCCATAAGACACCATATGTGACGGTGATGATAGTAGGCACGAATTTGAAGACAAAATATAAACCGGGGTCAAGATCCTTGGCATTCGTAAAGTGGAATAGCCCATTAGGTCGTCTCGACATTTGATAAACAAGTTCTTGTGAAATAGCAAGGAGGATCGACAAGAGGATCATGAATAAAAGATATGGCCATCTCATCGAGAAAGGTTTCCAATTGGGCTGCGGGTAGAACACCTGCTTTTTCGGCAATGAGGCAGTAAGGCCCTGTTCCATTCCCACGGTATTCGGACCAATCATTGAGCTCAAGTCAACATCTGCGGGTTCTTCCATAATCACTTCAATTACCTCTCCTCTTTCATTAGCCTCTTCTTGTCCGAGGCTTTCCCATCCGGACCTGGAGCTCGAAGTCGGTGACCTCCCCATCGAAATCGATCTTGTCAGACTGCGTTTAAGTGACGACGCCTTTGAAATGAGATGCGCTCCCTTTATGGTAGTATTTGGTGTCTCCCCCTTACCCAGACCACCAGTCAGCTTGCCGCTAGCTTCCTGCTCCTGCAAGGACTTGAGAAATTCCTGATCTTGTACGCCCATCGGCCCGGAGAAGGAGGTCATATCGAAGGCTGGTTCGACAAGGTCGTCTTTCGCGATTGGTTGGTACGAGCTGAACTGGGCAGGAGGCGCTGCCGCACCGAGCAGCGACATGTCAATACTTTCATCTTCATGTATCGTCTCCTGCGCCCTAGTACGAAAGCTTCTGAAACGACCAAAGTTTGACGTGTTAGGAATTGGGGGCGCGACGGGTTGATATCGTCCTCCACTAGTTCCGAGGAACGGTACCCCCCATGGCCCTTTCCCATATCCCTGTTGCTTGGTTGCAGACTCTGCTGGCGGTGGCGGCGGTGGCGATTCGTAGAAGGATTGAAGCGATACAAGTGATTCGCGTCCACGGAGCGGGCCCGGTGAGTCGGAGCTCTCTGACAAGTCGGATACCTTGTGATTTAAGGCCTGGCCAGAGTACCGATATGGCCTACTCGAAAAGTTGCTGTTTGAGGCCATAATTATCGTGGTATCATGTCGTGTGGACTGGTTAAAGATTCGAATACGCAGGTATCTCGTCGAGAAATAAGACTTATAGATATTGTTCTCGTGAGGGAAACCTCTGCTGTCGCAAGCGCTCAAGAAATCGAACAGAAGAACCAGCGATAACTATGCTTCTACACACCTATAAAAAGCGCTCCAGGCCTCCCCAGTCAACAAGCAGGTAGCTCGCTGCCGTTCAAATGTATCTTCACAATTACAAACGTGCACATTTGATTGCTGGAATCGAAAGTAACATAAACAGTAAGGTCGTGCAACCAGACGAATGATTCGAGAAGCTTGCTGCGCCTCTGGGCATCGACCCTAATATGTATCGTCAGCTCCACCCGCTTGGGGTTATCCGTCTCCTCGGTGAGGATTGAGCAGCGTGATATGTCGGAAGATAGACAGCCGTGGCGCAGCTTCTAAATAGGTGCTTTTTGCGATATATTACTGGTACTCTTGCATGTAATCCTGCTAAGATCTTGCTGAGCAGTACGATGAGCGACTAAGTAAAAACAGGAGAGAAGACTGAGATTGAAACAAACGAAAAAATCATCTGGGAAAACACCCAGTCGCTGGTCATATTGCGGCTGGTAGGGGACAGGCCTAAAGCTTTCAGCCCTAAAGACGGCGTCGCGAAGATCCCGTCAGTTGGGTGAGGAACACCCTCAACCCCTGCTTCTATATCAGCTATATCTCCTCAGCTCGACACCGAGGAGGATGAGAAAGGTGGGGGAGGTTTGTCTTGGTGCCCCAAATTAGAAGCAACTAAATCCAAGTTGAGTTAAGCTAAACGGGCTTCAAGCATCCAGGGGCCTTGATGGCGTCGGCAGACAAGAGGTCCGAGAGCCTGCCTGGTCGTCAAAATCAGCTAGATTTTGTAATGCACGCGCGCCAACAATTCACTACACCCAATTACAAACTGTTATTAAGCGTGTTGGCGTCTGGCTGCTTAAAATATCTCTTCTGATCGATGAATAATGACGATCTACCGTGTGTCTTCTGCTAATACAGGCCATAGGTCATATGTCCAGAATACAACTAGCTGAGTACTGGCCGACCGCTTGGTGTTAACCGTTTCCTGCTTGGTTTGAAAAGGTGCACGCTCGCCGACCCTTTGCATGACCTTGAACCGCCCCAACGCGCCATCAATGTTCCTGTAGCCCTAATTATTTTGAATAAGTTATATTTGGCTTGACGCTACAAACGAATACGCATTACCGAAGTGTTCATATATAGTAAGAATGTGCCTACGTTGTATTATTTCAACAGTCAACCGTCAAGATTAATTATTTGAATCTTCTATTCACTCAGACATTGATACAGGTAGCTTAGTCCGTACTTAAAGGCTAGTTGAAGTAACATCTTAAGGCTTATCTGGGGTTGGGGGAGGTGGGTGGGGGGGGGGGGGGGGGGGGGGGGGGTAAAAATAAAAAAAAAAAAAAAAAAAAAAAAAAAAAAATATTATAAAAAAAAAAAAAATATT